>JARVJO010000365.1:14724951-14737467 GCA_031762555.1 Cynodonichthys magdalenae
ACTCATCTACAGGACAGGACTCTGCAGTTTACACTCATCTACAGGCCAGGACTCTGCAGTTTACACTCATCTACAGGACAGGACTCTGCAGTTTACACTCATCTACAGGCCAAGACTCTGCAGTTTACACTCATCTACAGACCAGCAGTCACTCCATCAGGGATAAAGATGTTTTCATCCCTGATAGAGGAATGTTGATTTAAGAGGAGTATATGAAGCCATTTTTGTGAAGAAAAAACGTCCGTCATTAAACAGGGGTAGAGGCCTCCATGTCCAGTTGTCCTACTCTTACAATCCTGTTATTGCAAGTATGACTCAGCCCCCTGAGAACAAAAATGATAATCAGGGCACTAAGGATCTATTGTTAGGCTGATGGTCCTCTTTTGCATGTGAACAGTGTTGTTGTTCATTAAACCTGTTTGTCCACCATGTAGTGCTTATAAGGCTGAGTTCACCTGAAACTCCTCAGACTGAAGAAGTCTCTTGGAGGAGAGACAAAATGTTTTATTAAAGAAGAACCCATTCAGAGGACCTACCTAATTGTTTTTGGTCCAGTTAAAAAGTTGTGTATGGCTTTATCTGCAAATAAATGTTCAAGTTTAAAATCTGAATCTGTCTCCTGTTTGTGCTTCAGCTGGCAAGTAACAACACACTTTATAATAATAATAATATAATAATGACTCATTAGTGATCATGACTGAACACAGCTGGCAATTTCTCTTTGCTAGCAAAAACAAATAAATTGGCAACATTCAGTAAACTGATAATCCTCATCTTTCACATGAAAATAAATTGTTTAGGATGTTCAGAAATAATCCACCAAGCGGAAAATCTATAGTAAGACCCAGTTCTCAAATTTAAAAGTCATGAAAGTTGTATAATTATTCCACCTTGGAAAAATAATGGTTTCAAATGTATTAAAACCTCAAAACTAATATGACATCCATGCCAGTGATGACTTATGGAAACTTCTGAGCACAAAATGTCAAATCAAGACAAAAGTGAAAAATTATAACTGTTGTCATTTTTGTCTTGATTTGACATTTCCTTTCTTCTGCTTTTGAGTTTAACACACGACCATATCCAATCAGAGCCTATTCAGTTTGATGTATAAACACTTCACAAAAAGAAAAAAAATCATCTAGAGAACTCGTTAATTATACACCCACTTCAATTTCTAAAACTTTACTTCTTTAAAGAAAGAAAATGAATTAAAGGAATTATTTTAGAGGGAAGGACCAGCCACCCTGCAGAAAGAAACATCCCATGCAGCAGAGGTTATTCTTCTAACCAATCAGCAGTCTCCGTCACCTATCTGTGCGGCGTGGGGACGGCGAAAGGGATTGCGAGCCCTCATCATCACATCTTTGATCCGCTCCACCTCCTGTTGGTATTGTTGTCTGTCCTTTATGGCCCCTTCCTTCGCCTCCTTCAGCGCACCCTCCAGCGCCTTCACTCGCTCAGCTGTAGAACGGAGACGTTTCTCTAGTTTTGGGAGCTCACAGCGAAGATCTGCGTTGTCACGTACCAACTATAACAAAACAAGTAGAAAAAAAATCTCTTTACTGTAACATTTGACAGAGCAGACAAGAGAAACTGTAAAAATCTATCCTTTTCCAGATGGTAAGAGATTTAAAACATTTAATTTGAGCTAAATGTGAGACTGCAGCTATAATCCTATTGTGTTATTCAAAGAATGGACACTGATGAGAAAAAGCAATAAAAAACGCTGGTCTTTGTTTGGAATCTATTATCTAATCGGCATCACTTTTGTCTGATGGCTCACAGATTTGTGTTTGCCCTCCTCCGGTCAGCAGCTGCCTCCTCAGCAGTTCAGTGAAAAGCTTCCATATAATCTGCAGTCATTAATCTTTACACAAACTGTTGTAGAATCATTTTCATCTTTGAAGCAACATAATGTAGACAGAAACATTTACTTTACTCAGGAGCAAAAATGTCCCCTCCATTTTTCATCATTTTCAAAGTCCACAACATAAAGTCCTCTAAAGCTGTTGCTCCCACACTTCACAAAACAGCTCTAGAAAAGTTTTGATTAGAAGATGAAACTAGAATTTATCCAACTTTTGATTTTTTTATAGCATCATGACTTCCTTAGAAGAAACTTTGGTCGGTATTCATATTTAAAGACAATAAAAACCAAGTTAAATAAGTGAACTGACTGGTTTCTTTGAGCAGAAAGTAAACTTTTTAAAGATACTGATTAACTTTAAAAGGTGTCCATGAAAATACCATCTCAAAAAAATGATGTAAAGCAGAAAAAGATTGTTTCCAGTTAGACTTCTTAGAAGCCTTAGAAAATGATATGATGATCTGAATTTCTATTTGTTCTCTTTCCATTTTGCATTGAAGAGGGAGAGGTAAGAACTGAGCACCTTAAACAGTGACACTCTGCTGCGACATGATCACGCAAACTATTCTATGCCCTGCAGAGATTCTGAACACAAGAGCCGCGGGTTCTCCACACAGGCAAATTTATCTTAACAAGCAAAACATTCATGAATTCAATATATTGACCTGGGGTCCAGCTGCACCAATTTATTATTTGGTGAAATCGTTTTTGAAAAAAAAAATGTAAGAAAAAAGGAGAAACTCCCAAAGGAGGTGAAAAATATTATGAGAGATATCATGGCTGTTGTGTGAGGAAGGATAGGTGAACAGATGTTGGATTAAATCTGTGAAACTTTCAGCTGTAATGCACTGTCCCCCTGTCTCTTTTTGAAAGTCTTATCATGTCCCTTGTGGAGCCTGCTGATTTACGACCGTGCCTTTTTATTTTCCATTCCCACAGTATCAGCAGGTAGTGGATGAGATTGAGACCCTCAGAAACTGCTTTAGGATTGGTGTTCAGCCTGACAAACTGCTGCAGGGCAGCTCCTACCAACCTGCCTGCCTAAGAATGTGTGCCAGTCGTCCAACACTTAGTTTGCTGCAATGGTCTATTTAGGAATATTAAAGATGTGAGGGGGTGTGCAAATGAGCCTTATCTCTCCGAATGTGTTGGTGTAAATGAGACGGATGATGACAGTGTCCGTTGCACCTGTTTGAGAATAAATTCCTTTGTGTTCATTGAACTTAACATTATGCTGTGTGGCTTCTTTTAACACTTCCTGTTGCTCCAGTTTCAAGGAGAAATTCATAAAGTTACAGCAGTAAGATTGATGCTGCTGACGTTGCGTTTACCCACAGGGGTGCTCAGCCAAATTATGCACCCTGTAGTGTATTTTAATTTGAGTTTTTGTATTCATCGTGCATTTATATTAAGCTTAAAATCTTCTGACTTACAGCCAAACCATTATATATTAATGCTGTGGGTTTCTTACTTCATAATTAAACAAAAATACTCAAAAATTAATGTCTACAGAGAATTTATTTGAACAATTCTGGTTTGGACTGTTCAATCTGGATCTCTTTCTCCCTGATAGTAGCAACCATGACACTTATATCTTTTGTGATACACTTTAGAATAAACTATGTCATTACTGGTGGATGTTTTCATAACAGTGATAGACAATAAAAATGTCTTTGAGTCAATGTGAAAAATAACACTGATAATTATGGTACCTCGGTCATATTTGCAATTTTGGGCCGCAACATCCAAGGTCCTCAGTGCAAAATATGAAATAAAACATAATAAAGGTGATCCTGAACTGTATCATATGGTGCAGTAATTTTTCAGATATGCAAATTGGAAATGTAGGTACAGACTTAATGTAAGCAAAGCACTTTACTCTGCATACTTTAATCAACATATCTGAGTATAAATACTAAGCAGTCCATCAAAATAGTTGGGCTTCTCAATCACAATCAGTTATTGGATAAACATCATTTTGGCTGCTTCCATAGGTAAACAATTCAATGTACAATGTAGGCACATTAACCATCAATATGAAAAAAATATTGATTATTAAATGATTATTTTACTTGTCTTAATAACATTGCATTGAACACCTCAATCTAAGGATGAAGGAAACAAGAAAAGCAGAAGGCAGGTGAAATACCTTTTGTTTTCTTACAGCTGCTGCTTGTTTTACCTGCTTGTGAACCTTTGTAAGCTGCTCCAGGTTGTTTTCAAGAAAGAAAATCTTTTGTTTTTGAGTGATAAATCCTCCAGTATCATTAGGCTCCATTTCTGCACCCTGCCAAAAGAAAAAAGAAAAAAAGATCTATTTGTATTGTGTATTAAAAACAAAAAACAGAGAGAGAGACACGGCTTTTGAAAAACATCAAGTACAACTCATGAAGGTCATGACCTAGGAGGTTAGTTCAGTCATGTTTGGCTTACTTTTCTAACTCGAATCGTGAGGTCTTGAACAAAAAGCTTGCGGAGGTTGTGCAGGGTGTGCAGCTCGCGACCCTACAGGAGGAGTTAAATAATTGAACAATTATTTAGTGGATCATTAGCTCCTGGGGGAGCTGGATAAATCGTGCCAGTAAATAATGACTTACAACCGTCTCCTCCAACCCTTTGAGGTCCTGCTTCGACTGCTCATGTCGCTCACAGAGAAACCTATTGATGGGCAGATAGATAGCCAGACAGAAAGATTGAGAACTGAACTTCTTATGCAGATGATTACCTCAATCACCCTGGAATAATTCATGACCGGAGAACAAAGCCAGCATAAACTGGCTGCCTCACTCATTGGGGGGTTTTACCCATCTGCTGTCTGATGCAATATGCTGCAAAGGTCAGTGTAGATTGAAGCCTTTAGCAGCCAGCTGGTACCTTATTAAAAGAACGTCTAATGGAGACGCAAAAAGGATTGGACAGGAAGAAACAGACCACGAAAGGAAACTGGCCAAAAAATAAAGCGAAAGAGTCACAATCTGTAAAAGGACTGACATAACTGAAGAGTGAGTGGATAATAAATAAAGTAAAGGAAGATAAATGGCTGAGAAAAAAAGAAAAGAAAGACATGAATTTGAAGAGGCAGCTCGCCTCCACTGCTCCATATGGCGAGGTGTTTGAAAGATGGCCAGGAGAGTAAAGAAGAGACTCACGTCAGTTCCTCCAGCTGCCGGCTCTTCTGATGCTCCTGACTTCTGAGACGGTCAAAGTCACCATGCAGTTGTTCCAACTCCAACTGCTGCTTCTGGTTACAGCTGAAAAAAAAACAGAAGCTGGTTCCGTCATGGACAAAAATAAAATTAAATAACTTTTCTTTCAAAGTCAAAAGGTGCTTTCCATAAAGCGAGTTTGGTTGAGTCAACTGGACTCTAATAAAGAAGGCCCTATCTCCCTTTGTCACACACTGTGACCTGGGAACAATTAGCAGAGCATTGTCTGTGACACCCAGTGGTCAGCAGTCTGTAAAATGCCAATAAGTCTGCAATGTATTTAGGAGCGAGGCCTTTTTACGACTTCCAGAGAGTAAAGTAGGATTTTAAAATCAATACAGAATCTGAGGCAAGCATGGAGGAAATATCTTCAAGCCTCTCAGTCTGGAGGCAACGATGGGATCTGATGCCGAAGGAAGGAGCATTTGAGCTTCAGAAATACTGAAATTTAGGAGAGTAACTTAATCCGTTATCTCTGGAGAGTTTTAGTAAAGTAGAGGCTGGATACAGAATCTTTAAATAACCTCTGATTTCCCCTTTGTGGCATGGCATTGTATTACCATAAAGTAGGTTTTGCATTTGTTTAAATGAACATTGCTTTGCTTTATTCTTTATTTACTTTAGCCAGACGGTCATCTTTGCATAACATTAGAAAATAAATGTTATGTCTATAATCGGAGGTATCTTTCTCCAGCTCAGCAGTGTGCAGCAAAAATGATGAAGCCTTATTCTGGATGCAGAGTAGTTTTCTCTTCCTCTTCCTAACTCCCATCAGAGTGTTTTTAGCCAGACAAGCATTTTGGCAGAGAACAGGACTATTTGATTAGCCTGAAGGTGTAAATAAGTTCAAACCACAGCTTCAAAATGTCCCTTTAGGCTACAAATGTGTAATACCTTTCAAAAGAACGAGACATTTATTGGAAAAGGTGCACATCTGCACACATCATCATGTGCTTCCTGAGTTTTGACTGTAGTTTGGAGGGTTTCTTTTCAGTGTCTTTTCATCTTAAACAAAAAAAAATCTAAACCAAGTGGTTCTCTTTTATTAGAAAGATCTAGAGGGCATCTCTGCTTCTATTTAACATGTGTTCTACCTCACTGCCCTCCACCCAACCATTTCCAAGCTGCTTATCCAATTCAAACTGTGCAAGCAGGATAAGCGGCGCTGCCCCAAATGTGCGTTCGTACTAAAATTCTTCACAGCTGTTCCTTTGGTGCTAACAGGCTCTCCCAGGCCAGCTGGGAAATGCATTTCTGTCCCTTGAGGGGGTCTGCAGTCTACTCAGTGGTCTCCTATAAGACCCTCATGTTTGATGCATTACATCGTCACATACAGACACCAAAAGGGACGGGGGTGGGGGGATTTCACTTAGTCCGATCCAGGCCGGAGGCTCCTCACGCTGAGGTTCAGCAGCAGCTCAGCTCTAAAGTCCTCCCACGCTGCAGTTCCCTCACCATGTCAACCACCCACATTTCATCTCAGCCTCTCTTGAAGCTCCTCTGACGTCTCAGACTTTCTGAAATTTAGACGCTAAGACCAGCTAATGTATCTTTAACGTGAACATGTTCAAGCCTTTAATTACAGCCTTGTTTAGAACTATGTAGGCATAAAATGTAAGTAGGAAAGAAAAAAAATCTTTCTTCTGAATTATGCAACCAATTCAGCAAGGACATATAAACCAATGTGTTTTGGATTTATTGACATTTACATACTTTAAAACAACTGATGGCATCAAATTAAACGGTAACAGAAAGTTTGTGCTTTTAAAGTCAGCATCTGTGAATTAATACCTTCAGATCCAGTCCAAAGCCAGACTCTAAAACATTTGATGCATTACAATAAAACTGAAAGACTTAGAGGCTCTTAACTAATGATCTAATAAAATCCTATAAACTGTGAAAAATAGTAAAAGATTTTGCTTTACAGATACAAAAAATTGACTTTTTGTGCTAAAACCAAACCCTAATTAACATAATTATATAAATTTCTATTTTACGCTGGCAGCAAATTCAAAATGCACATTTATAATTCAAAATGCACATTTATTTTCTTATTATTATTTGCTTTTATTAGCCCAGATCCTTAAGTAAGACGCATATTATTAAAAACATTTTGTGATTATCTGCATAGTGTCACAAACTAGTCTAAATTAGTTAAAATGTTATGTTTTTCTGAGTGACTTAATTTGTTTTTACTTTTACTTTTTTCCTTTGTGTTGTTGAATTACTTTGAATAAAATGAAGCATTTATTTGGTATCAGAGAAATAAAAAATTAAGAAGAAGCACTGACTCAGTTAAGTCGTCAATGATCCTCTGTTTCTCGCTGATCTCGTCTCGAAGGCAGCCGAGCTGCTTGCTGTGCGCCTCACGGTGCAACTGCATCTGCTCCTCCAGAGCCCTCTGTGGTTTAAGAAACACAGAGGCAAAAAAAGGTTCATAAAAAACGATGTTGGAGGAGAGGAACAAAGTGGAAGGAAAGGGTGAAACAAATGACTAATTAACGAGAGAAAAAAAGAAATTACATGTGCAGATGTGGACATGAACACACAGAAACCAGCTAATCAAACGGCAGCGTGTTGCTCAGAAACAGAGACATAAAAAACACTCACATGAATGCAAAGCGAATCATGAAATGACAAACACTTCTAGATGTTTTTTTTTTTACATTTCTAGATGTAAAAGAAACAGCCACAACTACAGCTCTGTCAAAATATTTCTGAAACTGATTTTTTTTTTTAAATAGACCAACAAGCAGAGCTGCCGTAAACCAACACATGAAATAACTGCAGGTACATATTTTGCACACCTGCAGTTAGCCGAGTGCTGAGGCGGAGTAAACTCACTAAATAGACAAAAAAAAAACTACTGTTGCTGTTGTCATGGTTACCTTCACATCACAGGGATTCTGCAGACGTGTGCGATTCTCCCCACTGGTCATCTGTGATATGTTTTCTGAAACAAACATTTTCCACAAGAAAAAGTCAGAATGAGTTAAAGTAACTTAAGAGAGGAGGCTGACAGTTTGTTACTCGCTGCGACTCGACAAGTTTATTGATCCAACAGATGACTTTAACTTGATATCAACTCGTGTTGACAGAGGTCAAACTGATCCAACTCATGCCTCGGGTAAAATAATATTCAATTACATACTTTGTGTGACGACAATCTAATATTGACTCTGCTGCTCCTGGTGTCTGATGATGAAATCACTAAACTCCACACAGCGCTTTGGGCAATAATATCAACACGGATGTTGTCTCCTTGTTTAAGCACCGTCTGGCTTGTTTGTTGAACAGAACCACAATTAATATAAAAAAAAAATCCTAAATCCAACATTTATTAGATTCAGCCCACTTGGAAACCACGGGAGAAATGACTTACTTTGCCTCTGGCCTGATTTGTGAACTGTGTCGGCGCACTGGGAGCATCTGCAGTTCGCTGCACCTTGCACAAATTTCAACTGTACCATTAATCTTTAAGTGCTGGTCCCGTGAAATGTTTATTTAGCCTTGATTTTCATGTCCTCAATAGAAAACGAAGACCTGCAGCACAGATTAAAAACTACTGAGGCTTTTCTGATGATGCTCTGAATGTTTGGTCATTTTATCATAATTTATCTTGACAAAATATGACTATTTGTGTCAGAAAATTGAGACGACACTTTACTTTGGAAACCTCAGTAATTTATCAGAATTTGCAACACTGATGAGTTTTTTGTCCTTCAGGGAAGAACTATGGAATGTCACAGAGTATCGTGCATCATTGTTTAAAATTTTAACCTTTCAATTCCAAATATATTAAAAATGTGTCTGTTAGAATAGTTTGCTGCTTTAAAAGTCAACTTTTTCAAATTTATTCTCAAAATAATTTGGTTTGGTGGATCAAGTTGAATGTTATGACTCACAGTCATTTATCAACTAAATGATTTTTGTTGTTGTTTCTCATACATTAAAAAAAAAGCTTGCACAATTTACCTTTATTTTGAAATTTATGCAATAAAAATTCTGATTGGGTTGAAGATTTTGTTTTTAAAAAAACTGCACTCATATCTTAGAAGCTTGTGATCCTCCAGAACCTTTTGAGAATCATATTTCAGGAAAGGGTTCATATGTTTTTCATTCACTTCTTGTATTGTTTACAGACAACATAATGAACAGTTTGTTAATCCAGACCAATTATACACTTCCATTAACAAGAAACAATCAGAAGCTGTGAGAATTCTAAATATTAGCTAACTTTTTGTGATGCCTTTTGTGCTAAACATTCACAGTCTGATGTCTGCATGCCGTCCACAGCCAATGCACGCAAATGGCCAATATTCAGCTAGACAGGGCTTTCAAAATGAGTTGAGGAATACAACAAGCTCAATGAGCCTCACCATCCCTGCCCAAACACAGCCACAGCATGTTTATAGAGTTAAAACATTAAAAGGAAAAGCACACGGCTACAGACACAATAAACTGCTGCACCACTCCACATCAGCAGTCATAACGACAGACACTTTCAGCCTCAGCAGCAGCCAGTGCGAAAGCTAATGAAGCAACTCTTTGAATGTAGTTGTCTCGATCTGTATTCAGGCAGCTGCAGCTTAATGTCTTTTCATGGGCCAGAGGAAATGCAAATATTTTTGGGGGTAATACAAATTGTTCAAAATAAATAAATGATTGAGATATCATCAGAACTTGATGCAACAACAAATTGCTCTCTCTCTCTCGGAACGTCTCTGTCTTGTTAGCAGATTTGTAGATTGTGGCTTTTAGTCAATTGGTTGCATCAAACAGAAACAAAGCATTAGCAGGCAGGCTGAAGTGAAACATTTAGATGGACGATTTGTTATTCTGGGGTAAATACAACTAATTTGCAGGTGGGTGATGCTCTACTTAATAATACCATTAGGTTGAATAAATCATTCATCCATCAGGAATTTATTTTCTGCCTTTTAACAAGAATTTGTGTAAATATTCATAGCCTCAAATACACACAGATGAGTATCCTGCTGAGCTATGATGGTGAAAAAGCAGGTTAATTGCCCCTAACCATTCAGCCTTCCAATATTTGCATTTGACTCGAGTACACCTCCCAGACCTGCCTACTTTGTGGTACATTATACAACAACGTTAACTCCAAAACAGTTGAGGCTGTGTGTAAAATGTAAATATAAACAGATTACAATGATTTGAAAATTTCATAAACTGATATTTTATTCACAGTTGAATCTAGTAAACATATCAAATGTTGAAAATGAGACATTGTTTGATAGAAAATAATGATTGATTGATTTTTTTACATTGATTTTTTTTCTGCACATCTCAAAACACTTGGGACATGCAACAAAAGGCTATATTAAAGCTCTATCATGCAAAGAAGAAGCCATTTGCAAAACACTATTTTCTTCTCTGCACCAAAGCTCATTTAAAATGGACTGAGGCAAATTTTTTTTTTTCCTGAAAGCCACGAATGCTATACAATAAAATTGAATTGAATTGAATTACACTTTATTGATCCCAAGGGGAAATTACAGTAAAGAGCACACAGCTTAAAAGTCTGCTTCTCTGATGGTATGGGGGTGCATTAGTGTCTATGGAATAGGAAGTGCAAACATCTGGAAAATGATCTTCAATGGAGAATGATATATTCAGGTTTTAGAAAAGAATATGCTCCCTTTCAGAAAAAATTAAATAAAATTAGCAAAAACCACTCTATCTAAAATTCTACATCAGACAAGAATGGGACAACATTAACTTCCTACTCAGCAACTTGTCGCCTTAGTTCCTAGATGTTTACAGACTGAAAAAGTGGGGAAAAAACTAGAGATGGAAACATGGCCCATGTGTTGCTGACATAAAATGCAAAATTACCTCTTTTTTCTGTGAATTGTTCATTTTTTCAGTTTACACACGTGATGTTTTTTATGATCCATTGTAAATTAAATATGGGTTTATGAGATTTAATCATTGCATTCTGTTTTAATTTACATTTTATATAACTTTTATTTTTGTTTTTGTTGCATTGACTAACTGCAATAACTGAGATGCTGTTGGGCCTCAGTTATTGCCCAGCTGTACCTTGAGCTTGTAGTTTGGCCAGTTCTTCGGTCACAGAGTCGTAGCTGTCCTCCAGCTGCCTCTTCTTCAGCTCCACGTTGTGCATGTACTCCGTCAGAGAGCGGATCTTTGCCTCGTGCTGAAAGCCACAACATCAGGGATGCAGACAGTGTACGGATGAGCAAAAGCCTCCACCCGAGAGATCACTACGCCAAAGATAAGGAACTTTTTTTCCTAAGCCAAATGAATGTGGTTTTACATTAAATATTCATGATTTTCAGCCATTAGGGAATTCAGTTTAAACACAGAAGATAGTGTAATTTACATTATGATTGCCTTAGGCAACCATACAGACAGACAGAATATAAAACACATCATATATTAAGAATCAAAAGAGCATGCACAAATTGTCTTTTTTCAGCAAAACAAGCTGAAAATCTCCACAAACCCATTTTATCGGCTCAGTTTGCATCACTAAAGAACTTTGAAACATCATAAACTGATAAAAGGCGAGTGCTAAAAGTATATATGTGTGATAATTAAGACTTTTTGTGTTTTCCCCACTAGTATCTCCCTGAGTTGCTACAGAATAATTTTTTTTCTCTCTCCAATATGTTTTTGTGTTTAATTCATTAGTATTTGACATATACAACTTTACACATCCACCTGCTTTTCCCAGAACCAACAACAGCCAATCCATCAGTGTCAAACCTCACCTGTGCCACAAGGAGGTGACATGAGGACAGCTCCCTGCTTGTCTCCTCCATCTTGCGCTGGCACTCCATTTGGAGGTTCTCCAAGTGGCGGCAGCGCTTCACCATTGACTTCACCTCCGACTTTATCTTACTGATGTAGAGGCGGGCCACTGTGAACTCCTCCTCTATCGCACCACTGATCTCCAGGGGCTGCAGATGAAGGAGGAGAGAATGTTAAAAGAGTCAATGTTTCATCAAGATTGAGCGACGACGGTTTAAAGACGGCTCGGAAAAGCGGAAAATCCAAAGACTTTTTGGGAAGTTGGTCATGTGTATCAGATGTAGCAGAGGCTGTGATTCAGCTGTTTTAAAATGGGCTGTGGAAGATGAAAGAAACGTAAACATCAATTTAAATATATAAATAAATGATACTAAAGTAAATGACTGCAAACTATTCAGGGGAATTACAATTACGGTAAAACATATTATAAGGAAGAAAAAATAATGGAAAAATGTTGCTTCTATTGTTGGAAAAATTTTATGGTTCTCAGATGTGAATACAGTACTTGAAAAATAAAGTAAAAATACCTTAAACATAAAATTAATTTCACACATAAGAAAAGTACTTAAAGGGGCAATATCATGTAAAATCAACATTTTTGAGTTTTATATCATGTTATAATGTTATCCTCTCATCAAA
>JARVJO010000365.1:14737567-14755290 GCA_031762555.1 Cynodonichthys magdalenae
TTTCTGAAATTGATTTATTTATTATTGAAAATTGTTAATTGTCTGAAATAAATTTAATTCATTCATTCATTCATTCAAAACTCTTTTCATGATGAGTTCCGGTCATATTTCAATTTTTAACCTATAACAAGGTGTCAAAACGTAAAGTAAAAATGTAAAAGTATAATTTTTATGTTTTGAATGTAACAAAATAACAGTAAAAGTTATAATTTAAAAAGTTACTTAAAATTACAGATCCTCAAAAAATGACAGTGTAAAAAAGTAAATGTACTTTGTTACTATACACTATAATGTATAGTGACTCTGAATCACTTTCTTTTCCTCTACTTACCAACTTGATTTCTCTGTTTCCAACTATGGTGCTGAACTCTCGCAGGTCTCTCATGAGCACGTTTAGAACTTCAGCAATGCGTTTCCTTTGGTGGCTGCTCACCTCCTGGATACGAGACAGCTCTGCTTCTAAAGCCATGAGGTGAGTCTGTTTGAGGAGAAAACGGGGCAAAAAAAGAGGGAGTGAGAGAAGAAAGAGGATCGGTCAGATGAAAAGAGTGCACAAGTAATAAACAACCCCTTCATATCCTTTACTTACCATATGTAAAAGTACAAAAATATCACCAAACTGTAGATTATTTGATGATACTTCATTTTGTTTTTCATTTCATTTACCTCTCTTCCATTATCTTAAAGCTCTGTTGTCTGTTTTATACAACTTCTTCAGTTAACTTAAAAGCAACAGCAAAATCATTAGCTTAAATTAATTTCTTTAAAGTAAAAAGGCTGACAACGCACGGTCGGTAAAAATGTTTATTTTTGATCAAGAAAATTTATGAAGACGTATTCCAGAGAAGACAGTTGAAATGATGAACGCTGTTAATCAAAATTATAAAAAACGGGGGTTTGAGAGGGCAGATGGATGGAAGAAGGTGCTAGAAGGAGCAGATGAATGACAGTGACAGTGAGTAATGACACGGCTTCCTACTGAAGACGAGAGGAGTTACTGAAAATAAAAGTGAAGAACACAGACAAGACAGTTCATTGATGAATGTACTTCAATGCACCGTTTTTCTGAGAGAGTGCTGCAACGTTTCTACTGTAGATAAAAAAAATGTGAAAAGTACACCACCAATCACAACCACTGGAATGCAGAAAGTAAAAAAAAACAAAGTAGTTCCAATGATAAAGGATGAATCTGCGAGAAAAGCCCTGTGAAGCTGCAGTAATGCGATTATTGCTCCATCACTTTTCTTGTATCGACTTATATTGGATTCTTGTTTGTATTTTGTTTCTCATTTTGTCAAAGTGCCAGATGGTGCTGCTGAGGAAGATCCTGTCAGGTGAGAAGTGCGGGCGGAACGGATTAAAATAGGAGAAGTGGTGTTGAGTGAAATGATGGGGAAGAAATCGAGGGGTCGGCTGAGTTTAGCAAATTGAAGAGTGCAGTAAGTAGTTTAATTGTCAGCTCCTTTCATCAGTTTCTGAATCAGCATTACTTCCATTTTATTGTACCTCCACAGTACATTTGCAGCAGCTGGTTGCTCTGTAAAAAGTCGTAACATGAATCAGAAAACTAACAAGACTTCATTAACTACATCATCTAAACATGTTGTCAAGTAGAGTCAAGTGAGCAAACTCTCTGGTTCCTGTTACAGCCTCTTCTGACTGTTGGGATTGCTGCCACCTCTCAAAGTATTTTTTTGTTTTGTTTTGTTTTTATTGCTTAACACAAATCTGTCCACAGCTGCTGGCAGAACAGTTTGTCAAAAATGTGTCTCTTATTTCTCCTTCCATGTAAACAGAGGACTTCTCAGAGGAATAAATGTTTAGTGCTGTTGCATTGCAGCAAGAAGGCCACAGATTTGACTCCCAGCTGGAGCTTTCCATATGCTCATCTTTTCTCACCAACCAAACACATGCATGTTGGGTTAATTAGCTAAGTCAGTGGCTGTAAATGAGGGCGTGAATAATTGTCCGTTTCATTTGTACAGTTGAACATCGGCACCAGGTCTCCATGACCCTGAACAGGATGCAGCATGTAATACATGTATAGATGATTGAATTAAATCTAGATTCTTCAGTAAATCTAATTGTGTGAATGCTGAGTCGACTGCCCCACAAGGGGCTCGGCCCATATGGGCAGGAAGATTCGTCCTTTTTTCAAAGTGAAATTAGAAGCCATTCTGTACCCCAATGCCCGTCAATATGCTTATCAGTGCATGAGTGTGAATAAAAAGCTCTTTAAAGCTTTGGTTATAATGTAACATAAGTTGTTGTTTACTAATTTTGTTCATGTTTTTCTTGCCATCAGAATACTTCTTTTTTTTTAGTTGCTTTAACCAGTTACATATCAAAACTTTCAGCTCATTCAGGAAAAGGGTTCTAGGCTTTAGTTATTTATTTTTAAATATTAAAATATATTTACAAAAGTTGTCTCTACATAAATGCACTGTTATTTTCAATTCATTATGTTCCATTTAACTTTTGGTTACTGGTTTGCTAATTGTAGCATTTAACTTTGGTTTTACCATTAATGCTTTTGCGTAGCTGCAAGTTTGCAAATTTGGGCAGCACAGGTCCTGGGTTTGATCCCCGGTTCAGACTGGGGTCGGAGTTTGCATGTTCTCCTTGTGCTTGTGTGGTTTTCCCCAGGTACTCTGGTTTCCCCCACAGCAAAAAAAATATGTACATTAGATTGTCTTCAGGCCTCCCGTGCAAAAGAGATCTGCAATTTCAGTGGGATTTGCCTGGTTAAATAACCAGTAAATAAATTTTGTCTTTTAGCTACAGTTTTTCTATTTATTCATTTTAGCTACAGGTTTGCTGGGTTTTAGCTTTTAGTTATGGTTTTGCTAATTTCTGGTTTGTTAATATTAGCTTCAGCTTTGCTTTGCTTTTTCTTAATTAGTTTCAGCTTCATTAGATTTCAGTAATGATTAACTGCTCAAAATATTTTCACAGTAAGTAATTCAAATATTTTGTTTTCAACAAGAAGCTTACAATGAATACATTTCATATCTTTTCTACAAATCCTCTTCCACATCTCCTCACTTTTCACTAAATCTACTTCAATATGCAGTTTATGAAGCTTTGCTGTGAGACACGATCACAACAAGCCCTTTGAAAATCTGACTCACCATCTTTTTTGTGAGTTCCTCAGCCAGGAGCTTGTTCTGCATGCTTTTCTCCTCGACCTCCAGGCTCTTCTGGTCGTAGTTTAGCGCCAACTCCTCCAGCGCCTGAAGCACCTCCTTCACCTCAGCTTTAGCAGATTCGTTTTCTGTTTGCAGCCTGCAGAGCTCCGACTGCACCCGCTCACTGTCTCCCCTGGATGATGCTAAAAGCTGAAGGAAAAAAAAAAAAAAAACAGATTCAACTGAATACAAAAGCTGTAAACAAAACGATTTGGTCCAAAGAGATGGAGCAAAAAGTCAACTGTAAAGGAGCACACTTTATGTTTACAGAGAACAGTTTCAATAATGATCTCCTACAGAGAACACAATACGGATGCTAACAAAACAAGCAAAACATTTTTAAATATTTATCATAGAAAATCAAAAGCTATGTTAAGAGCCGATGTTATTTTGCTCTCCTGCTACAGCTCACTGAGGCTCATTTCCCTGAATGAGTGTCATTAAATGTAGCTGTAACTCCTCCTGGGGTTCCTTCATATTTACACCAGTTCACAGCTTTTATTTGAACAAATGGTTGCAACAAGACACAATCTGTGGTCTGGCTATGATAACGTCAGCTCAACCCACAGCAGGAGCATTATGGGATACAAATGGGCAAATTTAGCTCATGAAAACTGCTGTTTTGCAGCTTTAATACATGCCAAAACCCCTTTTCTGTCCTGCATTGTTTCTGTAATGAATCCTTATTTTAAAACACTTCTATTATTACCTTTTTATTGAGTCATTAAAGTGCTGTTTTCCCCAGAAGCATCCAATAAATTTGCTGCTTGTTTGACTAATAAAGTGGTCTTAACCATTTCTCGTTAATCCTAAATTTATTAAATCACATATGAACATTTGATTGTTTGCTTCGCAACCAATAAGTCATGATGCTGCAAAGAAAAGAAGAAACAATTACAGGTACATGAAGCTTTAGTTCTTTTTTCCATCATTGATTCCATTTTGAACAAGTTGTGCCAAGGCAGCGACTGAAATATATTGTTTTTTAAACAGCTTTTAACATAAATGCACTTTCAAACGAGTGACGACAAATAAATATACTCAAGAAGCTTCTTTGGCACCTGAAAAGAGTTGTTTTTTTTTTTTTCCATCGCATTCATCTCAAGGGCAGGACAGTAAACCTCCTACAGCTGACTTCTATTTACTGCTGGCACATTTACAGGAACCGCAGCCCACTGTGAGCCATTTAACCAAACTGATGAAAGGATGTAAAACCAAGATCTTTTACCTCCTCCTGGTCAAGCATCTGCTCCTTCAGCTTCTCTACCATCTGGCTCTGGTGGTTGATCTCATCATCCTTCAGAGGAACACACAAATTAAGATACTGTATAAACACTGGTTTAATCAGATCAGCACAGAGTTTAGTGTCTGATCTGTACATTTTAGGTGAGGTTATGCTAAAATCCACACACACACACACATCATTTGATGCTTTGATTACAAGAAGAGGAACAAAATGTGGTTCATGAGATATTTTGCTACAGAGACACTCGCACACAAAAAATAGCTAAAAACATGATCACTACTTGCCTTTAGAAAAATCATGCATAAACCAATAAAAAGCAGCTACGTTCAACAAGAAATGCTTTATTTAACATCTAGCATAATTTTAATATTTGTATCACATAAAAATACATTGATCAGTATATAGGTTAAAGGATTAAGGATTCAGTTACATCAAAGCAAAATGAAAATATTGGTCCATATCATCGTCATATGCCCAGTGTGGATCCTTACAATGTGCTCTTCTAACCTTAAATGATTTGGTTGGATGGGCACATGATATTGCTTCATATTGATTGCAGACTTGTGAACTGAATCAAAATTGTATCATGACAAACTTTGTGATACAGAGAAACATTATATCATCATCCAAACAAATCATCATACTATCAGCAGGTTATAATGCTCCGGGGGCCGTGGTTATTCAAAGCCAACAGCTTGAACAGAACAAGTATTATCTTTCACCTTTTAAATTTGTTTATGTTGTTGTATTGTGTTTTTTTAATTTACAAATGATTTGAAATCTATTTTTATATTAATTGAAGTAAAAAAAAAGTTACTTAAAGAAGTTTTGTTTTTTTATTTTTGGGTGGGCCAGATGGAAGTCACCTGAGGGCCAGATGTGGCCCATGGGCCGCCAGTTGCATAGCTCTGTACTATCGTGATAAAGCTGCTGATTTACACCCTCAGTATAGATGTATGTAAAAAAACTGCACCAAATAAAACTGTCTTTATGATGCACACTCACACCTAGACTTTTATTAAATAAAACATGATTGTTTTGATTTATATTATACTCAGGAATACAAAAAAAAACATTTATTGATTTGCTGTTTCTGCATCCTTACAATCAAAAGTCAAAAGATAAAACTGCTGCAATGGCAACATTAATTGCATTCAAAGATGAAAACATATTAAATAAATTAAAGTGTTATGTCAAAGTGAAACAGCTCTTTCCCTGGTGATATCCTTTCCTAAGGAGTGCTACTGTTACATTAGTCTCTTACTAAATGATACCATGAATAATACATGTTTAATAAACTCTTTGTATTCATGTGTGCACGCTGCTGCAACTGAAATCCCAGCCGTGGTGCGCAATCAGCTCCACATTCATTTACAGATGGTCTCCCTACAGTCGTCACCTTATCATCCAGCTGTTTGTAAAGCTTGCGGATCTCCTCCTCATACTTGTGCCGCTCTTCCTCAGAGATGTGGACCACAATGGAGGAGGCGATTGAGCAGGGGGTGCACGGGGTGCAGGGGCTCAAATCAAGGGGCAACTCCTCAGAATCTGGAGAAGCGAAGGGGGTCTCCTCCAATTCTTCACTCAGGTGCCCCAGCACGGCAATATTTTCACCTAAAAACAAAACAACAGACAGAAATTCAATGAAATTTTCTGTCAATGTGTTGCCCTTGACTTAAGCAAATGCATCTCCAAGGATTGTTGCATGAAACAGGATTATAGTTTTAACTTCACATGTCCTTTACTTACTCTTTAATGCCTTTAATGATCAGGTCTGAGACATTTCTGTGCCATGAAAGGGCCATATTTTCCAACACTGCGAGCATTCATTAATGCAGAACTCTATAGTTAAATGCTTTGATGTGGTCTTTTAAAATCTAGTTGTACACTGTAAGAATGTACTTGTTTAGAGAAAAATAATAATGATTCTTTGTAAGGCATCCTAAGAAGTCTTATGTTGTGAGTTGAAAATAAAATGGCATAAAACACACATTAAAAAAGAAGTTGGCCCGGTAGTGACTCTGGATTATATTATTTTAAGCTTTTCTCACTTATTCAGCATTAAAAAAAGGTTTATGATTCGTCTCTAAAAATAGGGACGTGAACACTTTAATAAGATAGGGGGGACTGCAATTTTCAGAGTTCAAGTACCATATTAACACTGGAATAATTTAGATTATCTCTAAATTGGTGCCCGCAGGATAAGACCATGTCAATAAAAACCTACTCTGGAGTCTAAAGTCATTAGGTTTGTATTATTTATGTTGGTAAAAGGGGACCAACTTTCCAACTCTATATTTCTGACCTGTTCTGAGTGGCTTTTTGTGATTCACAATCCAGATCCTCGTCATTTCTGCAGCCCCTAGCTGTCTGAAGCAAGCCGTTTTAGCTCCTGTCACTTGGAGCATTTAGCTATTTATACACAGCTTCATGAAGTCACACTGCTTAGTTGGTGTAGTTCAGCAGCTCCTTTCTGTTTTTTTTTTTTAAATCTCACAACTAACCCTTTAGGAAGATTTTTTACAGTGATTCAAATCAAAGCTATGATGCAATCTGTTGGTTTCTTTGGCTCAGCTAAACTGGTTTACAAATCGATTTTATAAACCTATAATGACACTGAACTGACATGAATTGATTTAGATTGAATTGGCTCGCTTAAGATTAATTATACTTGTTTCCCATTTTATAAAGTGCTCCTAGTGTTGCACAAAAATGAATTCAAATAAATATAAATCCTCTCTGCTCTTTGGCAAAGAAGACTATAAAAATGCTCATCGAGCAGGAATCTCTGAATGAGACGGGTGTTATTTACTTTGGGGCCAGACTTGACTAAAGGGCTCGGTAATGTAAAACAGAATAGAGTTCAACAGCGTCCACCTCAGGGATTTTCTGAGATGGACTGCGATGAAGAGACGAGTGAGACGGAAACTGGGGCGAGCATGCCATCAAATTGATCTGCCAAGAAACGAAAAGCATAAAAATCTGAGTACAACAGAGAAAAAGAAAGGCTAGAGTTGGGAAATAGGCTTGTGCAATAAAATCAAAAATATTTCTACTGATGGACACTCAATAAAAGGTGCGCTTACTGTGCATTTACATTCAGGTCAGTTGTTGAGGGATTTGTCTTCAAGGAAAACAAAGGGAAATTTTGATTCATGATTTGAATGTCAGTTGATCACAACCACTGAGGGTCCTGACATTTAAAAGGTCCAGCAGATGAAAACAGATCTATGTGCATGAGAGTGAATTAACAAAAAGTAACACTTGTTTCTTGTGAGCACTCTGTCTGTGAGCTGACGCGTGACAAAACCACTTTATGTAATGATTTTTCTTTTACATGTGATGCACCCTCGTTGGTGTGATAAAACATAAAGATTCATAGAACATAAATTCTGCCATGCTGACTTTTTCAGTATGAGATGGGAAATCCAATTATACAAAGTGGATTATACAAAAGTCTGATAAAAAAAAACACATATAGATAGAAGGAAAGCAGTGTTTATGTGTTTTGGGCACAAGTCCAGTCAGTCTGTTTGGCTGCCTTTTCCTCCTATATCTCTGCTGACAGGTATTCAGATTGGATCAAATAAGGTAAAGTCTGCAGTGATGTGGAATGAAAAGTAATGTCTGCAGGCTGCTGAAAAATTCATTTCTCTTAGAAAACGTCATCCATGGAAAAGGATTGTGGGGGATGCACTGTGGTTTGACTGAACTGTTTGACACAAGTTTTTACTTACAAGCACTACACAATATCTTCCAATATTATTAGTATTATTCTTAGTTTTTTTAACTTTTTACTCGTGGATCCTCAGCAACCTGCGGCTATGTGTAAACACATAAATAAATGAAGAGATAAAAATGTGTAATATATTTCTTACATGGCAGTAACACAAACCAGTTCTGTTATTTTATTTCTTCAAGGGGGAAAAAAACAAGACTTTTTGATTTTAACTGATCCTCTAGAGATCAAGAACTGAGGGCAGTGATGTGTTAACATTTAAGGCTCTTGTTCACGGGTTTAAGTCTTAGCAAAGACAAAATATAACAGTTTGACCTAAAAGCAAGGCGCCCATCTGCTGCAGGGACGCCGCACTGCAGCTTAAACTGCACTCTGACCTCGTGGCTTTCCAACATTCTGGGAAAACAAATTACTGTGGTTAAAGTGGCATTTCATGGCTTTGTTTTTTTTTTGTTTGTATTCAGTGCGAAGTTTCACAGCGGTCCATCTAGGAGTTTGAACCGGACTGGACTTGGCATTTAACACTGCTGCCACTTTCCTGGCAGAAAAATGATAATTACATGTAAAGGGTCAGGATAAATGCCAAATATTACCGTTCCTCCAGCAGGTCAGTTCAGCTTCAAGTTGCTGGATCGTCTCCTTCATCGACCTGTTCTTCTCCTTTTCCTTCTCGTACTTCTTCTTCCACTGCTCTGCTGTGAGCTCCAGATTCACCGTAACAGTGTTTCTAATGGTCTTGGCTCTAATTGGAGGGAGACGGCAGGAGAAAAGATGGAGCGAGCGTGACAGATTGGGATGGAAAGGTGGGAGGGTGACAAGAAAAGATACAGGAGGGGGAAAAAAAAAAAAAGAAGGAAGTGTGAGGGGGAACAGAGATAGGTGCTCAGGCTCTGGCTGCTCATTGAAAATGGTCTTGCATCTCATTAATTGGTATGCAAATTGGGTTTTCTGCAAACAGATTTGATGGCACAAAGGAGGAGGAGGACACAGGCGGCTCCAGACTGCTCAAAAGAATCATACTGAAACACAATGATTGTACAAATTCTAAGATGATGGAGTATCTTATTCTGCTCTTAGCATCACTGAATAGAGGCACTCGTTGTAATGAAGCTATAGTGCTTAGTGTCTGTTACTTAATTTCACACTTCACTGAAGGAACATAATGTTCTTAAACAAGAAACTCGCAATACCAGCGAGACAAATACTCTAATCTGAAAATTTCTTATCAAATTAGACTTTAGATGAAATGTTATTTGTGCAGCACAACATTGATGTTTTTGTGGAGCAAATTGGTTGTCATCATTTATATGCTGGATTTTAAACATCCACAAACAACACATACAATTAACTAATCAGTTTCCAGATGTGTCATGCCCTTTATTTTGTAATTTGATGTTCATGTCCAACATTCATAGCAAGAGAAACCAAACAACCATCTATCTGTGAGTTTCTTTAAGTAAGAAATACTGAAAGCTGGAAAGTGAGTTTTGCCAATTAGATCTGAAAAGAAAAAAAACAACAGCTGTGTGTGGGTCAGAGTAATTGTAAACCAGCCGAAGCAGCTGAGTGAGATGTTAGTCGTGCTTTCCGCAGATCCGTCTTACCGTTGGCCAAACATCAGCGTGGATTTGGTCTCTGTGTCGTTGTAGCTGGAGGGGGAGCAACAGATGAACATGGTGGTGCGACAGTTCCCGCCAAGCGAGTCCTGAAGGATGCGAGTCATTTTGCTGTCACGATACGGCACGTGGGACTTCTACAAAACGGGAAAGAAAGAGATTTCAAGATGGCAAAAAAAAGGCGTCAAGAAAACACAGAGGAGAAGATTATAAGGCTCAAAGACTTTCTGAATCACTGCTCCACCGTGCCTTTCTTTGAAACGTGCGTTGTTAGCAGTGGTGGAGAGGAATAAAAGAAAAGATTGCTCTATTTCTGCCACATCATTCACAGAATTACTAGTTTAACCTCTGAAATGTACCTATAAAGAGTGTGGCCTTGATCGGTGAATAAGGAATGAATACCAGCATATTTCAAACACATTGGTGAGGTTTTTACAGTCTGTCAGCCTTTCCACTAGGTTTATGAGGAGTTCTCTGGGCTTTATATAAGAGGAGATGGTAAATGTTCTAATTAAGATGATGGGGCTTCGGAGGACCACAGCATGTGGGTCAAACGGATCATATTACCAGCTGCCACAGCGCAGAGAATTATTGATGAAAGGGGTGGAAAGTCAGCTAATATGTCACTGGTTCGACCCAGGAGCCAAAAGTCCCAATGTTCCACTCCTGGCGCTAAAATTCTTACATATCTTTTTCATTTTATGTGCATGCATGAAAAGTTAAAGATTACAGCTGTGCTAAATAAAATATGGAACCTTTAATATTTCATCTAGCTTACTTAATCTTTGCCGTTCACTTTGCAATCTCAGTGACAAGATTAAAGATCTTTTGACATAAATTAGTTTTAAACCTCTTTTTGTTTTTATGTTGAACTATTTTACCTAGAGGTAGAACGGTATTTAAAACATTAGACATAAATGTTGTGATATTTAAATAAATTCAAGAGCAAAGCATTTATTTAAAGTAGGGCTAATGCTTTTTCTACGACACCGACTGGATTTACAGCACTGGTGATGTAATCGATGTTAAACTCTACTGTATTTGGGTTGCTCTAACACTTCTGGCTCAATCATTGCAGAGAGGACACATTGTTCTGATAACAAGCACGAGCTCTCTGTTTAAGACAAATAATGAAGAAAGCAAGCCTCAGGCAGCTTCTGACAGATTAAAAGGACTGCGGAACATTTTTTTTTTCCCCCCACTGTACCGTTCCTTCAGCCAAAGCTGAAATGACGTTCCCCAGCGCTGACAGAGACTTGTTGATGTTCTTGGCCTCATCCAGCACCGCTCCCTCTGCTCCCGTCTTACTGACCTGACACAAATACACAAAGATGAGAGAATTTACTTCATTATTTAAGTGTAATTTCCAAGGCTCGGGCGGAGGGTGTCATGAAAACAGGATGACGAAAAACATGATATAAACCTTTTATCTCTCTGAGCAACAGAGAAATATAAGTCAGCATCATGAGCCCTTAGGAGGAATGAGACAACACGCATTGACGGTCACCTAAAACCGCTCATCCTCAATGATAAGTTTTGTTTTGATATTTAAATTATTTTGTTTGTTTATAAAAGTATCACAAGGCCTCCTTTCAAAATTGCTGCTCAGATGTTCTTCTTGTTGATGAAGGTCACTCAGATCCTCTGATCCTGCTTCCATTAATGAAAACAAAATCATGACTCAGCGTCCAAACCACTGGAACAGATGCACAGAGTATCAGAGACAGACATCTTTTTATAAAATGCTTTATTGTTGTATTATTTTACACATCTGTTTTTGTTTGAATAACATTATATTGCTATTTTTTTATCTATTCATTGTAATTTAAAGAAACGTTTTTATTTTGTTCAACTTAAGTAGAGAATAAATTAATTTTCTATTTATTAGTAGCTTGAAGATGCTTAAGTAATAAAGTTTGATAGCTTGTCTGAATAATGGATAATTTGTGAAATTAAAAGAAACAAACATGATTGTAAATTCATAGGCTTATAGGTTCACTGGCGCTGAGTAGTTACACTGTGCTGCTAAAGAGCAGGAAGTAAACATGCAAAAACATTTATTAGACAGAATACTGTTAAATAGAAAATATACAATTATTAAACAAGTTATAAAAATAGACCTGTTTTAAAGTACAACTGCATAACTCATTGCTCTACATTTTTGTTTAATATTGCATGTGTAACATTTATAGATATGCTAAATTATTTTGTACAGAGTAAACAGTTAAGTACAAAACACACGAGATGCAGTCAGATTTTATGAAAATTTCTCCCAGAGAGTTTGTTTTACAAGAAAGGCAAACCGTTCAGTGTCATAATCATCATGGGATCCAATTACAGCGAGATTAAAGGGATTTTAATTATAGCAGAGAGTAAGCTGTCCCATTTACGCCTTTTTTAAAACATTTTCCTGTTTACTTCAAGCCCAAATTTTCTGTACCAAACCATAAGATGTTGCTAGAAATGAACCACTTCATTGTCCCTCAAGACAACTTAGAGATGCACCATCAGCACTTAATAGCAACAAACCTCAGCCGTCAGCATCTGTCCAGAGTATACAGCCCTCTGCCGCTCTCAGGGAGCACTATTCCATATTTTTCCATTACTGCTTCTGACTGAAGACTTTATCCAAGAGGAAAAAGATGTGAGAGATGTGTCTCTAATGTATCTTCCCTCAACCCCTCCAGAGGGAGACTGGCTCAGATTCCCTTCAAAATAACCTTGGCAAAAAATATGTATACTATTTTGTAGCCACAAATATTGTGTTTGTCATGCTGTAATTGCCCTAAATTAACTTTAGTGTTTGACAGTTGTTTTTTCAATTGTTGTCTTTTTTTTAGGTTAGTTCTTCTTGCAATTTAAAAAAATAAATAAATCAAAACACACTAATCCATTCCCAAAAATATCCTAGTAGTCCTTTGTCACTAAAATCCAACATGAATCCAGTTTAGTAGCGTGAGGCACGTGGTTCAAATATCTTAAGTAATGAGGCAAAAACAAGTTGTTTACCTGCTTTGTTATCATCTAAAAATACATCTGAGATACAAAATCTAGTTTCAAAATCCCATCAACATCAAATACTGTGCTCTTTTTTTCTTACCTTCTCACTACCAGCTAAGTCAACCAGATACAGCTTCCCGCTCAGCTTCTGCTCCGTCTCCACGTTTTCCTGTTTGATGCTGATCAGGAAGATGCTGTGACTGCGAGAACTGTGCTCATTCATGTCTAGGGTGAAATATGAACAAAGGGGATGACAGTCTGTATTAAAAAAAACATTTAATTCTTTAGTCTGTATTAACAGGAGGAAGCTTATTGAGTCTCGATCCTTGTATATATACTGCATATATATTTTTTTTTCCTTGTGGAAATATTTTAACATGAAGTATTTGACAGTATGAGTGTCGGACCATCAGGAAGATCAACGACACGACTCACTGGTGACAGCGACGTGACGGTTGGCCTTCCCCTCATCTATCACATCCATCACTTCTTCTGGACTGGTGACGAAGCGCTCTGTGCAACCCTTCATGATTAACAGCAGTACTTTACATTAACATGTGTTGTAAAGAAAAAAAACATTTTAAAGCTTACAGCGCTTAAAATAGCATATAGCTTAGCATTAAAATATCCCGTGAGCCATGCAGTCGTGTTTTCTGCAGCCGGTTTTTAAGAATCATGGCTTATTTTTGTTTGTGCTGATTGCAAAACTGTATTCTGGGTCATGCATATTGTTTTGTTGCACTTTTCCGCCACATGTCAATCTTGGCAACCACCCTGACATTTACCATTTGATCTACTGGACTACACTTACAAAGTAAAGAAAGGCAGATTTGGACCAATAAACGTATTTGTCGTCAAGGAAACCGAGAACCCCTGCAAACATCAGGAGACATTCTGGAGACACACCTGCCAACACTGTCTGCCAACTTGACACAAGCAGTCTCAGCCTGATGGGATACTGCCTTAAAGCTATTATTTTACTGAATTTAATGTTTACCTTTCCATATATATGAAGAGTTTTAATCTTTTCATCTCTGACAGAAAGTGTCAAACCGTTGCTTCCAGCAGTCTTTGATTTATGCTTATACATCCTTACAAAAAACAACATTATGACAAAGAAAAAGTATAATGAGCTGCCAAACTGAGTTATATTTGAAGTTGACTCACCTTCACATACGGAACTCTGTATTTGTCTTCATGTACTGACAGATTGTTTTTTGTCACTGATTGCATGAGGGGAAATAAGAAGAGAGGACATTGTGTTACTCAGGGTATCACGTGAGTGTGTGTGTGTGTGTCAGCACAACTGATCATCCCTTCTTATTTGTAAGTCTGCCTCTACTCATGCTGCGTGAAACGACAGAGGATCCATAGATGTTTTTGTTTTATTTTAATTAGGCTATTTCTGGCAAAGTCATCCCGAGGTTAAACACACTTTTCTGTGTGAACAAAATAAAGTGTTTGCAAAAAAACACATTCTCACATTTTTGTGTCTTTCTTTCATTTTAAATAGGTTGTTATGCTGATAAACTGACTGCAAAACAATACTCTAAGATTTTTTTTTTTTTCTTGGAGGAATTTTATTTGTTTTATGACCCTACCAACAACTCCTCCTTTGGGTGTTGTTTTCTTTGTTGCCTTAATTTGTCTTGCTTGTTGACTTTTTTGTGGCTCGTGGTGTAAATGTTCTTCAGACTCTAAGACTCCTGCATACAGATGGGGGGGGTGGGGGGGTTGACCACTATCTCTGGGTCTATAAAAGATGTAATCACACGATTGCTGCACATAACTCTTCATTCAGGGCTCTGCATCAGTTTACACTGTTTATATTTCTCAGTGATAACACTACATGACCTGCAGTGTTGTGTGAAAAATGCTTTAACTTTTACTGACTGGGGCAAAAACATCAACTATAACAAGAAGACGTTCATTGATTTGTGTTTTTAGATTATTAAATCATCTCATAGTTATCATTGTTAGTAATTTTTGTCAAGACAAGCTCGTTTTCTGCATGACAAAAATAAAACTAAATTTTAAATAGGCTGGGTTTTATGATAGTATCTGAATCAAAATAAAATTCTAACTTGAGCACTGACTGGTTTGTTTGCTGCCTGCCTTCCATTTCATATGTTGCCCCTGATGCTCCTGAGTGTCGCTGTGAAGCTTTTAATCCCCATCTGTACAACCCAGAACTGTGCAGTGTTGTCAAAGCATGAGTTATGTTTTTCACAGCTTCAGTGCACAAACATACCATCCAGCAGGTCCCGGATTTTTTCCATGTAGATCTCAAAGTAGGAAACCTGCAAAAAATTTTAAAAAAACAGCTAAAAACACAACAATGATTTATTTATTTATTGTTTTTCAGGAATTGAGAGGAATAAAAAAGACGATTCATGCTCAAATACTATACACTGCTCGATGCTGTAATGATCTTTTCCCTGGTATGAATATAATAATTGAAAAAAATAATAGAATGAGTTACAATTTATTGATGCTTCTAAAGGAATTCCTGCAGAATATAGTGTGAAAAAAAAATGTAACCGCACACCAACCTTTATATGAAACTCTAAGTTTTCATCCATGGCAAATATATGTTCAAAAATGTCCTGGGCGATCCGAGGAATGATTCCCATCGCCTGAGTATCGTGAAGGTTTCCCTGCAGAAAGAATGAGTCTAAATAAGTATAAAATGTGAATGAACAGTAGGGTAAATCTTGAGCCTGCGGCAAATTAGGCACAAGAGGATAGAGTAAGAACAGAGAACAAGGTGGATTCTGAATTGAAAAAAGACCAGGGTTAGAAAGGAAGTGAGTTCCCACACATGGCTGTTAGTGAAAGATAAAAAAAAGATCACTATAATGGAAGTAGATTTACTGCCATTGTGG
This sequence comes from Cynodonichthys magdalenae, assembly GCA_031762555.1. NCBI lineage: Eukaryota > Metazoa > Chordata > Actinopteri > Cyprinodontiformes > Rivulidae > Cynodonichthys > Cynodonichthys magdalenae. The sequence goes on from JARVJO010000365.1 coordinate 14,753,242, forward strand.
GTGTAGAAGAATATTACAAAAACGAAAGATGGAAAAAAAAATACTTTGTGACTGTGCAAGTGTGTACCACAACAGGAAGTCTTCCTTTTGAATTATTTAGCAGTACTATACCTCCATGGTGTGTGTTTTTCCTGAAGAAGTCTGCCCATAGGCAAAAATAGTCCCATTGTATCCCCCAAGTACATCTAATATGAGAAGAAAGAGGAAAACATGTTAGGTGGGGAATAAAGCAGAGGGAAATTTAACTGATAATGAACAAATGACAACTGAAGTTTCTGGATTACAGACTACAGCAAGACAAGTCGCAACCAAAGAGAGAGACAAATATCTTTGACTTTTGATCCAAATTGATCCTCATAAAAACTGTGCACTGAGGAGCGTGTGGTATTTAAGCTTGAGTAGGTGCTGAAATACCTTTTGTGACTGCACACAATAAACAACTACCTGAAGCTTTTAGCAGCACCAGGAACCACTCACCGTGGCTTCAAACAACTACAGATAGATTATTCTCTCCATTCATTTGAACCCACAGGAAAAAATAAAAAATAAAAAATAACAATGTATCACCAGCTGCAGTAAAGAATCACATTGTCAAATGTCATAATGCTGACACACACCCATAAAACCCGGCTGTAAAAGTCAAACATGGGTAAAGAAAAACGCTTCATGCTGAGAGGCTGGCTGCCACAGGTGAGCTGACCACAAACAAATCAGAAAACCTCTCAGCTGAAACCGAGCAGAACCCTGTTTCCCTCCCCGTCTTCTCCTGCCAGCACTGCCGGCCGAGTATCACAGCTCTCTGCTCAGCAGCTTGTCTTGTTCTGCTTTCACACTGGTCAGACTGAGACCAAAACAATAAGATGGGGAGGGGTAAAAAGAATCAAAGGATAAAGTGTGTCTTCTCAGGATACAGAGACAGCAGAAGATTAGATGGCTACAACAAAATACAGAAGAGGGGAAAGCATAAAAGTAAGACAATGAAGCACCAAAAGAAAAATAATAAAAAAACAGGCAGACATTCAAAAAGACTATTAACAAGAGAAATTGTCTTCTAAAACCTTTTTTTCTCTGATGTTGTTCTCTCTGCATTTCTCCTCCTGACAACTCTCAATTCTCACTCTTCACTCTGTGCCTGCTTTGAACTTCTCAATCCTTGTGCTTTAGCCAGTCGTGCCTTTTTTATTTAATCTTTCCTCAGCCTACGTGGCAATCTCTCAGTAGGTAACCAATCTCACTCTCCAGATCAATCTTTTTCATGCTCTATCTGGAAATAGTTCAATGAAGTTCAAGGCTTTGAAGAAAAAACAAGATCCTGACAAGAAGAAAACAAGGTGTACAGAGAAAGAGAAGTTTAAAAAATGTAGCTTTTCAGCATTGGATGCTGGTTTAATTTGATCTGTCGCTTTCAGGATGGGCAACGAGTGAAAATTCTGTGTGCAAGTTGGATTTGTGAGGATTAATTTCCTTGTTGAACATGCTTTCAGTGAACACAAAACATCTTTAAAGCTTTAAGTGTTTTTTTTTGAGGGGGGGTTACTGGTAAGTTGCGCAATTAATAGCCAGCTAATTTAAAAAAATTCCACAACTAATTTGCTCATACTAAGTTGTGAAAGTAACACAAAATGACATTGAGGCAACAGTTTGACTAGTTTATTCTTATTTCCAGTAACTCCACGGGAATTTTATCAGCTTCGTCTTGTTGAAAACAACCTTGTCCTGCATGGTGCTGTAACCAAATGCTACTCGATGAGGTGTATTATCTTGTAAAATCACAAAAAGATGCAAGCTAAAAGTAGCTAAAACATAGCTAAAATCTGCAAAACTGTAGCTAGAAGTCCTGATGCATCTCAGTAATCCAGAAAAATCTGAAATAAAAAGTTGAGTCAGTCTTCTAGATGGTCAACAAAGAAAAATTTGTCCTGACGACCTACTCAACGGTTTTTAGACGTAACTAAAAGCTACAATTAGCAAGTGTCCTGATGCATCTCAGTAATCCAGGTAAAAAATCAAAAGGAAAAAATAAGTAGGTCCTCTGGACGGGTTCTTCTT
>JARVJO010000365.1:14769467-14808327 GCA_031762555.1 Cynodonichthys magdalenae
AGAGACCAGACATCCTGCAGAGGAAACTCATTTCAGCCATTTGTATCCGCGATCTCTTTCTTTCGGTCACTACCCAAAGCTCGTGACCATAGATGAGGCTTGGAACGTAAATCGACCGGTAAATCGAGAGCTGAGCCAACTTCACCACAACAGATCGATACAGTGCCCACACCACCACCCTTCGATGGTTCATAAGATTTTTTGCTAACACGTTAAACACACAGATATGCAAAAGCATCATAACAGAAATGCAGCAGTATTTTATAAGACAGCAATGCACAACTGATCTGACTCGGATCTCCAGCTTTTCTTTTTTAAAAGGTTTTCTTAAAAAATAAAAACATTTTTCATTGTCGTTACTCATGTTTGATTCAGTTCTTTGGTTTATAAAGTTTTTAAGACAGTTAACAAAATTTATTCTTTATGGAAGAATAAATATTTCATTGGTAGAAGAAGAAGAATTCATTGGCGACAAATCTTGCTATTAGTTGAAAATCTGTCTCATTTTAGTATGATGTCTTTAAAAACTAACAGGGCAAGTGGAGCCTGCAGGATTATGTTGTGAGTTTTCTATAGATTCTCCAGTTTCTTCCCACTGACCAAAACTTGGATCTCAGGATAATTGAAGACTCTAAATTGGCTTCATGTGTGAGTGAGCGTGGCAGGTTGTCTGTCTGTGATGGACTGAGGACCTGTCCACAGTGTACCCCACCACTCGTCTGTTGACAACTGGAGAGACCCACCAGCTCCCCATTGTTTTAAACAACACAAAGTGTGAACAGAAAATGAGTGAGAGTGAGTGGATGAGTGGAAAAGACAACTAGAGGCACACTAAGAGAAAAAGAAAAACATCCGGAGGAGATTAAAAAAATATCTGAAAGGGATTTCCTTAATATAAAAGACAATCCAGGAGTCACAGATGCCCTATTTTTCTTTTGATCATCACCGTATGCCAAATTTTCAGCTTATACCTCTTTGAAAATTACCTTGTTGCAAAAAGACAATTTCATGCCTGTCGTTTTGTGTTAATTTGACATTTTCAGCAACTAAAGAAGTGAGAAGAAATTGTTTCTGTGATAAGCTGTTAGTTCTAACTGATTATATGCAAAATACTACATTTTTTGCTGCATTATCTTGTGATGTGCAGACACAAGAATGTTTTATCTTTTAAATGAAGTTGCCTTTAAATAATTAATTAATTCATAGGTCAGCGTTAGATGAACAAACAAAAACACTGTCATCTACAGTCGTTTAAAGACTCAAAACGTGTTGGGTGACTCAGTTCATCCTGTTCTCTTCATTATCTAAAAAAAAATAATAAAAAATCAAACACAGTGGAGAAAACCTGGGAGGGAACTCTGAAAACAAAGCATGTTGAAAATGATACCTGGTTCATACAGAGTGCAAATGCAGATCCTGCAGAGAAAATCTAATGATAAAATAGATTGAATGAGAGCAAGTGGAGGTAAAATGGAAAAGAAATAATAAAAAAAAACTTGCTAGAGATGATGAATACACCTATGTATAGCCCACTAGCAACAACAAAATTGTGTTGCATGTTTTTGCTTGTCTATCTGTTCTTAATGGCTGTGAAGAGCCTCGTTTGGATTTAAAGAGACAGCGTCAAAATGAGTTGATCTGAGATACACCTCTGCAAAGGGGTGACAGAGGGGCTTGTGGAGTTACAATAAGGAGGACTTCAGACCAAAGCATTACAGTTTCACTTTATATAGACCCTAAGTGATTGATTTAAATGTGAAAAAGGATTTAAAAGCAGGATATGTCTGCTTTAAGACATACTTTGAGCACCAACAGATCTTGTGAGATTGTATAATATTAAGCATAAAGTCTTTACAGTCTCTGTATCAGCCTTTAAAAAATGGTTAAACGTTTCTATTCCTTATGAAACCGTTTGACAGGATTACAAGTGATGGGTGATATGATTTATTTCAAGGCCTTTAATTATCTAAGTACTCTCCCTCAGGATTACCTCTGATTTGACCCTCAGCCTTCAAACATTTTACCTACATGTTTGTGTTTGTGTTGGGGGGTTACACACACACACACACACACCCAGAATAAAACGAGTTATCCAACATGAGCTGGAACCTGTGACCTCTGTCTGGAACAAAAAGCTTCGATCACAACCTGAGACAGTCTAAGAGCTCTGCTAATAGCTGTCCTTCTCCACACAGGGAATACATGATGTCGCAGAAAAATGTCTAAGATCTCGTGGCTTCTTCTTCCCAGCCATCAGCTCCAGTTTTCACAGCTTTCAGCTCAACCTGAGTATAAGTAGATGCAATCAAATGAATTCACACAGGATAGTAAATTCCTCCTGACAGCAGTCAGCACTCTGTCTGTAGCCTTTAAGAGCACTAAGGGGAAAACCTAAACAAGTTGAGCATTTCAAAGTCAAGTGATTTTTGTTTTGTTTTTGCAAGGAGCAAGCTTACCTTAAAAAGTGTTACAGCTGAGTGTTAATATGGCTCAGGCTGTGGGACATAATTTAATCAGCACTTAGGGGCACTTATGAACCAGGCGATGCGAAATTCATCACACACCTTTAATTGTTAAAGCAGGGAAATGCTCGATGATCGGAAAGAGAACAGGAATAATCATACTACTACTGCTCATTTCTGTTTGAGATTTAAGCCTTATTAAGAAAAACAATCTCTAAACCAAGTCACTGAGACCATTCTTAACGCTGAGTCAGTCTTGACTCCGTTTTTTCTATACATTTTTTGCAGAAAACTACTTTTACTTTGTTATTTTACCCATAAAACAATCAGCTCATGGTGAAAAGGGGTGGCTGATGACTTGATTCTTGTAACCTTTATACTTTTTAAAATATTTAACTTTATTTTACAAAAATTTTAGTTGCTCTATTGTTGTCCTATACAACTTTTAGCTTTCAAAAATCAGTTTGCATTAAATAACTTTTTGTTATTTTTAGATAGCATTTTGCTGCGTTTAGCTAGCATTCTGCTACTTTTACCTTTATACATTTAGATTTTAGGCTGTGTTTTCTTGCTTCTAACCTATTAGTTATCTATCTATAATTTTAGTTATCTTTCAAAACAATTAACTAGTATTTTGCTACTTTTTGCTTTTAGATAGTCATTTAGCTAGCATTTTGCTATTTGTTTTACTATTTTTAGCTTTTAATGGGCATTCTGCTTCTTTTAGCTTTAAAAACTTCATTTTAGCTCCTTCAAATAGTCATTCAGCACTCTGCATTCATATTGCATTTAGACAGAAAATGTTATTTTTCTAATTCAATGTTTAAAAAACCTGTACTTTATCGATTGAATTTAATTTGGAATCAAAGTTCTGAGATAAAGTGGTAAAGTTTTAATGCAACCACTGCAAAAATCTTTATTTTCTTCCCAAAGTAAAAAGAAAAACATGCTTCTTGATCTTTGTTCACATTTTAAATTAACTCTGAATCCAAGGCCTTGACACTGAGGCTGATCCCGAAAAGCCCTCCTAAAAAAAAAAAAAACATTCAGCAAGAATGCCAATGATCTGCCTTTTAACCATTAGTGGGAGCTTCTTTAATGAAAGCACGTGGCAGAGGGAATATTAAATTAGACCATGAAAAAGTGGGGAGGAAGAAGCTGTAGAGATTAACATAAACACATATTTCTATCATGTTATGCAGGCTGGAAGGATTTATTAGGGCAAGTAAACATAAGAGGGAGATGGGATTGCAGAGTTAATTTTAAAAAAGGGCAGCAATTTATTTATCTTTTTCTTGCATAAATCAACAACATGGTTTAGAGGATGTTTTTCTGTAACTCCACCACAATAAACATTGATGCAGACAGCCAATTTGTACAATAACAAACCTTGAGGGGAAAATGGGCAATCAGTATGTGTTTGCATGAATGAAAGTGAAGAAAGATGTGAAGTGAAAGAGCTGAAACTTGGATTGTTGTGGTCGTAGCTGTGGCTACTGAGAGCTGAAATGGGCATCTCACTGCTGAAGACTGGAGTAAAGTGCTTTTTTAAAAAGTATAGCCTGCCCACACAAATATGCCTGCAAAAATTAGACATAAGAAGATAAAAACAAAACCTTAAAAAAGCCCTTTTTAAAAGCACAGTTCCTCTGATAAAAATTGGGGGAGACAGATTTAGAGTAGATGTCGGTGCTCTCCGACGCCAGCTCGATGAGCTCAACTGTAATTAATTAAAAGCAGCAGAAGTCATTGGGATGCAGCATCCAGAAAACCGAGATGTCTAATTTCTCTACTGGAGATTTTCATGCTATTACCGCGCTGATAAAACACCAACTGCTCGGGGTCTTGAGACGAGCAAACACGTGTTTGAGCATGTGCAGTCAGATCCGACATGTTGCCCACAGACGCTGAGGGCCAACACAAGGCCCGAGCAGCATCCAGGGCAGGGCCACAGTTAATGAGATGAGGATGGCTCATTACACTCCCTGAAGCTTGAAACCCTGCTGGAGTCACAGCACAGTTCTTTTGTACAGGGATAGACATGGAAAGGAAAAGTGTTGACAAATCAGGACAAGCTTATTTATCTGGGCTGGATCTACAATAAAGACAAGCTGGCAGCTCATATCCTGTTGGGCGTGGCCGAACTGGAAATCGGTGTCAGAATAACGTTAAATTAGAAAAAAATTAATGGAGAGCTGGATGATACTTGAGGTCCTCAATAATAAAACAAATACAGGTCAGCCTGTCCACGCACAACCCCAATTCTGAAAAGTTGAAATAAAAACAGAATAAAAAGAGTTGCAGGAGAAACATTAAAAATTATGTTGAAGGAGAATTTTTTAAAACCTCATTTAAAAGTCCTCGTGTGGTGCTGGATACGTGAAGTAAACTTCATTAAAGTTGTCTGATCCTTTAATATTCTGTCCTTTGATTGACAGGTGCCCCCCCTCCTCCAACGACACCATTAAAACCTGCAAGAAGGCTTCATCAAAATTAACAGGATGAAAGATGAGCCCGAGCTTCCTCTCTCACGTCGCTCCAAAACCGCTGCTGAGTCATTAGGAAATGAGCAGCAGAATCACTCTACTGTGAAATGTAGCTTTACACCAAGAAAAATGCGCTTTTATTGTGGAAGAGTACAATAAAAAGAGCAGGAACAGAGGAGAAGAGAAGGTTTGATCCCAAGAGGAAGCAGCTCGGAGAGGGCAGCAACAAGCAGAGGAAATATAAGTGCACGTCTCAAACCCAACTCAGGGTTTCTTCCACATTCTTAATTGGACAGGGTGCATGCTCTGCAGTGATACAATTAGAGCTCTAAAGTGTGCATATGGGGCAGGGGGGTAGCAGGAGAGCAGAGGAGCTCTTGGACTTCCATTTAAGATTTTATTTTATGTTTGTTTAGCAGACACTTAAAGCCGCTGCAGTGACACATCTTTAAAGAGGAACGGCTCCAGAGGAACTATAAATAACAGAAGGTATGAGACAGGTAGATGATATTATGCAGTTTCCCGACATGCTCTGTCAACAGTTTGTTTCCACAGCAGCTGTTTCCCCCTCCTCCTTTCTGCCTCAGCACATGATGAAGAAAGAGATGAAAAGAGAATCAGATGATGAGGCTGAGCAGGGACTGCAGTCCCTTAGAAATGAAATCATACAAGGGTGATAATGGTTTTTTCCCTCATGTCTGTGTTTGCGCATTTGTCTGTACTGTTAGCAAAATATCTCACAGAATCACTGAACACATTTGAATAAAACTCATAGAAAGTAATTGTGTTGTATGCTGGTCAGCCATCGAGTCACTTTCAAAAATAAAAAAATTGAGTTGACATCTGCAGTTTATTACTTTGTGGAGTAACCGCATTCAAGATGGCCGCCACAGCAAACCAGTCTTAGAAAAGTAGCTAAAACTCAGCCAATTTACCCGACTTACAGCTAAGATGTGATGTTTTAGTAGCTGAAACTGATAGTATTAAAATTGCACAAAATCTGTGTTCAAACTTTTAGCATTTACAACTTTGTCTGTTAGCAAAATATTTCATGAACCACCAAACAAATTTCAATAAAAGTCCCAGAAATTAGTCATAGGTTGATATCTACAACTGATCACCATTTGGAGTCAATTCAATTCAAGATGGCTACCAAAGCTAACTGACCTTAGCCAACGCAAAAATGGTTCCAACTCAGTGAATTTTACAGACATTGAATCATTCAAATCACATAGTCCAAGAGCTAACAAATAAGCACAATATCAATCTTTATATTTCTTTTATCCACGTGATTATCTTAGGGCGATATGCATTCCTTTAAGAAATGCCAAACCAAGGCCTATCTCCTGCAGTAATATAGCTCAGAAAATTCAGTGAAAAGTGTATAAAAAACAACCCTCATGTTCAAACAGCAAAAGCCTTCAACCTTGCACCGGAGTGGTTAATCCTCTTTTCATCTTAAACATATGTGCGTCTCACAGCTGTAAACACAGCAAACTCTGCAGCTGCCCGACAACTTCTGTAAGCCGGTGCCTGTGAAAGATAATCCATAGTATTATAAATAGAGTGCAGAAAATGGTAGAATCAATAATTCTTTATTGTGGACGTTTCAAATGGGTTCACAGACATGAGTGGGCGGAGCCACTGTCACTCTCAACATAAACAAAAACAAAACAAGCAGTTTATGGTGACAGGGGAAGTCAATGAGGTCAGATCGTTCGGTTTTTACTATATAAACTGTGATCAGTGAGTCGTTTTTTATCTGTGATTCTGAGTACTTAATGAAGACTCTTATTTTTTGACAACGGATCATAAAAATATATCTCCCATCTTAAACAAAATGACCCGAATTTCTACAAACTGACCTGTTGTTTAAGGACCACTGCAATTTAAATGCACTGTGGAGATTTAACTGGCTGTTCACTTTAAATACACAATTAAGAGGGATATGATCACCTGAATTAAAAAGTTCTGTTATAGTTCTCAGCTCATTCCTGAACCCAGCCAAGGAGTTGAAGCTATAATTAATCACGAAGGTTTTCAACAACAGAGTGCTTTTTGTTTTCTCGTTTTGAACAAACGCCAAAATAAATGTTCCTGTTCATCCTCTGGAGCACTGGAGAGGCTCTAAGGATTCATCTAAAATACAATATGCACAGAAAATATGAAATGAAAGATATGTCACACAGACTCATAAGTTATTTCCTATTTTATTATTCTGCTAGCATGATGCATATAATGAGCTTCGCCTGCAGTCAGCTCGTACGGAAACACATGTAATATGAAAACGTCATCATAAAAAAAGAAAGAAAAACTCATATCTTGCTGCCACCGAGGCCATGTGGTCATTAATTTATTTATAGAACTGAGAGCGTGATTCATTGTGGCGGTCGTTTATGCCTGCCGCCAGATTAGGAGAGACAATCTGGACCTTGTGACACTGCATTATTGCAGACAGTGAAATACTAGAGACAGTCTCTCCACGGCAAAGCGAGCACAAAGGTTGTGCCTCGGAGCGGTACAGGCTGAGGAATTATTACTGGCACACATGCCACCGAGCCCCGTGGGGGCTCCACAGGTGCCTGTGCATGTCATGATGGAAAACCCCCGAGAAAGAAAAAAATAAAATAACATATTCAAATCATTACACAAATAGAAGGGTAGCAAATTACCAAATGACTGACACCGTTTGTTGTCTGCTGCTTCATCAGACCACAGAACAGAAGAGATGCCTCTTGGTTCTTCAATGAGGAAGTCAAATTGATGCAGCATATAAGATGTTTTAGCATTAAAGCCATAAAAAGTAAGATCCTAAGTCATCAACGTTTATCTGCCCAGCCCCAAGCAGCAGATGGATACAGCTGGCAATAATGAGAAGCTCTTGGAAACAATTACTGCAGAGGAGCTGGTGGACATCCAACACTGGAAATTCATCAGGTGTTCACAAACACATCTCACGCTGAATACTAATGTTGTTTCAGGTCGAAGCAAACAGCTCCCAGAGCAGGTATCAGTTACATTCTGAGCAACACTGTGTAAAGTTTGCTAGAATAAAGATTCACAGATTAACATATTAATTTGCATTAATAATCTCCTAACGACTGCCGCAAAGCAAATAGGATCCGAGCAGCAAAGCAGCTTTTTGCGTCTTCATTTTTCTTAATCCTCTTGCTTTTTCTGCCTCAAGTCTTTGCAGCAAAAATTAAACAACCATTAAAAATAAAAAATGTCATGACAAGGTTCAGCACTACTCCTGGTTCAAAACCTGAGGTGGACTAATTTGCACTTTTTCATTTTCTTCTCCTTATCAGAGGTTGGGTCATGGAGGCAACAAGCCTCCAGTGGGCTCTGGGTCTTCCTCAGGGTCTCCTTCCTTAGAGGTGTGCTAATCAGGTGCTCAAACTCACTAAGCTGACTATACTTTTGATTAAGAATAGCAGCCCAACTCTTAACATTTTATCAGTTTTTGTCACATTCTAACATATTCTTGTGACAAAGTCTACATTTAATCAAAATTTAATTAGTAGCACTTTTCCCCACATTTTATGCTGCTGTTCTGTGCAGTTACAGTTCACCACTTGTGTGTCAAGAGATCGGTTCAGGCCACAACGACATATCATTTTCTGTAATCTTCAATCTCTTCAGTTCTCCTCCTGTCTGCCACCAAGTCGACCCATCAGTCAACAAGTCAAACCACCGTCTCTGTCTGTTATCGAGTTCTACAAGGAGTCCTCGTGGAGCAGACAAATGTGAGCCACCAGCACTGTCCAGGCTGGATTTTTCTTTTTTTTTTTTTTTCTTTTCCAGCCTTCACAATGTCAGCAATAACTTGCTCCTATCCTCAGAGCTTGTCTACTTGACTTATATTTCAAATCTTTATCAAATCTGACATTTCAAATCTCAGGAGACATATTCTTTCACAACCTCCCTGTACTCAAGAAACACAATTGAAGGAAAATCCAAACCCTGAACACATTTACACATCTGAAACCTATCATGGCTCGTGCCGCTGAAGCGGTTAGATTCACATAGATATAAACTGCACTCGTGCTTTCATGATAGCATTCGTCTGAACAGAGGAAACTGAGTGACGGTTACAAAAGATGAATGCAGTGAAACCGTCTGCTTGTGCTTCCAGAAGTACCCATTTTATTGTTTAAACCTCCAGCTGACAAAACACACTGAAAGAGAATGAAAGCAGGTTCTTTTCAGTGGAAGCTCGCAGTCAGAAGGTAATAAAGTTCTTCATTGTAACATAAAGTCTTTCAAACTTCTAACATAAAGCCTGCATTTTTCAGTTTGACATAAAAATCGATGAATTGATTCAATCTGTTCTGTAAAGTCTGATGACAGCAACATATCTCACAAACAATGGAACAGGGTTATTGTATTTTTAGCTTCATGATTTGCCAAATGTTTTGAAGGTGAGAGGTCTGGACTGCAGGCAGTTCTGCACCCGGACTCTTCATGCTGTTGTAATAGATGCAATGTCTTATAGCAATGTCTTGCTAAAATAAAGACAGACATTGTCTGGGTGGGAAAACCTGGATATACTTTCCTGCATTGATGCCAGAGGCACTAATGCACCTCTATACCATCAGAGAGACATTTAATGTGTGTAATATGTTCCATTGTGAATAAACAATGTGTTTATGATATTAGCAAAAATCATTGTTTTGTTTTTTATGTACAGTATATTTCATGTAGCATCCTAATTTGTTTTTTTATTTTTTATGACGTCCAGAATACATAAATACAATTTGCATGAATTATGCATAAAGATATGTCAAGTTGTTACGTCAAACCATCATCCTCCAAAATCCTTTAAGTAAGGTTATAATTCACATATAGTGATGATAATTCAGTCTGCTGGAAACACCCTGCTGCTATAACCAGGATATGCAAGCCAGTCAAGCATGAAAACCTTCCTCATACCGTGATGCATTTCAGTGTGTGTATGAGAGAGACACTGTGTGTGTGGAAATAGAGTAAGCTGATAGGGATTTTCTGCTGTCCCAATCGTTACAGAAATCAACCCTAGGGCGGAAATGGTGTGGATTCTGTCTTATGCAGTGTGTGTATGCTTTATGGTAACACGCTATAGGCATACATGTCTGTCTGTCAAACACAAACTCATATAAATGTGCAAGATTTGCATTCAGAGTGCAGTAATCCTTCTCGGATTCAATTAATTTGACTAAAATGTCACCGGTGTGGGATCCCAGTCACACAGTTAACCTCAGCCTCAGGTGCACGTCCATCACACAAATAAACATCTTATGGCTCAGTTTCATTTCCATCACCGCTCACAAGCACTGATGGTAATCATCAGCTTTTATTCAGATTGTGCTGAAACGAAGCCAGACTCCATTTACTGCTCAGGAGCAACCCACAGAGCACAATTATATGAGTCTAGTTAGATTTGCATCACCTGCTAATTCACCAGTACATTAAAGAATTAAGGGAATCGATGATCCTGCAGGTACCGCACCAAAATCCAGCAGATCAATATGAAGGATGAGAAAATAATGAACCAGAGTTGGATCAAATAGGTGGGGTCCAGATAGATTTCAGTGATGATGATTTTTTTTTTCTTTTATTCAAATCCACACTGAAGTTTAGTAACTTAAAACTTCAAAACAAAGTGAATGTGACTTTATATGACTATTTTTTCTTTTATCCAAATTTGATTTTTCAGACGTTATCTTTCAGAGAACCTGGAGCAGCAGAATGTTGCTTCCTGGTAATACCAATACTGATGGAGTTTGATCCCTGTCAGCAGCCCTTAAGCTCCTAGTCCTCAATGAGTCCAGCTTCTGATGAGACTGAAGTGTAAACCCCAGCGTCAATCCCCTGAAAGGCAGGAAAAATCACCAGAAAAAAACTTACCCCGAAGATGACAGTATCTTCTCCCTGAAATATTGGGATAAACTTATCTCCGCGGATAATTTCCGACCGGTTGAGCGGACGGAATCGACACAACACCTTGATATTGCATTCAGCGTTGGTATCAGCCATTGTGGGAGGGGGAAAAATAAAAAAGTGACAGCGCGTCCAGATGATAGACTGTTTTTAAAAAAATTATATTTTAAAAATGATAAGAAATAATATCCAATCGCGTCACTTCAGGGCACGGATGAAAACAGCCGGCTATGTCCGCATGCAAAGCGAGACCGATGGGCGATGCATTTGGTTGAATGGACAACTACGAGTTTAATGCTCCAAAAATCATTGAAATAACAAGAAACAAAAGCAAAACCAATAAGCTTTTTAAGAGTGCTTTTCTGTTTCAGATGTCCTCAGACCGCATCGTTCAGATGAGCGGAGCAGAACATAAAGAGAGGTGTAATTGAGGAGTCCAAAGTGGTCCGGTGTGTCTGAATGGTTGCAGGTTTCTCAGAGGCATGCCTTGCATCACTGCCCTCTGAATGGAGGCGGGGCGTGGTGGAGTAGCGCCTCACACCCTCTCTCATCAGTATCACTGAGCCATCAACACACCGAGAGGAGCTCCAACTCTGCCTTTTATTTAGCTTCTAATATTTACTTCTATTATTTTATGCCTCAATTAAATTTTTAACTATGCATGTTTTTTTTTCATCTTTCCTTTCTAATGTTATGCAATATTTGTTGTCACAATTATTTAAAAGAGCACAGACTTAAACCTTTTAAAAGTATGAACAATAAAAAGCTTTACGCTTTTTACTTTAAAAGGCTTCATATTTTCTGTGCAGGAGTAAATAAAAAAGATTAGATAACAAATATTTCCCTAATACAGCCTTGTTCTCGAGAATACTCAACTTTAAAATAATGAGAGGGGAAAAACACAAAGGGAAGTATCTTCTTTTAGTTGACGATCTTTGGTTCATTGATCACTCGTACGCCTGGCGCCATCATGTGACTTCTTGGTCAAAATTCATCAAGATGATACTCTTAAAATAGGGTTGTGGTGGATTCGTGGTCTACGCCTGACACTTCGGATTCGAGTGTAGATTGTGTCAGGCAAAAATAAAAAAAACAACAACACTTTTTCATGCGAGTTCTCTCCCTGTGGCAACCCCTACAGAAAGAAGCGGCCGAACGAAAAATAGCAGCAACTTTTAAAATATAAATTATAAACATTTTTTGTAGGTGGTATACATACATTTTATTAGCGATAATGTGTATATGACATTTGAAGCGTCTATTGGACAAACGGAACACGAGCGTGATGACGCTCTACGGCTTAGGTTCATTTGTTTTGTTGCCTTTTTTTAACCGTCATAGTGTGTTTACCTCTGCTTCAGCATTCACAGCACCGCCCATGTGATACTGGGTGAACAAACCGAGTGCACCCGCTGTCAAATCAAGCTAGTGACCACATCAGCCTGCAAATCTCCACCGGCTGAGTGTGCTGGCTCATCCATCGTTAGCTTTTGTCTTAATCCCAACGGTGCATAGATAATTTGGACATTTTAAGGACCGCTGTTGTATTTCATTGTGTTTTGTTGACCGTATTCCTGCTTCCTGTTGACAATGGCTGATCCTAAATACGCAAACCTACCTGGAATCGTAAGTGGCTAACGCTAGCAGAGGTATAGCTAGTCTGCTATGTGGCAGTGCTAGCTAACGTCAGTGTTGTAGAGTTTTTATTTTTGTTAACTTATTGTTTGCAAACATTGTGAATTTTCATTCAGCGCCTATAACTTTTAGTTGCAACTGTGTAACTAATGGTTTGTCTTGTGATGCTATATCATAACAGAGCAAACGTTAGCTTAGTTGGTGTTGTTGAATGGGCCGGGGCGTTGGCCAAGCTGACAATAAGTCATATCAAATTTTGTTTCAATAGGCTTTTAACGAGCCAGACGTGTACGAGACTGGAGACCTTCCGGAGGACGATCAAGCTCAGTTTGAGTCGGTAGGTGGACGTTTTGTGTGAATTTGTAGGTTTGTTCTGCTTGTAGCTGATGAGCTAACAAGTGTTTTTACTTCCTCACTGCACTAAATTCCTCCACTGTACTGTGTGTCTGCTACTTGGCTGCTAATCACACAATTATTCTATATTTCTCCTATTTTGTTATTGACTACTGTCTTACTAGTAATGAAGTTAAAGCTATATATATATATTTGCTGTTACTAAGTTTAGCAAAACGAAAACAATTATGAAACGTCTTTCCTGTTTGGCAGAATTATTCCTTTGCATTTTCCACATCTGCTAATGTTTACATTTAAAATCTTTTTCTGAAGTCTCATTCAAATATTTACAAGCTTTATAAGACAAGCTGCTAGTTTAATACAATGGTTTTAATGTTTTGACCTAAAGAAATGTGTCTAATTGTTTTCTTATTTCAGTTTTCAGTTTAAAATTATCTGTTTAGTGCTACTCCTAAACAACCAAAATGTAGTTAAAAGGGTTGCTGGTCTGGTTTTGCCTTTCCATCATATCTGGGTGATTTGCTGACTAGCTGAGTAAACCCTGATTTGCATGTTTTCACATTTATTCTTCCCATCCCCTTGTCCCTGTTTTTACCCCTTACGGGACCCTAGTTTGTACAAGTAAGACTTGATCCATATTTTTCTTAAAAAGCTAAATGCATGTATTGTTTTTAATCTCAGCAAGTTTTTTCCCAAATCAATTGACTGGGATGAGTTGAAAACCAGGTTGTTGGTGTGTTGTTTTTTTTTTTTGCACAGTTGATTAATATGTCATTGTTTTTGGTGTGCTAGGAATTGAATACCCCCTTTCTATTTATATTCCTCATTTCAGCTTTTTAAGGCTTTAATGATGTTGATGGGTCTTTTTGTGTGCATCTGTGTGTGACACTGACAAAACTGTAGAAAAGGGCTCAATTTAGGCATTTCCTGTTTTAACTTTCCTCATGTTTTAACAACGTCATTACTAGGGCTGGGCAAAATCGTATCGTGTACAATTAGTCGTCAGAAAAACGGTCAACAATTAGTATTTGCAACTTTGCAATTACTACAATTAATGCTGTGTGATGGCATATTTTTGTGTGTGATGTACTCTTACTATCAAGCACGCATGTGAGCTTTTAGCGTATTGCAATTCTAAAGATCTGATGCCACTTAATATTGTGGAAAAGGTGGGTTTTAATTCACAGCTTACTATTTTAACCTGTTAAAATGAAAAAGCTAGTTTGACTGATGATTTGTAAGTATAGTTTTAGAAGACATAACTGATTTAGAGTTAAAAACATGCAAAAGTCGACTATCGACTAAATGCCACAATTAATTGTGAATACTTTTTTGCCAATGTTGCCCAACCCTAGTCATTACTAATATAATACTATGCTTGGTCATTGCATGTCACCTTTTGCAAGCTGAATAAAATAATTTTCACAACTCGGAATGGTCTTTAAATGGTACCTTTTTTGGGAGTTTTCCATAAATGCCTAATAAATTACAAAAAAATAAATAAATAAATAAACCTGTGCCATTTACCCTCCTTTTTCCCCATTTTGTTTTTTTTTTTTGTAAAAGTAGTCGGACAAAAATAAGCTGTAGCTATGGCGCTGATGTTTCTGTCAGTTACTTTGCCATAGTTCCACAAGTTCATTTTTGTTATTTATTTTTTGGGGAATGCCCTAATACTTTACTTTCATATTGTTTTATTGGCCAGTGTTCCATCATTCAGCAGATCAATAAATTGGATCAATCTGTATTTATTTCTTTGTCACTGGCTGTTTTTACTGCAACAGTCAGACTTACGTTAGTCCTATTTCTTCAATGTGGGCCTTAGATTACTTGGATAATGGTTATAATAACCATTGATTTGTTTGTGGATGTCTAAAGTAACTCACTGTACAAGAGTTTTACTTGTATACCAGTCATTTATTGCTTTAGGGTAAGTCAAAAATAATTATTTAAAATGTGTTGTATCTTATTAGGAACAAACTTCAACTAAATTACTTATTGATAACTTAAAATTTATTTGTGTACTAACTTCTTTCACACTTGATCCACATTATTCTGTCTCAATAATCACTTTTAAAAAACACAGACTTCTTTATGATGAGCTAGAATGTGGAATCCAAAGAGAGAGATTTCTTGTGGTGTTACTGAACCATCTTACAACCCTGAATGGGCGAAGAAGGAAAGAACGGGAAACTGTTTAATGTGTCTCCAGGGTTTGTAGCTGCAACCCTGAATACACTTCTTTCTTATCTTCCTCCAACCCTGGTCAAGTGTTCCTGTTGTGTGCATGGCATGTGATAACCACATTAATCTGTGTTGTCTCTCTCTCCCCCCCTACTTTTTTCTCTTCCTTTTGCTCTGCTGTTGTTTTCTTTAACTCTCTTTGGAAACCCAAGGAGCTGGTAAGAGCCTAGCTAACTCCTTCTCTTCCTCCTCCTGACATCTGTAGACGTCTTTGTGTTTCGTGCCTCTTCTTATCTGAGTTCATGAGCATACGCGTGTTGTTTGTTTGTGTCAGTGGTGTTTTAATCTTGTTAATAGTTTAGTTCACATTAATTGATCTCTAGGAACTTTTTATTTAATGGTCCGTGTTCATTTGTGCTTCTTACATTAGAGTTGCCATTGGTGACCTTCAGCTCAGATTCTGTCATGTTCATTAAGTTAACATTATTTTACCATACTTGATTAGTCTAAAATAAAAAAATGTTTTAAAGGGGCAATATCATGTAAAATTAACTTTTTTGAGTTTTATATCATGTTATCCTCTCATTAAAAACATGTTCAGAGTCTTGGTTTGACTCATCCATGCATGTTTGAGAAATCCTGCGCTGTCATGAGGCAGCCAGGCAGGAGAGCAAAAACGACCGGTTGGGTCTAGAACCACCTTTTGGTAATATCACCTCCCCACCCCCCTTAAACATATAAACAGCATTGTAATAACAAATAAAGGTGACAGTTACTTTATTATGGTATAGAATTTAAATATGCCTGAGAAACCCATAACATTGCCCCTTTAAAAGTTCATTTGAGGTAAATTTTTCACATTAATTTTCCTTTTATAAATTTTAGTTTAAATCATTTGGTTCTTTTTAAAGACAGACTCAAGTGATGATTGGGAAGCTCTTGCACATTTTAATAATTTGTAACAGTCACTTTTTATTTCTGGTAACCTCAAACATTAATATGCTTTAATGCACTTAATTTTTCTCTTAATCTAGGTGACATTACATCAATTTTCCTGTCTTATTAGCTTGTCTATATATTTGAAGTGTATATTTTGGGTTTTGAAATGTACTGTTTCATTTGGCTTTTGTTTTTAATTATTTTGGTAGATTGATTATTTGTTTGTTTGTTGATTTATTACTTTCTATGACAGGAGGAGCTTTGCAGTGACAGTGTGGAGAGGATTGTGGTCAACCCCAACGCAGCTTATGACAAGTTCAAAGACAAACATGTCAACACCAAGGGACTTGGTCAGTTTCTGCTGGGTTCTGCAGCTTTTTCTTTTTGCTGTTAGAGCGTTTTAACATAATGTTCAGTGTTTATACTTTATAAATATAACTATAAATGAAAATAATTCTGTGACTGCATTTTAAAGATTTTGATCTTGCCTGCTTTATCCTTTTTTATATATTCAAAGTAGATATGCAGAGGCATAGCATTGCCTTCGATATAAGTAGGTACAAACGGTTCACTGGATTTTTTTAAAACCATGTTGAAACTATTTCTAAAATGTATATACCTTTTCTCTTTTATTTGTCATACACGTTTGCTGTTTTGCTTTTTATGAAGGTGAAGTTTGTGGTTGTTTTCTGTGATTTAACATCGTTTTTCACTTGTCGTATTTTTCACTTGTGAAATAAATTGCGAGAAGAATAACTAACAGTACAATATAAATTTAACGGACTTTTGTTCATGCTGTGACTTGTAGATGATCATTCATATCACTACCAGTCAGTATTTATTTTCTGATTGTCTGTCTTAAAAGTGTTATCTCTTCTCCACAGACTTCTCAGACAGAATAAGCAGAAACAGAAGAACGGGTTATGAGTCAGGAGAATTTGAAATTGTGAGTACATTTTGTTTGAATTCTTCTAGCTCATCATAAAGAAGTCTGTTTTTTGAAAGTGATTATTGATGTGGATCAAGTGTGTCAGAAAGAAGTTAGTACACAAATAAATTTTAAGTCATCAATAAGTAATTTAGTTAAAGTTAATTTTTAATACCATCACACACTTTTCTTATTTCATACACTGTGTTTTTCAGTAAAGTGAAAAAGAATGAAATGGTTGTGTTTTAATCATGATACATTTTTCCTTTAAGCTTGGAGAAGGCTGTGGAGTGAAGGAGACGCCTCAGCAGAAGTATCAGCGCCTGGTTAATGAGATCCAAGAACTCATTCAGGATGTGGACACCATCCAGGTAGGTAACAAGCAAAATCATTTGGAGGGACTGGCATAATTATTCTTCATCTGGTCTCATATCTTATTGATGTTATTTTTAGACCTTGTTATATAGTAAAGAGAGAGAGCCGTCTTTACTTTAAAACATATTTAGCCAGTTCAAACTGCAACCTGACAGTCCAACCCATGGTTCTGCCTCGTTCTGCCACCAAAGCTTTATTTTCTCTTAAATTGATCAAAACAAATTGAGCTTCCTTCTCAGACTAGCAAACTCCCCATCAAGAAGACACTAATTAACCTTAACTTGTCATTAAATTTGTTTTAACAAGCAGCAGTGTTTGCTTTGTTCTTTCTTCACCGAATTACAATTCAGACTGTGTTCTGGCATTTTTTTTTTAGTTGTCCTTTGTTTTGAGGTCATGCTGATCATGTTGGCATAATATACAGTAAATCTGCAGATGGGCATGACAGCTTCTCAGCATCAGTAATTTAAAAGTCATAAAAGGCATCCTAAAAGCAAATGACGTTCCCCAACTGGCCTCCTCTATTAGGGCAAATTTTACTAATGAAAAGTTCAGTTTTACAAGATTGAACACACTAAAAGTTCATTTTGTTCCTGTTGTTTGTAAAATTATATCTGATTGTGGTTAAATGTTCCATAAAATGAACCCTGCAGTTGTATGTTTGTTTTTAAGAAGAATTGTGGCAGTTCCAGTAATTTTAAGTCTAATTTTACTTTCCAGTCTGCTGCAAAAGAGAGTACTTCAGAGGAGCGCCTCACTCCGGTGGTTCTGGCCCAGCAGGCAGCGCAGCTCAAACAGCAGCTGGTATCCGCTCATCTCGATTCACTGCTGGGACCACAGGCTCACATCAACCTGGCCGATCCAGATGGAGCACTTGCCAGGTGAGTTAATACTGACGGGACAAGACTGTATCTTAACAGAACTGTCAGATATATTTGAAGGAAATGTTTTAAACTTATCAGAACAGGGTATGCAAATGAGACGTTTAGATTTATTGGTTTGAAGCAAATTTGATTTATTATTGTTGTGAAATGCTGACTTATGTACTCATTTCAAGCAAAACCACTTTTTGAATTTATCAGCAGTTATTACATTTTTCATTAAGTTTTCCATACAACACAGCAACAAAAAATTTAAGAGTAAAGAAAGCAAAAGACAAACCAGGAGAACTGAACAGTGACAAAATAGAAGCATCTAAAAATAATAAGTGTAATCCCATTTTTAAAGCTATTCAAGCTCACCTTTAATTTTAACATTTAAACAGTTCCTAAATAAATTGAGTAAAAAAAGTCCCCAGACACTAGAAGAACATGAGATAGAAACTATGTTGAATGTACTGTATTATTATTTAGGGTCTTCCTCTCCCTCCTTCCTGCAGGCGTCTGCTCACCCAGCTGGAGGCGGCTAAGAGCAGCCGCGGCAGCTCTGCAGGAGATGTCAAACCCACTTCGTTGACAAAAGGTCCAGATGGAGTGGTGCTCTATGAGTTACACAGCAGACCAGAGCAGGAAAAATTCACCGAGTTTGCCAAGGTAAAGTGGAAATTGAGACAGCAGGGGCAAGTGTCTGGATGTTGCATTCATACGAGTACCCTGATGTAATTCGCTTCCACTTATATTCTTATAGACAAATGTCTGACACTATTTAAAGGCAATAAACAGGATAGAAAATATAAAATGTATGTGTGACGCATGACGGATGCTGTTTTCACTGCCTTGCTTCATCCCTGTAGATGGCAGAACTGGAGAAGCGTCTGGCTCAGTTGGAGATGGCTGTTGGCTCAGGATCAGACAAGCAGGTACACCGAGTTACTCAGACTCAGTCTCCAAAATGCTTTAACCTTTCCTACCTAGAAGATATATCTGTTTCCCCCTCTACTCTTTTTTTTATTCCTAAGTGAAACCATAATTAAACATTTTAATGTTTCTATGTAATTTATGTGGAAGGCTTCATTTTGTTTGAGCTATTTTGTTCCTCTGTTTATATTGTAGGGACCTTTGAATGCTGGTGTTCAAGGAGCCAGTTTGATGGTGAGAAATCTGCAATATTCTTTTTTTCTGAAGCTGTTGGAGTTTATATCTGTTTTTGTCAGTGTTAGCCTGCAGAAAAATGGGTCAATCACAAGTTTACAAACACAAGTTCTTGTCAGTAGTAGAAGCAAGAAGAAAACAATACTTTATGTTCAGACAGATTTGTAAACCTGTTTTTTTTTCTTCTTTAAATCAGGATACCATTGAGCTCATGCAGGCACGGGTCAGCGCACTGGACTCTGCTACTCTGGATCAAGTAGAGGCAAGACTGCAGGTAACTACTCCCAAAACACAGCACAGATTTCAAGAAACGCCATTTTTACAGTGTCACAGGCCGATCGCCTCCATGTCACACTATGTTGATATAGTAATTAATGCACAAGGAGCCTCTACCAAGTATTTAGTACATAATGTACAGTATATGAACATACATTTCAATAGACCAGCAAACTACATTTTGGGTAATTACAACATATGATCCTAAAAGAAACATTATTGTTTGGTTTCTATAAAAACAATTGTCAATTTACTTTTGTTTTTCCCTCCTCCTTACCTTGCATATATTATTTATCTTGCTCTTCCAGAGTGTCCTTGGGAAGATGAATGAGATTGCAAAACACAAGGCAGCGATTGAAGATGCTGAAACACAAAACAAGGTCAGTAATCCCCGCACAGTAAATTCAGGGTATAGTTGGGTTACAAATGTTTTTGGTACATAAAAACCCTCAGTCTCCACTGGCTCATACTGAATACTTTAGCAATACAATTAAGGTGATGGAAGCACATTAGCTGTTTTTACACTGGCTAAAAGTCTGCAACTTTACAGACTTCAGCCAAACCTCATGAATCAACCAAGACTTAAGCTGCTGTCGGGGTTTCCTCCAACTCAGAGAAGGAAGACGATCACCAGATCTGTGACAGCAAAGGATTTATGTTTTTAATCAGTCAAATGGCTGTATTTTTCAACCACCTTATTATTCACTGTTCTAAAGTGATTTACATTAAAAAGCCCAGTAGAGGGCAGCCTATGCTCATTGTATAATTGTTTTAGATATTATAGTAATTTATTTTTTAATGAATGGTAACAGGTTTGTAAAGTTTTGTCTTGTGGAGACATGTATTTCCCTTTCCAGATAAATTTGTTCCCTTTAAAACAAGCGTTAGGGATGATTTAATGTGAGATTATATAAAGAAAAGTCATTTTTATTCAGGGACTTTGTGTGTAGCCATAAAATACAACAGCCAACAGTAATGGAACAGCTGTTTCAAAGTATGTGTGTTATTTTATCCCGTCATTTAAGCTGAATGAACAGATGGTATAAAATACATCAAATCTGAATCTCCAGTCAGTTTGAACAGCTTGTTCAGCATTGAAATTATGTTAAATGTAACTCATAAAAAGTAACACATTCTAAAAAATGTTTCAAAAGTGTACAAAGTTAAGCAGATCTTAAATGATCAAAGTGTTATTTGTGTGATTTCATAATTTATCAAGCACAGCATTACATGAAATTGAAAGAAAAGGGGAGAAAAAACTTGTCCAACAAAAAATAATTTTTAAAGTCTTCACTCAACCTAAAGGTTTATTTTTTACCATCAGCTTTCTTGTCCTGCTTTAACTTTGCCGAGCAGGGGGCACAAAGTGAAGTAACTGAGATCTAAATTCTTTAAATAGCCTAATTTGATCATTTTTATTACTCCAAATTGGAGTTTTATATGATTTCAGATGATCAGGGAATGCTTTCACATGAATGGTGCCTTATTAAGTCCCAGATAATTACTGTAATATTGTCATGCAGCTACATTATATTGTAGCTGAAAGAGGTGAACAACCTGAGAGACAGCGTTACTGTATTTAGTTCAAACAGAAGAATTCAAACCAGAAGGAAATTCTGTCCTCAAGTTTTAATTCAAGCTCCATAGATGATGCTAAAACAAAACTGGAGAATTTGCATTTCCTGCAAAAAAATGCAGTGTGAATGTTTTATGCTGTGCTAAAACCACAGAAAACAGCTGAAATTAGCAGAAAACAGGTGAAAGAAGCACAAAAAAGTTTAAAATAGTTGTAGAATAGCATAAAAGATCAAAATTATAGCTAAAAAAAGCTAAAATCAACTAAATAGAAGCTGAAAGAAACTGAATTTAGTACGAAGGTGTTAAAGAGAACTAGAACCAAACGTAAAAAATGCTGCAAATATTTATGAACATTTTGAAAGGTTTGAAGGATGATGAAAGCAGCTCCATTCATTTTCAATGAGTGGCAGACAAAGCTAAATATTTCAAAAAGTATACATTGCTGAGGAAGCAAAAATCATAGGAGTGTCCTGAAGGAGCTGGACGTTTTCATTGAAATGGCACAAAAATTGTGGAATGAGATGGGTGCTGAATTACATATAAGCTGTTCCACTACTGTTACCAGACTGAGATGTGTGTATTTATGTCCGTCTGTACTCCTCCCTGTCAGGTGTCGCAGCTGTACGACGTGGTGCAGAAGTGGGATGCTGTGTCCACTTCCACACCTCAGGTGGTGCAGAGGCTTGTTGCTGTGAAGGAGCTGCACGAACAAGGTAGGACACAGGAAGTGATTGACAGTCAGACATACAGCAAGGCTTTAAAACAATGACATTGAATGTTTAAGGAGAAGGAGTATCCTTAATCTTATAACATCAAATACACGTAGTTTTTTTAGGTTCTAATTTATATTGTGAATATTTTAACTACATTGCAGCTGGGGAAATTTACTCTAATAAGGCCAATAGCTGTGAATTTATTATTGCCCTGTGTTCCAATATTTCATGTGAGGAGAGAAAAACCTTGAAACAACACCCGTGGGAATTCAAGGAGAGACCTATGTAGGTTAGTAGAGAACAAAAGCGTATCTCAGAGACTAAATACGCAAGAATTTGCCACAGATCAAAACAGGGTGTAAACTCAGATCACGTTTCAGGCAGCATCTGAGATGTAATGCTTGGTTTTAAGGATTTGCATACACAATAGGAATTTTTGAGGAGACAAAAGATTAAAACTAAAGGAGAATGGGTTTCAAACAGATAATGGAATTAGACTAATCCATGTCCTTTTTAAATGGGAGAGGGCAGAATAATCACTGAGGGAAATGTTGACACTGTAACAGAATTAGACCGAAACTTGTAAAACTTAAACATCCTCTTTGTGAGAAAAAGATGTGATATTTTATATTACATTTTATTCCTTTTTGAGCCCATGAAAGCAAAACTTTGACATCAATAGATTAAATTGATATTGGTTCTCTGGGAGCTGAAAAAAGGTCACTTATTATTCTGCTTCTCACAGTTTTAAGCAAGTTTTCTCCTCTCTGCTGGATTTAGACAAATTATTTTTCCTTTTACTATTAAAGACTAAAATACAATCTCTTGCTTAATATTCTAAGCATTCATTCATTAATTTCCCCATAAGATTTAGATGTTCCCTTTTGCTGTTATTAAACGGGGGAACCAGTGTCTACTATCTGTTCTTACCTTTTCTCTCATTTGTCTGCCAGCCATGCAGTTTGGCCAACTGTTGACTCACCTGGACACAACTCAGCAGATGATCAATAACTCTCTGAAAGACAACACCACTCTGCTAACACAGGTACAAAGTTTACATCAAGGTTTAAATAAATGCAACAATCCTTTCACACTGTTTATTGAATCTTTTTTTTTTGTCCTCACCAGGTCCAGCAGACGATGAAGGAAAATCTGGTGGCTATTGAAGAGAACTTTGCAGCACTTGATCAGAGGATGAAGAAGATTTCAAAATAAATGATCGCAGAGTCAGTCCAGAAGAGACTAGAATTTGGACATTCATATTTGGTTAGAGAGCACAGATGGAAGGGGTGTGGGGTGTAGCGTCGTCCTTTCTGAAAGTTCCTCTTTTGCTCTCAACTTCTGCCTCAGCGTTTTTCACTAAGTGGGATGTTAGAAAGTTGAGAAGAAAAAAAAAAAAAAGACCAAAAGTTTGTCAACATGTCCATCCTCATTTCCTTTTGCTTTCACTTGCATATTTGAAATTGTTTCGTACATGAATGACACTGATTGCTGTCCCCTATTGTGTTTTAGACTGGATTGTTTTTAATTTTACCAATTTAGGAGATTATTCCAACCATTTTGGAGATTTACACTAATGGTGAATTTGTACTTTAACTTTGGCTAAATGAAACGAATCACGTTGGGATTACTAGATGATACAAAACCAGATGTCTACTCTTTAAAAAGAAATTATGGTCTGTTATCCTTTATAGCGTCAGGAGCATGTTGAGGGTTTCAGACTTGTGTTGTGGAAGGAAAGCTTGTAAATATGCCTGTGTATCTTTATTGTTTCTTCACCCTCAGTCACTTGTAACTATATTATTATGACTGAGACCAAATGCCACAGAGAAACTTTTAATCTGCTTTGTCATTGCTTACAACTACACTGTTCATCTGTGGTCACTCAAGCAGATCAATAAATTAAAGTGTGATAAGTTTGGTTGTTTACATTTCTTTGCATGAGATTCTCTTTTTAAAGTAAAATTAATTGAATAAAGCTTAAATGTTGATGCTGTCTAACAAACGCTGAAAATTGTGTTGTGATATTTGCTAAATAAAATACTGTAGACCAACGGTTCTCAAACTTTTCAGCTTTTGACCCACAAAATAAAAGCCAAGACCTGTGCCTCCAACTATTTCAAGTACTCTAACCTCTTTTAGAACATTATCTTAACCTGCTTCTTCCTTTCAGAGTCACAGGTGCTCATGTTGAACAGTCACCCTGCGAGAGGCGGGGTACACCCTGGATGGGTCGCAAGTCTGTCACAGTCCATATTTTGTAACAAAACAAAGAAAAAAAAGTTATCTTTAAATGTAATTAATTCAGAAAATTTTTTAGGATCCCACGTTAATGGGACCCACTGCTGTAGAGCACTATAGTTAGCTTACAGGTTCATGATTTTAAAAAGTCCTTCAATTTAATAATTCTTATATTCTGAATCTTTAAAAAGAAAAATCTTCCCTCTCAGCTGTTGTAATGACGCATGACCACTGGGTGGCAGCATAACATCGACAAAAAGGCATTAAAATCCCAAATACTGTTTATAATTATGAAAATGTTTGTATCTCTGTAACAATAACAGTTGACAGTTTTTAACCCCCTAGTCACTTATTTATATGCAACTAAAATTATAAGTTTTAATTAGTTTTGTGTTATAAATTGTAAGATTCACTTTATATTTGCTATAGAATCACAAAATCCATTTTGTTTGATTTTATATTATGAGAAACGGTTCATTGTGACTCATACGGGAGCCAATATTGAAAATTTTATTGAAAACTTGTTTTAACTATGAAATAAAACCCATCTGTTTATCACCAATTAAGAGCCTCTTCCCATTTTTTCCCATCATATAAAGTGCTTTTACATAACTTCACAAATTTTTTAAAGCATTTAAGCTTTTTTAATAACATAATTTGTATACACAAGTAAATAAAAACAAGGTTGTGAAAAATTCCATTTAAAAATATTCTGTTTTAGATGAAACAGGAACATTCTAATGTAGTGTTTTATTACTGAGAAACGTTCAAGTGCTTCAGAGGTCAAGCTCAAATCCTTCTGGCATTAGTAGGTTTATAAAAAGTATAAAACAAAAAGCAGGCTCATGTTTGAAGTCGGGTGACGGTATTAGTGACAAAGGCAGACAGATAACGGGACCAGAGCGAGGATCAGGTGTTTAAAGGCGGCTGAGTTAACCAGACACTTCAGCACCTGCGGGTTAAGGAACGCCACGACAAAACTCATATTTAATCATGGAGTCGAAGTTGGCTTCTATTCTGAATTGGAGTACTTTGAAATAATTTAGGCTAAAAAATAAAACACAACATCTAGATTTATTTTTTTTAAATTGGTGCTTAATTTAAATTGTCCTTTTATTTTAGAGAAGTGCTGAATCTGGACATCAGCATTTGTGTAGTGAAGCTGTTCACACAGACGTATCAAGTATACCACACAGGGAATAAGATCCAACGCTCCAAGCTTGGAGGGGAATGCCCCAGATGAGCCCAGAGACATTATTTAAAGTATATCATGTTCTAGTGCATTTGTCTTTCTATTTTTGGGAGCAGGGGTTTGGGTCAGCCCTGTCATTTCTGTTAAGACACAGTTCAACACAACTGCAAAGCAAAAAGACAGCTACAAGGTGTTTCTGCGGACAACGGATGAATAATAAAACAGATGCCGTGTTGGTGGGAAAAGGTCTTATTGAACGTCTGATTCGAATAGATATTTGTAAGAAATATATTTGATTTTGTAGAACCGCCACCCTTTGCTCCTCTGGACAGAGGAAATATTTTAAGTCATCAGGCAACACAGAGACAATGAGCACAGAAAGTTGTTAAATGTGTTTCTGGTGCTGATACAGGGAAAATTGAAAAAGAAGGAAAAACACGGTGTAGGAACCCTGAGTGTGTTTTGCTGCCAGTACCTGTTCAGACAGATATTTAAAGTTTAATAGCCCTCTGTGTCTTGTTGTTTTTCTTTTTTATTTTCCCTCAGGTTCTTACCTCTGACATATAAAAAAAATGAAGAAATCACAGAGCTGATTGTGATCCTTGTTTCAGAG
Organism: Cynodonichthys magdalenae; assembly: GCA_031762555.1. NCBI lineage: Eukaryota > Metazoa > Chordata > Actinopteri > Cyprinodontiformes > Rivulidae > Cynodonichthys > Cynodonichthys magdalenae. The sequence continues at coordinate 14,795,396 of JARVJO010000365.1, forward strand.
AAATTTAAAGCTTCTAGAAAAACCAAATAAGTCGTGATCGTATTTTTACCCATTTCAAATTGTCTTCAAATCTAAAAGCGCAAACCGCTAAAAGATATAATATAGATTTATATTTTTTATAACTAGCTAGAAATAAAACAAAAAGTGAGAAAATAAATAAATATGTAACAGCTGATGTCAGAAATGTGAAAGATTTTACAAAGAAGAGAAATCACACAGAGGCACTCTGCATCAATTAAGTCAGACAGATTTTCCTGAATGGGTTTAGACAGGTGAGGAGGCTGTTGTGAGGCAGAAAGATGGGCGAAAGAGGTGGGCAGACGTATACGCAGTGAAAAAACAGGGCGTACAACCCGGAGTCGCGGGGCAGAATGAGGTGTGTAGCAAATAAAAACAGGAGGAAGATGGAGCAAAGATTCGCAAAGGGCTCGGCGATAAATCGGGTTTAATAGACTAACAAGCTTGTCTGCAAAGACGTCTTAATGCTCCAAACACAAGAATGTCAACAACTTAGCTGTTAAATCTGGTCAAGGTGTGACTGACTGGGTAAGGTGGGAAAAAATAATGTTAATTTCTAACTTTATGACCTCTTAAAGGCTAGATGTCTTGTTTGAAAAAAATGACAAGAGCTAAAATTAGAGTTATATAATAAAAATAAGTTGTTTTGTTTAATCTGTTAGCAAATTGTTTCATTTATGTTGCTTTAAAATCTTTGAAAAGCTCTGTCTCAGGACCACAACTTTAAAAAATAGACGATGCATCTAATATGATTTTTATGAGTTGGTTGTCAGGGGGACATGGGAAAAGAGTCAAAACAAACACAATGAAAAAGAAGGGCAAGCTGGGATACCAAAAACAAAACGAAGGATTTACTGTATCACTTACAGCTGTATCAGTTGGTCCCAGTTCAGAGCAGGAGAAGGATTCCGACAGCTGGTGTGTGTGTGTGTGTGTGTGTGTGTGTGTGAGTGAGGGTGTGTGTGTGTTGGGAGAAACTGGGTGTGGAGCCTGGACCAAGGACACTGCTGGACAGAACGAGGGAAGCGTGGTGGCGTGGTTGGAAATTCCCCAGACTCTTTCTGGCTGTAAAACAAAAGAGATCAATAGTTAAGATGTGATTTAAACGTTGACTCCCACCTCTGTTAATCCTTCTTCTTTTGTTTTTAAACTGGTGATTGTTATGTAAATGTCAAGCAAATCATTGTCACTGCACACAAAAAACATTGTCCAAAATTTCAATTTCTTCCAAACATAAAATGATTTTGCTTCCTTTGTGTTTACTAGTTTATTTGATCTTTATGAGGCTGTTTTTAATGTTTGTTAAAAATTAAAATTAAAAGACACCTAGACAGATATTTAGGGGGAAATAGACAATAAGACAATCCTCCATCATTGAGAACTTTGCACCACTTGTTTACACTCTGTCAAAACATAAACAAAAGAACAGACTCTTACTGAACCAAACCTCCATATTTAATTAATTTCTTGCTTTGTTAACACAAAAGTTAATTAGTCCACAAAGGCAACATACAACGTGGTGCTGCAAACAGTGTTTTTTATGATGACACAAAGCAGACTGACAAAACAAACAGACGGCAGGGTGGAGAGGGAGTGGAGCGGAGAAACTATGCTGAACTACTCGGCAACAGCCACTCAAGTCGTGACGTGTTGGCGGTGCTTCCTGCAGCGCTTTAACCCGGGTCCTAGAGACAGTATTTGAGCTTTCTATTCGCTACTTGACGCTGTTGCTATGGGGGCTGTGCATGTCGAGGTGTGCACGTTTCACTGTGCGTGGAAAAAGAAAAAAACACACAGTTGGTGTGTGTGTGCTGAGTTTTGGATTAGGGCTGAAGAGCCCCCATCAAACGTGATGAAATTTGGTTTTCTTCTGTCACTTTGTTTATGTTTGTTTGTTTACTGTTGATCTGACTCCCGGGATATTAAAAGCTTATGTCTGAGCTGGTGACCTTGTTGAACTTTAAACTCTGTGTTGGACTTTAGTTTCCGGCATCAAGTCGAGCGTATAGAGAAAACAGATTGCAGCCCAACTTTTTAAACCCTCTTATTTGAGTTTATAGCTATAGCTGAACTACTGTGACACGCGCCTTTTGTCTGAACTGAACTGGTGTTTACAAAAATTTTAAGAATTGTTCCGATAAACTCTTGTAAATTCAAGCGTCGTCGTTTTCTGGTGATTTATAAAATAAAATGAAAAACAAATCGATCATTGCTGATAAAGTAACGCTCATGCAAGGCGGAGAAATATTGAATAAAAGTTTCTATGACTGGGTAATGAATTCTGCTGGGTTTCATCATCATCTGCTGGAAATAAAAGCCTGGCGTTTAAAAACAAGAGGCAGTGGTCTGCTGCTGGCTCACAGCCTGCCTGCTCGCGCCACGGCTCGGTCGGGGCGTGTTTTGATGTCTCGCGGAGCTGCAGATAAATAGAGCGCGCGGTATGAAATGTCTGAGACCAAAGTCCATGCTTTCTAAAAGCCTGTGCGTGTAATATAATAAAAACAGTTTATGATTTACCAGACCGCTGGTCTCCACAAACACGCTGTTTTAAAGTTAAAGTAGAAATAGCCTCATGTATGGCAAAACAATATATCATATAATGATTAGAAATGTTACATTCTAGAATCAAAAAGAACTATAAAGAGCTTCATTATTTCAGCCTTAAAATGGTAGATTTCTTTTGTAAGAATTTTATTTTAGATCTCCATATTACTTGAATAATGCTGTGAAAACATGAAGCTGAAAAAGAATTTCAAATGAATATTGTCATTTGCCTTAGGAAGAATGATACTTACAATCCAAAATATTTAGCGTTAAATAAAATGCTATTCTGTGAAGACAAATGGTTATTTTAACAAGAAATCATTCAAATAGTAATAAATATATGTCTGGACAGTGATTTTTTTTTTTACAACAGCTTCAACTTTTTTGTTATTATTATTATTTAAATATCTTAAAATTAAATTTTACTTACCTTTTTGCGTATATTTAAAACACAAGACAATATAACTTGCTATAAGAAAACGAGTCTAACAGAATTTGAGCTTTGACATTTTTAAATAAACTACTTTACAATATTTACTTAAATTGTTGATAATATTCATTTTACTTCTGACTAGTGTTATTCTGTGCTAGTAAGCACTAGTAAGTCTATTATTTTGACTTTGAAGATTTTTTAGACACCTAAAAAAAGTAACTAGCGAGTGTGGTTAGAATATATGTTATAACGGCCTGCCTTACCTAATTATTTCGTTTCCCTCAGAATGTCACGCTTTGATAAAGCAGATGTGTAAAACACGTCAGAGAAACTTTAGGCAAACAACTTAAATCCAACGTCAAGCGAAAATGAATGGAGGGGGATGACAACCTCATTAATAAACACGCCACGACCATGTAAGCGCTAAATTGATTGGCTACACAACACTTAAAAAAACGTGAAAAACACTTTGTAAAAAATCGATTCAGCTTTTCTGTTCCGGTAAAAAAAAAAAAAAAAAACACAATTCTTCGACATTACATATCCATGCATATATGTATATTTTTAGATTTTTGTTAGAGCCAACAGTGTTTAATAAAACATGTTCTGATTCTGCTGGTGTTATCCCCAGCTAGAAATTGGTTGCCAAGCATTGCATCATTCCTTTCATGTGACTCCCATACGCCCCAAATTCGTCCTGGCCGTCTTATGACTGCATCACAACTGCTGCTCGTACAAACTATACGGACCGGAGAGAACAACCAGCTGCGACGACAACAGGCCACGCCCATTTAGCACAATCCGGGCAGCTAATTGGATGTCGCCAAGGGAAAGATCTCACCATTGCACTTCTGATTGGACAACCCTACCGTCGGTCACCCTCATTCACGATAGGTTGTAGTGAAACGAACTTTCATGCATAGTTCGGTTGACGTCTTCCTCAATAAAAACACCGCCGGGAGTTTCCGTAAAATCACATTCAGCTGTCAAGACTGAACAATGGTTAACATGAGCGATCATCAATTTTTACTAAAATATCTACTTTCAACTTCAAGACAGTCGAGACGGCGAGCTAATAAAAGAAAGAGGGTAAGCAAGAGTTCATATTTATTGTAGTTGGTCGATGTTATTTTTTTGTTGTTTTGTGAACTTGGTGCGTGAAATGGTCCGGCCGGTGGGTGCGTGTTTTTTTATTTTGGAATTTATCCCAGTGCCTTTTTCAGAACAACAGTTGTTTAAATCAGTCATAATCCACATTGAGTTGTTTTTATGTGGCTGTTTGTTTAGTTTTTAAGCTGTCAAATACAGACTTATAGCTAAAGTTGCTTTAGCTGCTGACTGTCTAGTGAATACAACCGCTCAAATCTGTAGGAATCTTTGAACTGTACAATTTGTACGAATGTGGTCGTCCTTACGGCTTTTCTTTCTTTACTATGCTTTGAGCAAACATATGCTTTTAATAATTCACTTCGTTTCTCCCAGCCTACTCTTTTTCCTTTTGTTTCGCTCATTCCTCCTGCTGGACTTACATTTCCATGACGTAACTGTCTTGGCTTACAGCTGACATGTATATCAGCTAAAACCATTAAAACTTTTCTATTGATTGTTTTTTGAAGACAGTCGTTTTCAGTTACAAAACCCAAGTTTTAATTGTGGCACACACATCCAAAAAAAGTTTTAGAAAGGAAAGAGAGCTACCTATTTTAGTCAAACCATTACTAGAGCTTCTTTAACATTTAGTTTAAATTCTACTGAGTTTAAATTGATGGAACTGAAATTGCTATTTATATGCCAACGTCTGTTTTGTATAGTCCTTTTTATATAGAATGTCAGACATGCAGTGTTTCCTTGTACTTAAACCACTTGTTTTTCAACCTGAACATGTTTTAAGAGACGCAAAAAGCAGGGGGCGCACTAGAGAATATTTTGGTCTTTGTTTACAACCATTATGTTTATATTAATTTATGCCCTTATTATTTTTATTATCGTAAGGTATTTATAATGTGCTTTTACTCCATTTTGTAAAAAAAAAAAAATCCTTTATCCCCATCAGTTGTTTTTAGGCACCTTTTTGTTTTATTGCTCTGTATTTGCTCAAATCATCATTTTTCATTTTGAAATATCAGCAATTTTTAACAATAAAATAAAACTTGTTTTAATTGAATACAAAATAACCCATACCTTTTATGTGTATGTTTCTTCAGAATTATTGGGACAATATATCTCCAACGATTTTCCAGACTTGATTAACAGAGAATTTCTAAAGGTAAATTGACTTTTTGTTTGACATTTTCATGTGATCATTTTTTGTTGTTATAACCTGAGGCATGATTTATGTGGTTACTATACTATACTATACAGTTACTATCTTTCTGTTATTACATTTTATAATTAGGAGTAATGTTATTTGGCCGTGTTTTTCCTTACCTGGCACTTTTTTTTTTCAATAAATATATTTTTTAACATGCCATACATCTTATTTTTGAATATATATACACGTCTATACCAAGCTTTTCTAATCACAGCAGTTGCAGAAAAGTGGTTTAAATTTTTTTTGAAAGAGTTATTTTTGACTCATCAGTAATCTAACATGCAGCTGCTTTGTGCTCTTCTTTCATCTGCTTCCTTACTCTCCTGGGTTTGGCGGCTGCTCCCACCCACCAGGTCCAGTTTATACTGTGTGGCCCAGTATCTGTGTGTTGCGACTGATTGGCGAGATGACTGCCGAGTGGCTACACCTGCCCCCGCCGTACCCTCCTGGTGTAGGGCCGTTGTATGGTGCAGAGTTGGAGGCGTGGTATGAGGACCTGCAGGATATTCTGGGCTCCGATTCGGGAGGGGCAAAACTGGCACGTGCCCCCACATGCACCGAGGTCAGTAGTTTAAAAACTACCTTAGTGTAACTGTATTGTAGTTTATAGTTCTCTTTAATATTTTCTTAACAATTGATTGGAAAAGTTAATTGTACTTGTTTTTTTTTTTTACTTTCTGCTTGTAGAAGGAGCCCGAGTTTCTGGATGTTCTGGAGAGTTGTTCTTTGACGTGGCTCACCGATGGAAACCAGACATGGGCTGAAGGTGTCCAGAAGACAACAGAAGAGCTCCACACCACCCAACCTCTGCATCATTCCTCGTCGTCCTCTTCATCATCATCCTCCTGCATGAGTCCAGCTGTGGCAGAAGAGCAGCGGGTGGAGGCTGAGAGAAGTGGAGGTGGCAGTGACTTGCTGCCTCCTGAGTTTTTTGAATTGCTGAGTGAAGGAGGAGTGGGAGTGGTGGATCAAAGTGGAGCTGTGATCAGTGGTGGCTATTATTATCATCATCAACAACATCACCACTCCAATAACCTCAATCCTGCATCTCCCTCAGCCAGCGAGGAGGAACTGCCCTGCGTCCCAGATTCTCCCTCTTGCTCCTCTTCAGCTTCCCAGTCACCGTCTCAAAATTGTTCTCCTCCGTCCTCACCGGTCTCCTCTCCTTCTGTCTATTTGTCCTCCCGTTTGGGAAAACGGAAGAGGACCACTAGCGAGAGGGCCAACAGTGCCTTGTCCTCGTTCTCCTCCACGCAGCGCACACCCTACTCGTCTACCAAAAAGAGTCGCAAAGAAAGAGAGCAGGAGAACGAGAGGAAAGTACAAGAGCTAACAGAGCAGAATGAGCGTTTGAAAGCAGAGATCGAAAGGCTGGGAGAGGAGGTACAGAAGACAAGAAGAGCTCTGATTGAGAGGCTAGTTAACACCAGGAAATGAAGGGAGGGGGGGACAGGATGGAAGACAGCAGTACAAGATAAAAGGTCCTATTGAATTAGAATAAGCAGTGGTGGGAAAGCTGAAATGCAGTGGTCAGGATGTGACAGACAGAAGAATGGAAACCAAAGATATAATTTAAAGGTGGAAGTTTTAGGAAGAAATGCAAGTAAAGATGGCAAGAAAAGCACTGAATGTCAAGATAAAACATAAAAGAGTTCAGAGAGAAAAGGCTGCAACAGCATTGCGGCAAATTAAAAGGACCCAGAATGTATGAAGAAGGAAAGAAAGCTTGAGATGCAAAAATCATGCAGTGAATTTAATGAATGTTTTTTATAAGGAATTAAAAATAGGTTCAATCGAATGGAATGAAAGGAATAAAATGGAACAGTAGTTGAGTGTTTACTAGAAAGGAGGTTGAGTTTGAGAGAGCATTTCATTGTCATTTATTCCCACCATTTTGCAATAAATTGTAACTTCTTCCTTAAGGGCTACAATCTGGCTAGCAGAGATTATTTGCCCCAATTTCTGAAGAGTTTTGGAGCTCAGGAATAGTTTGAAAGTGCCCCGTGCAATGTGAGTATGAGAAAATGTTTTTTTCCACCTTTAAAATATTAAAATAAAAAAAAAAAAGACGTTTTTTCCCCAAGTTTTATATAACCCATGGCTTACGTTTATATTTAGATAAAGCAAGCAATTCGGCTATACTTTGAAGCTGACCTTTTCTATCAGTTTTGGGATGTTGTGGTAGAATTTAATTCTACCTAATTTTGCTATTTTTATATAAAAAGCTGTAATAAATATACACAGTTGTACTGTAATGGCTTGTACTGTACGATCAACATACTGTTTTTTTTCTTATTGTACTCAAATTGTTTTTTGTTAAAATATGCATGGCTTTTATTACTGCATCATAATTGCGTATTTTACCATATTCATTGTAATTACAACTTTGCAATAAAACAAAGTAAAAACATGTACTTTGAGTCAGATATTGTTTTATTTGCCTTGTTGATGTTTGTGCTGTTAGGCTTTAGAAAAAGGATAAATCAAAGTAACAGAATAAAACAGGACGTTGTTCCCCACTAAACTTAAACAGTTTATTTATAGATCCAAAAAGGGTGATTGTAGCAAAATAATATTTTCCAGAGGATATAAAAAAAACATCTTTAAATGTGAAACACACCTTCCAAAATCGTATGCTGACTTTATCACAGGGAGAGTATAAAATCAGTTTCTTTTGGTGTAGGGATTTGGAAAAAATCCCTCCATTCTGTAGCTGTATTCATTTGACTGTCTCTTTGTGTTTTCATTTCCCCGTCGGCCTATCCAGCATTTCATTAGTCCTCGGTGCCAACACCACATTGTCTTAGATTCTGTCACGGCTTTGCCTTAAGCTAATACCCTCATCTTTCAGTGTACATCTTGTTCCCATTTTCTATCATATTCAAAACCATTCTGTTCCTTCCTCTGACTAACCTTCATTTTTGCTTTCCCTTTTTTCCTGTCTCACTTCTTCTTGCCCTTCTGAGGGTCCGGGTTCTTCCCCTCAGCAAGAGCCAGTTGTTTCTTAAGGTCCAAAAGTTTGGACACCTCTGCTGCGATCACGTCCTTCTCTGCCTTCTGGGTTTTGAGTGCTCGAACCTTGTCCCCCTGTGAAGAGCGAGAAAAAAAAAGCATCTTCACATAAATCAGTGTCAAATTAAAAGCTTGTAATCCATTTCAATATAAAAATACCAAGATTTTCACTAATCTGGAAATTTGTGTTTAATTTGGAGCTGCATTAGCAGAAATAGAAAAAAAAAATTCATAAAAAAGTTACAAAAAAAATATAAAACTGGAAAAAATAAACTAAACAATTGTGATTCAATAAACGCAAACCTGCACACAACAATTTCCTACCTGGAAAAACAAATAATTTACACCTTTCAAAATAAACTATTATTTCTCTAATATTTTGCGCGCATTATTTTATGACATTTTCCCTATTTTTTTGTTTTTTAATTTATTAAACATAAGTTAGCTTTATAATTACATTCCAAATAAAAAACATTAAAATAGAAATAAAAATATTTAAAATTTTGGAGCGATTCTTTTAACAATGCAGCGAAACGATGGTAAAATGAAAAACGCTTAGGGTTTGACGGATCGTTTACTGTCGGCGTTGAGCTCACCTGGTCAGCCACAGCCTTTGTGAGCTGCTTGGCTTTCTCTGGGTCCACTCCAACCACCGCCGTTGGTTTAACGCCATCAACGGGAGCGGCTGCAGCAGCAGGTTGAGCACTGGTGATGGTCTCGGGTGGTTTCTGAAGATGTAAACAAAGAATTTTTATCAAGCGTTTCAATGGAAAGCTCTACTGATTACTTGCTTTATTTCAATTACACTCGAAACGCAAATTGTTAATGAGATTTTATAAATCGTTACATGTGAATGGACAATGAGTCACACTAGGATGAGTAAAAATCCAACATAAAAAGACGATGAATTGGCAGCTAATGTTAGTGAGGACTGTTGGTAATCAACACTGACAGCAGCACAAGTGTGGACTGACTCTTCACAAACACATGCCACTCAATACCTTCTTCTTAGATGGCTCCTCTTCAGGCTAGAGGCAAGAAGGTTTAGAGAGGGATTATCTTTATTTATATGATGGATGTGACATACATAATTTAAGTATTTTCACTGCATTTTGCTCATGTTTTAAGACAAAGACACTTTTTAATTTCCAGTGACAATTTGACAGAGGCATGCAAACAGTTGGACCTATAGGTTTAATCTTAACCGTAAGCTTTATAAAAGGTTAATGCACATCGATATATGACCTGACTGAACTCATGCACAGATCATTAGACATTATAAACATCAAATACCTGCTGTCCACCAAATCTCTTCTTCAAAGCTTCAATCTGGTCAGCCTCCAGTTTCTGAAATAACGGACTGACCTGGAAGTAAAACAGGTTGGCAGATGCAATAAAAAACAAACATGTATGTAGACATTTTCTAAAACGTATTAGTTTATTCATCCTAAGGTCAATTTAGCAGAATATTTTACTCCGCTGATCTTTAAATAAATAAGATTATTCAAATAAACAGATAATTATCTATGTGGGGTTTTCAGGTCTTGGTCACTCTCGCATAAAACATACTGAGAGGAAACAGTTTGTCAGAGAACTCTTGTAAATGTAAACGTTTTGTGTGGTTTTCTGTCATGAGGAGTGTTGGTTTTTGTCTGCAGACTGCGGTTGCCAGTCGTGACAGTCGGGCTGTTTTAACGCGGCGTTGTCAAATTGCTGCACAGACAAGCGACCACAATTAGACCTGAAGGGACAAGTGGCCTGAGAGAAACTTGCTGTTTGCTGGAAGGCTGAGACCTCCATTTGCTATCTATTCTCTTATTCATAAGTGTGTGCGTGTTTGCAGGCATTCACAAAACTGCAATGCCTTCAACATTACTGAAATACTGACAGACTGTTGCGTTGTCATTGTATCACCCAGCTTCGACACGCTGCACGTTTTCTGTGTCTGCAAAGGTGGAACTTATCTATCTTACATGTGGAGGTCATACTCACGGTGCCAATGCGGTGGCCAGCGCTCAAAGCACATACAAAAGTTCCGGTGCCTTGCAACATGGTATTGATACAAGACTGAGGGGCGTTGAGTTGATCCCTGATGGTTTGGCTGACCTCTGGCATATAAGGTAATAGCATCACTGACAGCAAGCAGGAGATATTCACAGAAACGCCAGTCACGGTGCCAGCACGCTGCCTGAAAACATCAAACAGGTCACATCAACTCATCAGAGGTAGAAGTAGAAATTAAACCTGAATCTGTTTAAAATAAAATCCACTTTTTTTCTTCAGTTTATAAAAAAAAAGATTAAATTCCACAAATTAAAGTACTATACAGTGCTGTAGACTGGTTTAGGTCATCTTACCTTTCCAGCTCTCCACCTTTGATCTTCTTCCAGGGTTCATTAACCTGAATGTACTGGTTGCCATGACGGGAAATGTTCAGGATGTGTTTCAGGGCATCGCGAATTCTGGTGAAATGAACACAGCGTTAACACAGTAAAACACAGTAAAAATAATTCTAAACTTGTATATAATGTCATTTTAATCATCAATCAAATCTAATACTTTAGCGTTTAAATCCAACATTATGTCCTTACGATTGTTTTTCACATTCACTGGGATCAACTGGTCTTACCTGACTTTGTCCATAAGCTGGATGTACTGCTGCAGTTCCCAGCCCACCAGAGCCAGAAGCTTTTTATCTTCCCGCTGCAGATCCATCACAGGCACACATCCCTCAAAGAACCTGGTAACAAACATTCCGGCTCTGGAAGAGAGAGAAGGGTTCGTACAAATCAGAATATTTGACAGACTGTCAACAGAATATTTTTACTGAACAGCAATAAAGCTATAAACTATTTGTAGATCTTATAATCACCTTTATAAAAAAGATGCAGCATCACTAGTAAAGTACTGCCTCAAAAACTGGATTCAGGGAAGGCCATGATTTATGTTCTGAAGCAGAATTCTTTCTACTTTAGGCTGAATGCAATTTACAAGATATTTTTGAAGCAATTAGGCATCGGCGTTGCTGCCCGAGACCAATTTTGAAGATCAAGGTACTTTGGGAAAAAAAAGCAGCTGAGAAACATCTTTGATGCAGGATTTAACCCTGATCTTTTAAAAATCATTTGAGGCGATGTAATTGGGGCTAAATTACGCCATCTCAAACAAATTTAGAAAACTGGGGTGAACGTCTTGTAATAGTGCTGTAATAGACTTTATCCAAGGAATACAACAATTTGAAAACTAAGTTGTTAATTGGACTTGATGACAGTCTTGCTGCATTTTTACATCCTGAGTGAAACACATGAAGAAAGTGGGAGCAACCTGAGGTGACACAGTTTTCTCCTTTTATCTGATGACTGATATGAACAATTAAAATAAAACTAAGTCATTTATTAGGAAAATATGTTACATAAAGACAAAAACACTTGGTAAGCATTTTTGTATCACTGTAGAAACTTAGGTTCTGAAGTTAGTAGTGTTCCAACTAACTAAGCAAACCAAACAAAGACAACAAGAAATACTTTTGGTATCTATGACCGTTACTGACCGGTTGATGAAGTTTCCCAGGTTGTTGAGCAGCTCAGAGTTGTTCTTCAGAGCCATGTCGGCCCATGAGAAAGCTGAATCTTGCCCTTCCGGACGCACATACAGGAGATAGAACCGCCACACATCAGAGGGGATGCCCGTGTCTTTCGCCATGTCACCAAACACACCCACACCACGGCTCTTGGAGAACTTTGTGTCCTCATAATTCAGATATTCTGAGGGGAAAAAATTACAGATCAGGTTACACAATTGAGTTTTAAATCATTCAAACATCTGTTGTGTGCTTTAAATCTAGTTAAAAAATCTGACACATAAATAGTTAATGTAGTTAACTCATTCCATCCTGATAAGTAATTACCGGTGGCAATTAGATGGTTGACCAGAGTGTAGTTGTCCTGTGCTCCCAGTAGAGAGCAGGGAAACACCACGCTGTGGAACGGCACGTTGTCTTTCGCCATGAAGTTATACAGCTCCACCTGGTGGCAGAGACACAACACGGCGAAGATGACATCATATTAGATCATCATGAGATCATCCAGTTCAAAGAGGCTTTATCTGCTCTCCCCAACCCAACCCCAACTCTCTTTCTCTCTGCAAATACAGAGCATTGCACGCTCGTAAGAGGGGCTCAATCCTGGGGTTTTACACAGAGAGGGATGAGATGAGTCAGGAAGGCTTATGAGAGTGCATGTCAGACTTCTGAGCTCTCAGGTTTTGGGTCAGTTGAGTTCACATGTACATAATCATGTTAGATCATTAGTAGTTGGTTCCTGTGAGGGAGCTGTGTGAGTCAGGAGCCCAAAACATCAAACTTAACTCAAATGGCTCCCTTTTTTTAGGTTAAGCTGACAATAGCATTATATATAACAAAAAACTCAACCAAACATCACTATACTTCCGTCCGTCCGTTTTCTACCGCTTATCCGGGGTCGGGTCGCGGGGGCAGCAGCCTAAGCAGAGAGACCCAGACTTCCCTCTCCCCAGCCAGTTGGGCCAGCTCATCTGGGGGAATCCCAAGGCGCTCCCAGGCCAGCTGAGAGACATAGTCCCTCCAGCATGTCCTGG
>JARVJO010000365.1:14819222-14847739 GCA_031762555.1 Cynodonichthys magdalenae
CTGGGGAGAGGGAAGTCTGGGTCTCTCTGCTTAGGCTGCTGCCCCCGCGACCCGACCTCGGATAAGCGGGAGAAAACAGTCGGACGGACGGACATATTTTACTATGATAATAATAATTAAAACTGAATATTTTACTGGCTTGGCAGTGCAATAATAACTCAGCACGGCTCTCAAAGTAAAATCAAGACGTGAGACCAACAGTTTGTGCTGTTTCTTTTATGTAAGCGCAACTGAAATAACAAGCAAAAGCTCATTTCTCACACTGAAATAAGCTCATTACGTTTAAACAGTAACACAACGTGTTATTCACTTTTCTTTTTTTTTCTCCTGTAAAATTCACAAGCTAATTAAAAAAAAAAAAGTAGTGCTTGAATCAATTCTTTTAAGAGATTAAAATGCCTCCCGGACAATCCTGCTGCAATTTGCCCAATAGTGGAAATACAGGTCCTTCTGGTTGTTTTTTGTTGAATTTGAAAGATGAAAAAACAAAAAAAAAAAGCCTTGAATATAATTGAAGTTAATTCTGAGGAAGTTTTGCTGTGTGTCGATGGGAGCTTCAGGATTCATTGTAAACACAAGTATTGCGTCAGCAGTCTCTTGAAATGATGGCATCACACATGTGAAATATTAGTATGTGCAGTGAGGAGAAAAATAACATGGTAGAGACACTGGTGATGGCAGCTGGTCACAGAGGTTGTTGTCATGATGGCAGTAATGAGTCTGAGCCAATGGCTGCCTCGCTGTCATCATCTGCTTTTTGATTGGCTCTCTGACAGTTTACTCGTCTAATCACCGGAAGAATCCACTCTACCTGTTTAGTAACATATGTGGACTCACACACACACACACACACACACATGCATTCTCACACACACTCAGCGGCCAAATGCCACACAGGGAAACTCGGTGTGTATTTCAGAGTGTCTCTCTGGTCCTGTCATCAATAATGCATAACTTTGGGAGGATGAAAGGCTGTTTTGGCTTCAGGCATGCATCTCGTATGGAGAGAGAGACATCATTGCTAGCAGTTATAATTGTACATCCACAAAGTGAATGCTTCGTCACACAGATTCTTCAGTCTGTAGAGCTGTTCGTTAGACTGAAAGTGGACTTGTTTTCAGTTAAAATTCTTATATTTGAATGTATATTGAGGTGTTTTATATTTTTGTTGTCTAATTTGAGGACCTAAGGATAAAGAAAAGTAAAATGTATCATTATTGTAATGGAGTTAGTGCAACAGTATTCTGTAAAACTGACTGAGCCGTAACAATCTTCCCTTGGGAAAACCTGCACCTGTCCAAACATCTGCGACCAGTGGAGCCTGGGTAAACAATTTAGACTCTTGGACATGTTTTTTAGAACATTCTTAAAGAGATCATATAGATTTTTTTTTAAATAAAGGTCTATAAAATTATTATCTATTGTCATTATCTTAAGTAAAGTAAAGAGCTGTCACCATCATCTTAGCTTAGATTATAGTCAGTAGAACAGTCAAGTTAAGCCCTACTTTGAAGCAGATTTCAGTTAACTAAGAAGAACCTTTTTTTGTGAAAATGCAAAATTATTTTATTCAAACTGGTAATAACTCCACCTAACCTCTTAAAGGAGACACATTTCTTTTAAATCCTTCTTTTTCTCATTTAAATCATTCAGCTGGGGGTCTATATAAAGTGGAACTGCAATACTTTGCTCTGAATTCCTCCTTATTGTAACTCCACAAGCCCCGCCCCTTTTCTGAGGTTTGTCTCAGTTAAACTTGTTTTGATGCTGTCTCTTTAAATCTAAATGAGGCGCTTCACACCTCACCCCCTCCAGCTTCCAAAGCGGTCCATTGTAGTTTGATAAAGGGGTTTACAAATATATAGCAGTGCAGAAGCATTTTATTTAGAAATGAATTAAAAGATGTCAACAAGGGAAGACTTGTCCATCCAGCCTTACATGTTGGAGCCAGAATCTGACCCAGTGACGACAGAACTGTAATTGGTAAGTCCGTACCTTATTTGGCAGTTCTGTTGAAAATAATTTTACTATGACTCAAACATATTTTAAAGATGCAGCACCAAGAGAGAACAAATAGAACATTTCTGCACTCCTAGAGACTTTAAGAATATTTTAAATGACATGTTTAATAGTTTGAAGTGTTTACCTGGTCTCCAAGGTCATGAACCTCATTGGGTCTGGTGGCATCTTTTGGAAAGCAAGACCAATCCATAAAGACACAATAACTCTCAGGGCACAAAGGCTTTATTGCTAACATGCTAACCAGACTGTTTAGGATTTCCTCAGATTTGTAATTTTGTTTGCCTTCATCCTGATTGGTCAGATTTTTTTTTCTTGCTAGTATGAGAGACTATCCCCAGTATTATGGGTGGTCAGGGTTGATTAAAGAAACTCAACTTTTGTTCCATTCACACATTTTATTCCTGTGCTTTTTTTTTTAAAGTTTTGAATGGTAAATCCCTGAATTAAAGATTTGACTTATGTTTGAATCTGTTTCAGCAGGTAAAATAATGTAAATCATTGAGGAGCGAGTAAGTGGGTATAACACAAGACATGCTGCTTCCTTACGGCTTTTTTTTACGAATACTATATGAGGTGATGTAATACTTCATGTCACTAGCATCACCACTCTACATGATGGGGTTAAAAAGCCAGTTTAGCCGGCAAATTGGGGTGTTTGTTTGTGCATAGTAATCGTGCTCGAGCAGAATTTGATGTCCTGCTGTGAAGGACTTGAGAACAATTAAGTTCTCACTCAAAATGGGCTCACTTCTTACTCATTGTAGTGACAATTAACTGAATACTAAACAGCCTGTCTCAAGTGCGGCAAGTTTTTTTTTCTCTTAATTCCCCATGATGCCTTTGGTTATAGACATTCATATGTAAATACAGTACAGTGTTCATGCATATGAGTGTGTGTTTGCCCTGTATATCCGGGAGTGTGTGCAATAACCCTTTGAAGTTACTCATACACTCTATATTCCTCCTCTTCCCATGTCTCGTGTCTCTTTGAACACCATGTAGGCATGATTATTAAAGCCGCTCTCTTTCGGCTTCAAACATATGGGATGAATATGGATAAGATTTGACACCAGTCTCTCCACCAACACCCTGCCTGTGCTCCGCTCCAGTGCTGATGTGCCGTAAAAGTTGATAGGCCCAGAATTAAGCAATCTCTGTGGGAGTTAAACCTGTCACTCATGGGCTTGTCTTTAAGCTAGTTAAAAGAATTATTACACAGCTGATCTAGAACGACATGGAGCTGCAGGGAAGATTTAAACATGAATGTTATACTTTTTGTATTTGATTTTTTTTATTTTTAATTTTTGGCATCATTGCATGTGATGTGCACCATATCCTCATGATCGTCATCTGCTTGTCTCATTCTCCTAATGAGTAATTTATTAGATTTTATTTAGTCTGTTTTGTGTGTTTACACAAGTAGTTTACCATTATCCTCTGTTGGTTTTGCATCCATTCCAAAGACCATAAACAGCAATGTTTACATGTTGGACTTCTGCTTTTCCCTGAGGGTGTTAAATGTTTTCATACCTCCCTCAGAAGTCACAGTAGCCTTTAACACACTGAGAAAAAGAGTTTCTCTGGCAACAATCTGATGTTGAGAAATAACAGCATCATTGACATTTTGGTCAAACCTTGGAAGCAACATTTTGCAAGATCCCACATTATTACCACATAAAACTTTAGCTCAATGTCTGTAAAACTGACTGTTAGAGTCATGTTTGAGTTGGGTAAGCTCAGTTAGCTGTGTTGGCCATCCTGAATTAGATTGATCACATAAGGTAACAGATATAAAAGTATATCCATTGATAACATTTTGAAAGTTTTATCAGTGCAGGGATGTCCAATCATGGCCCTCGAGAGCCACCATCCTGCCTTGTTTCATATGTTTTTCTGCTCCAACACACCTGAAAAATGAGTGTTAACCAGGCTTCTGCAGATCTTGAAAGAGATAATTCACTGAATCAGGTGTGGTGGAGCAAGGAAACAAGTAAAACATGCAGGATGACCACCTTCAAGGACTAGGATTAGACACCTTTGATCATGTGATTCATTAGATATTTTGCTAACAGTCAAAACAGGGTTGATACCAACAGATTTTGCACAATGAGTCTTTTGCTCTTTTGGTGGCAAATGATATTTCCAAGTGAATAACTGACAAGCAGCAATCATCCACGGTATAAATGTGGTACCCCACCTATAATCCAGAATGTTCTAAATCCAGGGACTTGTTTGGATTGTTAATTTTGTTGAAACATGTTAGTAAAACTGCACCACCAATATGATGATCCTTCTATACAGTTCATTTGATATTATCATCCAACTTATCTAGGGATTAAAAATAAAAAAAACGAGACATAATCTGTAAAATAAATTACAAACTGTATGAATATCTGCTTCCTCCCAAACATTAATGGTCCATTCATTTGTTTTCAAATGCCCAGTGACACAGTTTAACACTCAGATTGGCATTTAGATCAATAGTCCAATCGGTCAACCCGACTGACGGCTGCTTTTGTCTGGTTCACATGTTGCTGTTTAATTGCTTTGTTTCTCTCCAACTCTGTGTTTTTGAAGTGTAGACACGGTTTGGCTGCATGAATGAATCATGACCAGTCATGAGGGGTTTCAGATTTGTTTTCATCTCTTAAAAAAACCTACTGGCTAAATGAGTGAAAGTAGGGTCAGCAAGGGTTTATCCTGCAGAGGCTGGTTAATATGTCTCCATAGGATTATCTGTTATTTCATGCATGCATGAAGTGCGTGACTGCATTTTAGTATTTGCAGAATAGACTGAAAGCTTGGTGGTTTTCTGTCTCACGTTCCTTTAAAATATCTTGAGCTTTTCCTAACTGGGGATGGGGAAAATAGTTTTTATCTCTGTATGTGTGTATGTGTTTTTGTTACCCGGTGGGGACAATTTTTTGTAACATTTTCCCAATATACACTGTTCCTTTTGGGGACAAAACTCCAGTCCACATCGAGGGAAATACCATTGATGAGTTAGGATCTAGGTTTAGGACTAAGGTGTGAACTAAGTTTAGGCTAAGTTTGGGGTTAAGTATGTACTGGGGTAGTTAGGTAAGAGTTAGGCTTTAGAAATAACTGGTAAATGAATGACAGTCAATGCAAAGTCCAGATGAGAATAGAAGTGCAAACAAGTGTGTGTCTTACTAAATTATCTTAGAATACAATAGAAAACACTAAAATGTCTATAATTGCTCAGTCAGTTTTACAGATATTGATCTAGAATTTGGTGTATTACGCTGAGTCATTTGAGCCATACCAATTGTTTCTTATTGTACAGATCTTTGCTTGACAACATGCGTTGCAGCCCTATCTGATATTCACGGAAATACTCAAAACACTCAAGCAAAGAGAAACACTCTGAACTCAGAGATTTTTCCTTTTTTTTCATTTTTCTATCCCCAATTTAGTGCAACTGACACGTCATAAGCCTCATGTCCACCCTCCCCATATGCTACCCTCCTCTCATCTGTCATTAAAGGGTGCATGTGTCTGACTCCGGCACCATATGGCCTCTCTGTGGTGTTGGGGTGTGTGACGACACTGCCCACTCTGCTGTTATGCGTTCTACAAATAGAAACACAGACTTGCTTCATTTCCCATTTTGTATCTCCTCATCGTGGTTAGTTTTCCATTTTTTACGCTGAGGAATTGAGATTTTACATTTTGTGGTAAAATGACACCGCTGCAATCAGAGCTTTTGTTGACATTTCATTTGGTCAAACAGCAGCTAACATTACTGTGGTGAATCAGACAAAACTAGTATAATTAAAATCTTGAGTCACCGAATGACGAAGGCCGGTTCCATTCCAGACACATCGTCTCTGTCCTCAAAAACAGTCCTGCTCTTTGAGAGCTTGATTTAAAAAACAGGAGAAATCCAGTCTAACTTATTCATTTGCACAGCTTAGTCTACATTATATGATCTCCTGTGTGTGGACATGTGTCTGTACTGGTAAGTGTATTTACTTTAATGTTAGATGAAGTCTTGTACAATCAATGTTTATCGGTTGGGTATGCATTTCTTTTTTTTTTTTTTTGCCTTTTGATTTGAGCAGCAAAGACAGACAGGAAAAGACAAACAGGTGTGCAGTAGCATTACTGAAGCTCTTCCTGTTTGTGCATGAACAGGAGTTCATTGTGGACTGACTTTATGAACAGATATTGCTGCACATTTTAAACCAAGAGCAAGTTGTAATTCAAACTTGCCCATCTTAATAATAATTTATTGTGTGAATATTTGTTTAGCAATGACACAGTTGTTTTCCTGTTTTTTTGTATTTTTCTGTATGTTTTGTTTCAATCCACTTCTGCATATTTTATTCATATCAAAATGTTTATTCCATTCAGAAGATGTTTGGGTTTTGTAACTTTTATACTTTAAAAAAAAGTTTTGTTTAGCTGTTGCTTTTAGCTAGTCTTTTGCTACTTTTAGCTTCTAACTGTCTTTTTGCTTTTGACTTCTGTTTTGCTCTTTTTAGTTTTAGTTAGTGCTCAAGTTTGTTCAGCTTTTAGCTAGTGTTCTACTTTTTACTTTTTAGCTGTAGCAACTCAGTTTCAGGTAATTTCAGCAAAGCTACTCCACCCTTAGCTTTCACATTTTGTTTCAGCAGCTTTTCCAGTTTGCTTTGCTAAAGCCATGCAGCAGGATTTTCAGGCTGAAAACATCTACTCCCCGCATCTGTTTTAGTTGTCACAGCTGCACTGTTATCACGTGTACAATAAACTTCACGGATTTCAAACCTATCTGGAGCAGAATAGATCCAATGGTAGCTTTAACTGTTACTAAACCACCAAAGACTTTAGATGTTTGAAAAGCAAATGGTAAGATGGGGAGGATATGACCCAAACTGTGGTTGAAGCTTGATGTGTATTTGCAGTTTCCTGTTTTCTTGTTCTTGTAGCTCTGCCTTTTGCCTCCGTCCCTTCTGTGCTTCTCTGCATTGTTTAAAAGAGTTACGACTTTAACCAGGAGGATCATGGATTGTCGTTTGGTAGAGAAAACAAGTTTTTGTCATCCTTACTGTTCAAGTTGTAAATTCTTCTTTTATTTTAAACATTAAAAGTAGGCTACATGTCCTGCTAGGGAAGCATTGTCTTGTCTATACAAAAATATGGAAATGTGCAAAAACAGAACAATCCTGCTGCTGCTCTTAATTCAGTTTGTGCTTACAGACACAAAGCTTCTATTGATCTTGTGACTGCTTCATGTCATAGTAAAGTGATGTCCAGGAGAAAACACAAGTGTTTTTTTTAAAGCTTCAGTCAGTTTTTACCATTTCCCCCCTCAAGAAACGGTCAATAACGTCGATCTGGCCCATCTGTTTATAATGCTTAATACTTATTCTTATTTAATATAATATGTTCTGAGAAATGCTTTTGGTGTTTATTGGTTGTTAGCTTCAAGTGAGCATTGGTCAGTCATACACACATGCAACCCTTCCTGTATGCTGGTGCATGTGCGTATTTTCTTTTTTACTGCCTTTTATAACCAGTGAGATTATCAAGGTTCAACCAGCTCTCCTTGCCCTCCCTTCCATTAGCTCACAGCTTTATCGTTATGTGAATACTTATTTAGCATTCACACTATTATTTTTAGCTATTACTACTTCTACTGTTGACTATAGCTTTTTGGTACTTTGAAGACGCCTTTTGCATTTTTTTTAACAGCCTTTGGATACTTTTAATTAGGCTTTAGCTTTTTTGGTTTTGTTTGTTTTTAGCTACTGTTCTGTTATTTTTAGCTTTTAGCTACCCTTTAAAAACTTTGCTTTGCTAGCCTTTGCTACTTTTAGCTTGCATTTTACGAATTTTAGCTTTTAACCAGCATTTTGATCATTCAACACTCAAAATTCAAACTATATTTTTACAGAGAACAGTTCTATTTTTTCTTTTTTTTTACTGTGTTATTGCTTTTTCATTTCAAGTCCATCTCCTTTTTTCCTACTTGTCCAGCATTTGTGACTGCTTGTCACTGACACGGACTTTCTGTGACAGTTGTGAGCTACCTTGTGATGGTCCCGTTTTGAATTGTGTGCGTTTTGTGCAGAAATCTGTGTGTCAGAGTGGGTGACAGATGCTATTTCGGGAATATTGCGCTCTTTCCATCTACCAAACGCATGAGTTATTCACTCACATGTGGTCTTTTGATTCTGAAGGGATAAAAAGACAAAAGAAAAGAGGGGTATGATGGGCTGTGCTTCATGTAGTGTACGGACATTGGAAGTAAAGAAAACACTTTAATTTCTAAATTTTGTAAATATTGTCATAGTTATGTATCATTAGCTAATAAATTCCTATTCTAATATTAATGAGCTACCTTTTTTGTGTCTCTTTTTAGCATTTTTTTTTTAAATTCTCATGAGCCTACACAGCTTCAGACAAGTTTTGTAATTATTTACTAGATGTGCTGATCTGTCTCTCCATCTCTCTCTCTGTATGTTTACCATGTGTCCATCTCAGAGCATGGCACAGGCCTGGCTCCAGTCTCACCTGTCCTGCACCGTCCCGAGCCTCTTCAAACACCAGCATACCCCCGTCAAACACTGCTGAACAGGACTGTGGAGACCATGCTGACTGGTACTTGGCGCCGGTCTGTGGGGCAGCAATCTGCAGTGCACGTAGTGAACCCCAGTGGGGTGACAGTTTGCGGGGTCCCCAGCGGGACTGTGGTCCTTGAGGCTCAGTATGACTACACCTACCGGGGAGCAGACGGGCGGCAAGTTTGTATAAGAGAGGGCGAACGGTTTGTTCTCCTGAAAAAGACAAATGCAGACTGGTGGCAGGTGAGAACACATTTCTTTTTTGTTGCTTTGCAGTCTGTGACAATGTAAATTTAACAGAAACAGGGATTTAGCTTCTGAAAACTTTAGTACATTTTTGTCAACAAATAATAAAGTTTGTGAAGTGGTATGTTTTTAATATCTGCTTATGCCATGATAGGCCAAACCTGACATCACTAATTTGCTTTTTGTAGTATTTTAAGTCTCATCTTACATTTCAGAAATGTGCCTTTGAGATATGACTAAATATGTTTAAAGTGGATCACATAAAACAGCATATATACATTTTTTAACTGATTTGAGAGAAACTTCACATTTCTGGTCATTCAGTAAACAACATTTTTATAATAATAAAACTACTGATAACAAGTTACTTTTATAAATCCATATGGCACAAGAGATATTCTTGTTTGGGTGTCATCCTTGTCATCTCAGCTCCACAATTTAATGATTTGTCTCTGATCTTCTGTATGTGGTTCTTCACAGGGCTCTGTGGTGCCCTCAGGTGTCCATCTGTGCTTTAGCAACTAAATGTAATTGGTCCTTTAGGAAGAAAAAAAAAACAAAACACTGAAACAGTTTGTTTCTAATTCAGTTCACTTTAGCTGTGAAATCTTAAAAGTTACCTCTGTTAAGTTGTGGCTACTTGATGGACACTCTTATTTTAATGAGACTACAATTCAATTTGACCATTTTCTTACTATTTTGAGTGAAGTTTGAGTCCCCAACTAATTTCCAACAGCCTCACCCCATTGAAGTACTAACCTTTAGGATTATGTTTTTGTCATTTCTGCACTAACTTCAACACTCAGCTGTGTTTGCTGCTGTCTAGTAAATGGAAGAAAACATTAAAAGCACTCAGAGGTTGGTTCTTTGACAGGTACGGAGGATTGGAGCAGCCAGTAAAACAAAGCCGTTGTATGTCCCTGCCACATATGTGACAGAGGTACCCATCACTCCAATGCCCTCACCCCAGCGCCTGGTCACGTCAGTTTCACTGAACTCCAACATCAGGATACTACCCAGGGCTTCTCTGTCTCCTAGCCTCACAGGAACTGCTAGTAATGAAACTCATCAAGGTATTGCAATAAACTCAAAGATCCAGGAAAAGCAGTGGAACGTTTTATCAAAGTGGAGAGGCAAGTTCAGAACTGATCAGATACGTTTTATGTCTTCCCACAGTGAACAAACCCATCTATCACTCCATGGAAAACCTCAACTCCAGCAGTGCCTTCCAGAAGAAGAAAACCAGCGGGGGTGTAAACCGGTTCCCCACCCTCCCCCTCTCTGGATTCACCTTCACTTCAAATTCGTCCACCTCCCAATCAGGTCACCTCATGGTCCCTGGGTCCCCTGCAGCCCCCATGATCCAAACTGCATCATCAAATCCCAGAGTAGTCCCTATGATCACCCGGAGCCAGAGCTCCAGCAACCTGCCTGAAAACGTGACGGAGAACCCGTATGACGAGGTGGGGGGTGGTCTCGGCAGCCACATCAACCACAAGATCCCTAAGAAGTCTTGCAGCCAGTGGGATATGGTGGGGGCTTCAGGCAAAAACAATCGTCTGCAGGTAAGCGGAGTCTAAATCTAACAAACTCACATAAACAATACCAAAATGTTTGATTGTATTGGGTATATAACAAAAGCACAAAGTTTTTTTTTTAGCTGAGAGAGAAATAATAAGTTTCTCATTTTCATGTTTAATGTAACACGGATTGATCACATTGTTTTATAAAAAAACATTAACACCAAAGGGTCAATTTAGCAGTTCAATAAAAGTTTTATAACTTATTTATTTATTTATAACATTTATTGATTTCATTTTATTAAAAACAAGCCATATACTATATACTATACACAATAGAAGAAAAAAAATACAAATCACAAACAAAATGAAAGGCAGCAGAAAGAAGAAAACTATCTTATAATATCTTCCTTTTTTTTCCTCAAGAATAAATTCAAACAATAGTTATTTATAAAAACTTCTGAATATTTTTTGTAAGAGGGTATATTTGTTCATCAATATTTCAGTCTAAATAATATACAAGTGTTACAAAAACAGTAATTTCAGTACTAGCAAGCTTTTGCTCGATGGTTATGTTCAGAAGAAGTTTCAGTTTAAGGTTCGGTGATTCCTAATCCTTTACTTTATGGTGGCATTGTGAACAGTGACGTCAGGCTGCAGAAAATGGGTCAAACAAATCCATCACATGCAATTTGACGCTGAAGGAAGTGGGATTAGATAAATTTTGACTTCCTGTCACTGACAATCTCTAATCTCCAGGATTAACACGTCATACCTCAAAAATCGTAATAACCCAGTGTGTAGTTTAAACAAACACTACGTGTCGTAGTAATCTTAGAAAACTAGATTAAAGAAAAAAAAAAGTGGTGAGGTTTTGTTTTTGTTTTTTGCTAATATTGAGGTGATTTTAAAAGTTTGCTGTTGGTTGGAAATATTTTTTATTAATCAACATTGAGTAAATGACAGGATTATTTTGATAGAGACAAATAAAACCAGTAATATATCGCTATAAATAGAAAGAGAAAAAAAGAAACTGGTGGGTTTAATTCTGCACAATGACCTCAGAGCTGGCGAATAAAGCAGAATTTGATCTACACTTGTAGTTGTCCTTAATAATCCTCCTACAGCAGCAATCAAGTTAGAGTTGTGATGACACCAGAGCTTCCTTACATTACATCAGAAGGGATTACACAAGGCCTTACTGGGAGAAATACTGAAGGTTATCCTTCTGCCAACTGAGGGGAACTCCCACCGCTGAGTATCCAAACTGTCTGTCCAAATAGAGTTTTGTTTCCGCTGAACTGTGTGCACAAGTCCTTTCTGACTGTGATTTCAGTGGAAACGACAGTCCTAGTTTTTTATAACTCACCTTCCCTTTTTTTTGTCTCCGTCTTTTGTGGGTCTTGGTTCAGAGAACTGTCTTCACTTTTAAATCAGGACGCAGGAATAATACAGACATTTCTACACGTGCTGTTCCTCTGGTGATTAATTTTAAAGCAGATTTAATCTGAGTTTTCAAGGAAAGATCATCAAATGAACACTTGTTTTGTTTGTTTTTCTGTTATTACTGCATAAGCAAATCTTTATTATATATAAGGGCACCTCAACTTGATGAATGTGTGTTGCTCATTTCATGTCGAACTTCAAATGTTGGACTTTTCTCTGTGAAATTCACCTTAAAGGTTGTACACAATGTTGATGTGAGCGTTCACTGCGCATCATTTGAGGTCCCAAACCATTTGAACATTATTAGAGTTTTTAAAATGTTTTTTATATACTGATGATTTTTATAAAACAATGCTACAAAACAGAGAAAGCAACAATATTCAGAAAAAAATGGTTTTATTTATTTTACACAGGTTTTTACAATTTTATATTCTCAGTCAAATCCAACCTATCGCAGTAAATCTACTGTATGTATCAGTCTAAGCCATAATTAAATACTGTTTATTTCAGAATACAGAATTCTGTATGTTTCACTTAACTTTCTGATTTTTTTTCTGGGTAATCCGCAAATTAAGTTTTAAAATGGCGCAAACGCACATTTCACTTCTTCATCTTTTTGAACCTGTTGATAAAAACAAAGAGTTTTGATGCAAACTGTTGATCAGGAAGCATCAGGTGACTCAAAAATGCAGCACTGTCACCTGGAGTAAAGATCTGTCATATTCATTCATTTTATATGAGCAACTTTAATATTAATCAGTGGATCACCAAGCAGTTTGAAGACTGCTGGTTCAATCCCCCAGCCTCACTACATGTCGAAGTGTCCTTAGACAACCCTCCAGCATTGCACCTGACAGCTAATCTATGTTTAATTGTAGAGAAAACCCCCCCACTATTTTTGATTAAAGAGTAAAAATAATAGTACTGTGTGAGTGTCTGTGTGTGACTGGGGGAATTTTGTTGAAGCCACATTTGGTAGAAAAGGTTTCATAGAACATTTCTATCTTAAAGTCTGAGTTATGAAACAAGGATCAAGCAGCGAGTCGGTCAATTCATTCTTATGGATTTATAGATCTTCTCTTGTAGCTGTGTGAGCTTTAGTGATCTCTATCCGGATGAGTGTGTGTTTCTGTAAGCTGTGTGTGTCTTAATCCAAAATCTGCTGGGTTATTATATAACAGGAGACCGTGGGACTTGTTCATACACCATGGTCTCTGATGGTTCCTGTTTTACATGCTGTGACGGCTTCCTTTGTTCAAGTTGCTGCTATTTGCATTTTGTTGTTTCTGATCTGCTCAGTTATTTTTGTTCACACGCTGTGACAAAGTTTTGCATGCTGAGAACAAGATGACGTTATTTAAAGAATGTCAAACTAGTCATTGGTCTAAATTAGAGGCGTCAAATTTATTTTCACCGAGGGCCACATGAGCATTATGGTGGCCCTCAAAGGGCCAATTATTAATTTTGACATTTCTGTTTAACTTCAACTAAACACAAAATGTCACATTCCCTGTCTCACTGCTAAGACTGAGCACATCTAATAAACAATAACTGAGCTCTACATGGTATGTCCTGCATGGAAAAAGCATTTTAAAATGTCCTCATTTAAACACTGAACAGTACTACATCAATGACTGACTAAATGTGCAGAACATTTAGTACAGAAATACTATTAAAGGGGATCTATAATGCAAAATTCACTTTTTAAGTCTCCAGGCTGCAGCCCCTCTGTTCATCTTTCCCCCTCCACAATGCCGACCTCGGGAAGTGGTGACGGACACGCGTTGGCCTCTCAGACACCAAGGTGTCTGACTTCGGTCAGATGCTCTAGTCTGTCCTTACCAAACCTTCGCCTGGGGTGGCCACAGTGCACGTAGCCTGTCTACTACTGTTGTACCATTTTGCATCTGCTTGTACTGGTAGTCATTTTCAGGTATTTGATGTGCTAACATTTAACGCTCTTAGGAGGGCAGAGCTAACGTAAATAGGTTAGGCATTGTCAACAGGAGCTTATTTGCAACAGGTCATTCTGAAAGGAGCTCAGAACAGGCAGAACTGACCAGGTGAACTTTTTATCTGAAAAGGATTTTGTGTATTAAATCAAATGTTTTTTATAGCCCACAGTCCTGTATTGTTCAAGGAACCATAATTGGTCCTCTTTAGAAGTAAAAGTAAGAAAGTTTACTCGCTGATGAGTTGTAGTGAGTGCCTGTCGTCTTGAATTCTGAACTGGGGTAGTTGGAGTTGCTCCCACTTACAACATGGAATTCCCATGAGGAGCATTCCTGTTTAAATTTATCAAGTGAGAACAGGGAACAGGTGGAAGAGAACTTGGAGAGGTGGAGGTATGAACTTAAACCTGTGAATGAGAGTGAGGCAAGTGGAACAGTGAGGCAACAAAGGTCAGAGGTCACGTACTTAGAGTTGATTATCCAGGAATATGGGAAGTGTGGTAAAGGAGAAGAAGAAAAGTTTTAGAACAGAGTGGGACAAAGAATAACGGTTCTATACTTCTTTCTTATTTCTAACCTTTCTCTCAATTTTTTTCTTCACGCAAGGTCCCGACAGAAGGCTATCTGTCTCAGCTGTCATGGCAGGACTCCCCCATTTATACTGAGATGCAGCTGGAGAAGCGTCAGTCGCAGCCGGAGCCACCCAGCCCTGCTCCGAGTCAGCAGCCTCTTCAGATCATGGACATGTGGGAGCAGTACTCTGACCCGGCCACAGGTAGATGCTATTACATCAATAGCATCACCAAAGAGAGGTCGTGGAAGCCCCCTCGGCGGGCTCGCACTCAAAGGAGCAACCAGATAAACCATTCAACGCAACAGGTATTGATTCGCTGCCCTGCCTAAACCCATGTGCACCCTCTCCTGACATAAAACAACATTAAACAAGAGAAGGTTGGCAGATAGTGAGCAGGATGAAAGCCTCTTCTTTCAAATGAAAGGGTAGGCAGCGTCAGGGTGCAGAGAAAAAGACGAGGCTTATTTACATGCTCATATGGTTTGTCTGTATCAGCGCTAATTGGGACATTTTCACAGAACTTTCCACAGAGATGCCTGGATGGTATTTTTACTCTTTACTGCGACTCAAAGGATTTGGGAAGACACTGATCCCAGGACAGCTCTAATTCACGCGGGCAAACTCCCAAATGAGTTTGAACAGTAGAAACTCTGTTCATTCATAATTTAGAATTAATATAAGGACTTCCTGAAGAGTTTTAAATTAATTAGGCTCCATTTTTTTTATAGTATGTAAACACTCACCGGGGTTTTAAGATTTGTGGTTATAAAATCCTTTCATATCAAAGTTGATTATGACGAACATGTACTAGAAGTTTTTTGTAGACATATTTCTTGGAAATTTATGATAAAATTTGCTGACATAATGTTGACATTTATGTGTCTAAAACTTAGATCCGTTTTTGGCAGTTACTTCCTTCATGATTGTTAATGATTTAAGCAAACTGTGAAGGAGGAGTGTTTGGAATTTTTAACTTTTATAAAGTAGTTTGAGAATTTATAGCCTTGTTCTGTGAAAAGAGAACAGAATTTACTTTGGACTAATAGCGAAGTGATAGTTATTTGGAATTTCTACTTTCATTCTTCTGAGGAATAAATGTAATCTCATTCAGAAGGTCTTGTTTTTTTTTTATGAAGAAAACCAATCAAACAAAAGTTTTTGCTTTAACATTAGTTAAATAGGAATTTTCTGGTTCTTACTGCTACATCAAAATGTTTGGTTTAATAATTTTTTATTTATTTTTTTCTATTTATGTGTTTTATGCAGGCCAATCCAGTACAAAGTCAGACATTACCCCGGGACACCAGCCATCTGTCTCTGCCTCTGTCTGGACTCACACAAAGAGTAATTACTCTACCCACTTAAAAGACTGGGTCACCTTACTGATCCAGTTTTATGTCATTTAAATCATAAAGTATTTTTTGCTGCAAGAAATTTGAGTGACGTTTCATGACTTAAGTGGAAGATGTGAGGAATTTAGTAAAGTTTTGTTCACAAACAGTTTTTAGTTTTAATAAAGGGTGAGCAACAAGAAAAAAAAACATGTCTAATCAAATCAGTACTTGATAATAATTTTGTTATTCAGAAGTGTTTTTAGGGTTTTTAATGTTTAAAGTATTGCTCTTTAGTCAGTGTATATTATCAACGTTATGAAGTGTCTTTAAAAAGAGACGGCACACACTACAGGAAAAACACATTCACAGCTGCCCACCTCTCTCGTGAATTTTTTGTGTCACTGCCTCTTTATAGTTTCTGTGCTCTGAAGTGAAGCAACAAGAAATTCACATTTCCAGATTAAAAATAGAGATTGGATCATTTGACAGTGCCCTCTGACGCACACTTCGTTTTGTTTTTTTAAGCTCATTTCTGAACTCAACAAGCTAATGCCTGCTGAGCCGATGGAGAGAAACAGAAACCATTAAGGCCTCAAACTCAGAAACTGGGTGTTTTACATCAGCAATGTTACAAAACCCAATCTAAACCATTTATTAAACTTTCACGGCAAATCAAATCTGCTCCCAAGGCATCTACGTATTCAACTCTGTAGTTCAATCTAGATCTTTATCGTGTCATCAAGATTACTTTTTAATAGGTTTATTTTACAAGCACGTTTCTACCTTTTTAAATATGGATTCTGTAGTTTTAAATGTTTTAAGACTGTAGTCTGTGACTGAAATTGATCCATTCACCAAATCAGTGATGGCATCTGCGAAGTACATCAACACAGGCTGCATGATCCAGATTGCTCCAGATAAGCATTTTTACATCTGAAAGCTGCGTTGCCTCAGCGTTGCATCACTGTTTCAAATATAATGTTGTTCATCAAAAAAAGTACCCGTCTGATCAAAGCAGCGATCCCACCCATCACGTCAGCTTGATGTGCATTCTGTTGACCTATATGTGTCACTTTTTATTCTGTGGTACACGATGCATAATGCAAACTGCATACCTCACTGGTTTATAAACCAGGTGTAAAACCCACGTGGCCCATTTTAGATTACTTTTTTTTTTTTTAATAACTTTTTGACTCCTTCCATTTTGGCTTCTGCATGTTTCAATCCACTACTTGAACACGATCTTTTAGACAAAATAAAACTTTATGTGACAGGTTTTTTTTTTTCACAATTAAGGTGTTTTATTTGTTTAAACAAATTCAAAATGACTGACATAAAGTAAAGATGTTAAGACTTATAATAAACTTTTTAGCTTTCAGGAAACTTTTAGCAATAAAATCGGTCAGTGGGAAAGGGGAGGTCGTGCAAATGTTAATGTTTTTAATGATGTCCTTAATGATACATGTAAGGAGTCATGTTTTCTGCCCTACGGAGAAAATAATACATGTTGAGAAGCAGCAAAAGACCATAAGAGAGCAAAGTGGTTTGCTCAAAAGTAACTGATGTTGTAATTAACGGGAACCATGTGGTCAAGCTTGGGCCTAGAGGACCCGGTGTTGAAATGGGTTTTAATGGTTTACAAGTTTAAAAATATAAGTGCTGTTTATTTGAAGAAGTTTTTTACTTGTTTTAATTCAGCTTGGCAGAAAAATGAAGGAAGGACTTTTTGCTGACAATACTCATCACGGAATTAAATTGTACCTGATCAGTTTTTCTTTCACTCGATCTAAATGTGTCTTCCTGCACAGTT
This sequence comes from Cynodonichthys magdalenae, assembly GCA_031762555.1. NCBI lineage: Eukaryota > Metazoa > Chordata > Actinopteri > Cyprinodontiformes > Rivulidae > Cynodonichthys > Cynodonichthys magdalenae. The sequence goes on from JARVJO010000365.1 coordinate 14,836,696, forward strand.
CGGGCAGTTGTTGGTGTGGCAATGCAAGCCAAGTATGAATGATTCATGTGAGCACACACCTCCCTGACATGCTGCTGTACATAAAACTGACAGCATGGGCCGATAAAGTCAGCTTCCCTCTAGAATGGGGAAGTAGACAGGGGCTGGAGCCCGACGGAGAGAGATGTGTGGTTTTTACACTTTTGCAGTTCGACTAAAGCGTGCATCATGACATGAAACCACAGGAGGCTGAAGAGTTAAAGTCGACTGATAACGAACTGAAGGTGGCATGAAGTTTCTAACAGGGTGAACGGTCATAATGAGCACCTTCGCTGTGAGTTCATTTTGGTTTCCTTTTTGTTTGTGACGCTCTTTTTCGTTCTCTACCGTTAATGGTTTTGAATGAGCTCGTTGAGTGGGACTTGTTTTGTTATTTCTGACTTGTGTGTTAATATCAGCCTCTCGTATTGTGTTATTTAAAATCAGAGGTGCTGACGGTGACTTAGAGCCAGAAAAAGCGGCCTGTTAAACAGCCTAGAAATGTGTTTGAGTCAAACTAGAGTTTCGCTCTTACAAAGCAGCAAACTGCTTCTCATTACCTTCAGATGAACGCGAGTGAGTGTATTCTGAGCCGTGGATGTGAGTCAAAGCTGGCAGGATGTTAGAGGGCCAAAAAAAGGAGTTGCGGTGCTGGTTTGAGTTTTAGCCCCGAAACTCATATGTGTCATATGTGTCAACATCCTGTTTTTTTTCTTTTTTTTTTACATGGGTGTGAAATTAGCTCAAATTTGTTCTGTAAAGGGTACAACCTGCCTTATCATACATATATCTACCTCCTACACAAATACATTTTTACACAATATGGCAAAATAATCTATTACAACACATTCTTCAGGTTATTAGAAAAATAAATGAGTTTGTCTTTAAAGGAACTACTGATCTGTGTTTCCTGTCTTCTCCTTTTCTCTAGGTGTCGCCTGATTTCCTCTTTAGGAGCCACCAAAGAAATTCTGACAGCGGCTGGCAGATGACCCAGGTAAGTTTTTTTTTTCGTCATCTGATGCACTCCACATTTCTCCTTGACTATCACCTTGTTAAAAAAGAAAAAAAAAACGAGTCAAAGACAAAAGCTCCCTTTACCAGCTTTACATATTCTCCCTCTACAGCAGAATGCATTTGCCTACAAAATGCGACATCACAGACCTCTGGTGACTTTGTTTGCCAGCTTGACTTTGTCACTGCATCAGATAAACTCCTGCCTCATCATACATATATCTACCTCCTACACAAAGATAAAAAGATACCTTTAGCTGACAAACCTTTGCATTGTTTTTTATGTTTTCACGCCTGCCTCTGTAGCTAATTCTAAGAGTTTTGTTGTTGCTCAAAGGGCTTTTGATAGAAAGGCCTTTACTTCATGAAAATCAAAGAACTTGTGTATTTAAATTTTGCTAAACCTGCATCTTCACTGTATTACTGTAGAATACATTAAAGTAATGCCAGCTATGCTCATTAGATTCTCAGCCATCAGCGTTTATTCATATTAAGGTGGTGAAACAGCAACTCATGGTGTATAGAGAAAGGCTGTTACCCAAGCAGTTCTTACTGCAACATGTTGCATCACAGTGGGGTGGGGGTACACTTGTTTAAAGCCTTTTTTAAAGGCCTGCTCTTTGCAGAAAAAAAAGAAAAACACAGCAGATTTGGCTCTCAGAGAGCTAATCCTCCTTGCATGAAGAGATGCAAGCTTTAGTGAGGATCTTTAGTCTGATTGTTAAATCTGGGATACAGGGACTGGGAGACGAATTTTGGCATTTGATGCATGAGAAGTTGAAGTTGTTTAAGTTTCTGCATGTGCGTGCATTTTTACACCGTTGCATGTACACGCCTGGAACTGGAAGCACAAAAAGCTACCCATGCAAAGTGTGAAGATGCTGCGCACCAGTGTGTGTCTGAAGCTCTACTGTACCTCCGCTGTAAACCAGCCTGTCTCCATCTGTCATTGTAAAGAGTTCAGTCTAGACATGTCTGCGTTGCCGCTCTTCCTCAAAAACAAATTATTTTTAAAAACCTTCAATCTCTTTCTGACCTAATCTGACTGAACAGATGGTTTCGTGGTGGCTGCGTCTCTGCAGAAAACACCAAAGTGGATAATAAAACTGGTTAGATAAACAGCAGTGAGCTTTGTAAGAGATAAAGCAGAACTGCGTTTTAATCCAGTTTATTACACAGTTCTCAACAAAAGTCACCTCAAGGCGTTTTGGTGAAGAAGTAAACAAAGGCAAGAAAATACAATTAAGTTAGACTTTGATTTGGTCCAATACAAAAAATAGTGTTCTTATAGGGAAAAAAAGGGATTCAGTGAAACTTGTAGGCGACATTAAATTTTCAGTTTGATTTAAAACCCAATCTGAGGCATTCGTGGGATGAAAAGCAACACTGGAGAACCCTACTCAAGTCTCCAGCAGATCTGGACATCTGCCTTGGCTTGTCTCAAATCTACAGGAAAGAAGCCTGAATGCTTTCTCTTCGATTCCACCTTTAAAAACTTTAGCAAACAACAAACCGATGTAACTGTGCAACAGTTTCTTCTTCATAGATTTACGTTTCAGGTGAAAATATTAGAATGACATTCTAGATTTCAGAGGTAGCAACTGGTGAGAAGCTAAAACCAGAAAATGATTAAATCTCTCCTGCTAATTCTCATCAAAACTCTCCCTACAGCATTTTAGATCAGCTGGAGGCTTTTCACAGACTCTCTACTGTCTGGCTGACAATGAGGGTACAAAGTAGTTTTTGTGTGTCACTCTGAGACAGGATGTCCTTGAAACCTACTTCATGTTGAAAATTATTGCAGGTGACACTCGTGCTAAAAGTAAAAAAAAAAGATTTTTCATGAGAATTTCAGTGCAGATCTTTTTACCTGTGAAACCGATATTTGTGGGCTAACTTGTTGATTGGTTTCATCAGATTTCACGGTTAAGCAAAGGTCAATTGTATCTGCAATTCAATGAAAATGTTTTCCCTGCTGTGTATAATGTAACCTGACAGATACATAAAACGGAAAAAGACTGAACCAAGCATAGAACCCTGCAGAACTCCAAAACTGACTGTTGTCAGAATAATTGGAGTTTGTCAAATAAATATTTAAACTGGTATGTTCTTAATCTCAGTTTCAGGTTTAGATGGTTGATCATACAGGATGCAACACTTTTATCCAAAAGTACACAAGTTAATTAGGCTGTTAGGAGATCATTGAAAACTCATTAGAACAATTTCTGTGCAGTTTTTCCTGCTAGTGGTGTCAATTATCACATTAACCTCAGGTGATAATGGTGTGATAGTATTTTTATTGGTCGTATATTTAGTGTTTATGAAGAAAGATGAAGTTTTATAGAATTAGAATTAGTTAATTAATCATCTTACAAGCTTTGCCTGTTGTTGTTTTTTATTAGACAGATACACCAGAGCACACAGTTTTGTGTCAGCATACTACATTTTTAGAAGAGCTATTGTTAAAACTCTTTCAGAAGCAAACAAGTATTATGTTTTTTTGTCAAACATTCAATCAAATATTTTCCTGTTAAAATTTTATTTGTCTCTTTCACCTTTTCTACCTATTTAACCTTTAGCGTGCTGCCTCCTCTGAGACCTTGAGCACGATGGCGTTCACCAACTCAGACGCTCCGTGTTACAACTCTTCACCCCTGCGTGGCAACCAGCAGCAGCTCAGTCACTCGCAGTCTATGAATGGCCAGGTACCCGAGGCACACGGACTCATTAACCGACACAATGTGGAGGAGGACATTTCACACGTACTGAAACTCAGATTGTGTCCTGTTTGTTTTGCAGCTGGCTCAGCAGCGCAGCGATTACTCCTGCAATGTGACAAACATCGTTGTTGAGCCTCCGTCTCCTGCGAGCTCACCAGACAGTGAAGACGGCACACCGGTGAGAAAATAGATGCATGGATTAATCGAAAGGGTTGTGAATACCAAACCTCATGATAGATGAGTGGTTAGAGCTGTCGCCACGAAGCAAGAAGGTTGCAGGTTCAACAACAGGCTGGAACCTCTAAATTGTCACTTGAGTGTATGTGAGAGGGTGAATGGTTGTTTGTTTGTGGCCCTGTGATGAACTGGTGACCTGCTCAGGAAGTAGCCTGATCATAGGAAACAAGCACCAGCTCCCTGTGACCCTACACAGAAAAGAAGTTAAATAAAATGAATGGATGATTGTGAAAATCCTCAAAAAAGTGTTCCCCCCAAAAAATCTAGCAAATTTGTAATTTTTACGAAATGATGTATCAGAATTTATGCCTTTTTATAGAAAAATGTGTGTCCTTTTTGTTGATCAAATCATTATAAATTTATGTCTTAAATTCTCTAAAAGATGCACAACAAGGAGTTGTTATACTTTTTTACTTTTCAAAGTAAAATAAATCACTTCACCATTGGATGTGTCAGACTTCCTAAACAAACACTCGTATCTTTGTTGTTGGATATTTCTCCTTTTTTCCCCTCAACTTGTCCCTGTTTGCTTTCATTTTCTGTAACACTTACAGTATAGCTTCAAAGCGAGTAATAAATGTCTCGCACCTTAAACGGGGCCATACCGCAGTGGGAGATTTCAGAGCCCTTCCCCTCTTTTTTTTTTTTTTTTTTGAATGATGCAACAGTCAGGTTAAATGCCTTTAGGATGCAGTATATTTCTCTGAGGAAAAGCCCTCACTGATACTATATTTAAACGTGTCCTTACAGCTTCACATTTATTAAGTGATTGAATTCATGTAATAATATAAATATTTGTCTGTATTCTGAGTCTATTTTTTGTTGTTCCAGGAGCTGGAAAAAGCCGGACTCTTGAATAAGACAAAGATAGCAGAAGGAGGCAGAAAACTGAGGTGAAACTGCCTTCATGACCTACAACAAACCTTGGTTTTAATTTCGTTTTTGCAAATAAAATACAATAATTGTCACTGCCTGAGCTGAATACCAACCAGAACATGTGTTTCTGTCGGGTTGCAGGAAGAACTGGAGTCCATCGTGGGTGGTGTTAGTCGGGAACAGTCTGGTTTTCTTTAAAGATCCCAAATCACAAACACCTTCCAGCTGGGTAAGACAAACTGTGTTTGAGGATTTTACTTAACAAAGCAAATTCTGTTCATTTCTGTCAAAGAGAATAAATTAGTTACTAATATTTAAAATCAAATGTATTAGTCTTAGAAAATGATATAGGGTATGATTTAGTATGAAAAAGTGAATTATTTGAGAGGTGAACATAGTTTTTTTAACATCAACTAAACTTAAACTCATGTTTTTCATTTCACAAGGATCAGTAGCTTTTAGTAACTTTATTTAAAGAAAAACAAAAGCCACAAACTTCCCATATTTTGTCCTTTACCTTGTCACTGATCTATCAGAGAAATGACATCCATCTTTTCATTGCTCAAAAAACCTGTGGCACATGTCTGCTGTGGGTGTCATGTTAAATAGATAGTCGTCATCAATCGTCATAGATCAAAGGGGAGCAAAATAGTGCTCCAAATAAAGGTGTTTTCATTTAATACGCCTGCTTCAAACCACACATGTAGGTCAAGCATGTCAGTGGAGCGGTGAGAAAATAACAAATTGTGTTTTGTGTGCATGTTGATCAAACTCAGAAACCAGGAAACAGTCGTCCAGAGAGTAGTGTGGATTTAAGAGGAGCGCACCTGAACTGGGCCAACGAGCTGTCCAGCAAGAAAAATGTTTTTAAGGTACGAAACATAAACTTAAAACATGAAAAGCCCGGGGTTTGTTGAAGGAATGCATATCGCTCACTGCTGTTGAGAAATAGCACAGTTATTGTTTTGGTCAAATCTTGAAGATAATAATGAGCTCAGTTTGATACAATAATGCAACATGATCTGTTTGTGCTTGGAGCAACTGTGGTGGCCATCTTGAATTTGGTTGAGTTCATAAATTAATCAGCGACTCATCAGCCGAAACACACACACATCAACTTCTACACATTATTGTATTTTACCTTTAGTGGTGGAGCTAAATTTGGGGCAATTATCACACAACTGAAAGGGGATTTGTGGTATGAAAATATCAAAACATTTGACATTTCTATTACAAGCCACATGTGTAGTGAATGTAAATTTTTACATATATTTTGTATTATGTATTTTCCAGGCACATAGTTTAATTCTATACCACAATCAAGTAACTTTGTTACCTTCAGTTGTTATGAAAATGCTGTATATATCAAAAATTAAAAAAAATTAAAATTAATTAAAATTGGATTTTATAGTCTATCTAAACGTCCTGAAATTGGCCTCTGTTTCTTTAAGAACATCCTACCATTTCTGACATGCCCACTTCAGCACGTCTTCACAACAATGCTTCGAGGGAGGGTGCTCTGTGGGGCAGGAGCTCACCTAGGACTGAGCTCCAGGGAGGAGCTTTGGAAAATTAGGGGGTGCTTTGTACCAGCAAGAGTTTATGCAGCTCCACATGTTGATCCATGGAGATTCAAGGATTTCTTAAACATGCATGAATGAGTCAAAGCAATACTCTGGGTGTGTTTTTGATCAAGGAATGACACTATAAGATGATGTAAAGCTTAAAAAAATTGTTTAGCATAACACCCCCCTACCCCCTTAAGGTTTAATCGTTTGTGTGGTGTGTTTCAATATGAACACTATTAAAACATAAAAACCTAAATTCTATTGGGAAATAGTTGTCAGTGAAAGAAGTGAGTCTGAAATGCTCCTCGGTGACCCATATCATGGATAAGGAAGCAATTTAAATGTGGTTTTCCTGAGAAGTTTGTCAGAATCTGGGCGGGATTTTAAAATTCTAACTCTGGGTCAGAACATTTACTCCTGCCAACTCTGGGCATAAATAACGTACTTTGTGGTCAATACAAAAATGACAAAATTGTTGTGTTTTTGTAGCTGAGGACAGTCACCGGCAACGAGTTCCTGCTGCAGTCAGATACAGACTCTCTTATTAGAGAGTGGTACACCACCATCAAGTGTGTCATTGACAGGCTGGTGAGACAAACACACACACACGCTCACAGAACCATGACCTTACAGTGCACCACTTCTCTATGTATGAATACAATGAGTTCCACTTTACATAAATGTTGTACATTCTGTACATTAAGTTTTAAACATGGAGACAACTTCATCTTTTTGCTTTGGTTTTTTTAAGTCTTTGTGTCTCTGTATTCAGTGTTACAGTATTCTTTGAAAAAAAAAAAAAAAGAATGATTGAACGTGATGATAATGAGTATTTTATTGTGAACCTTGATCATACGTTGTGTTTATTTAGCATACTTTTAATATCCAAGACAAACAGGCTTCAGACAAATTTTCACCCTTTTTTGTGTTTAAGAAATCAGTTTTTTCAGAAATTTCAGAAAATTTCAGAAAATTCAGAAATCAGTTCAGCTTGTTTTTCTCTCAATGATTTACCCTCAGTTTGCCACAGTCACTAAACAAAAGCAGGTTTATAAATTTTTAAAACTACTTTTTGAACATAAAAACCTGAAAGATGATATTTTTACCTGCAGATGCATTCTGTCAGATCTCAGTCTCACAGATCCATGTTTTGTTCTCTTGATCTTAGAACAATTTAGGAATTTTTTGCACCTGCATTTACTTACATCTTTAACTGCAATGCTCCTTGTTTATGTTTGTTAAACTTCATCTATAGATATTATTTTGAAATAAGTTGGCGGAATCTGAAGATAAAATATGGAAAATCCTTAAAAATAAATAAATAAATCTGTTTTGTAGGACCGTGAGAATCCACTAGACAACGTGCTTCAGTACTCTCTGAGGAGAGCCGGCAGCGTGGAGATGCTGGACCAGAGCGGCGACGAGGATGAGAGGAGAGGCTCTCGTGAGTCATCATCACTTCATTACAATCTCCTTCCTGCCTTACCTGCTCTCCTCTTCTGTTCGCTGCTTCACTATGCAAACTTTCTCTCAGGCCGTTTGCACCTTACCCTCCTTCATCTCCTCCAACCAGCCCACTTTTTCACCACCTTCTTCTCTCCACTGACCTCCTCTTCCTTGTCTTCCCTCTTTGACGTCTCCTCTTTCCCACGTTCTTCAGTCCCTCGCTCCGCGTCCAACCTGGAAAACACAGAAAGGAAGCGAGTGAAGACCCGGCTGAAGAAGCTGATCCTGAAGAGACCTCCTCTGCAGGCCCTGCAGGAGAAAGGGCTCATTAAAGGTAAGATTTCCTCATTTACTCAGCTGTAGAGGTGGCGACTCGTGGCTCAATCCTCCTGCAGGAAAAAAAAAATATATATATATATATTCACACGTTTTTCATTTATTTATTTATTTGAACAAATGTTGCTATTTAAGTGAAATAGATTAAAGTTATGAAGGCAGGCAGGAAATGTCGGCATTTATCCTGCAGTGATGCGACATTCCCTGGTGAATATGTGACGCAATCCTCCTCATTTGTTTAGTAAGTAACTTCTTTATTTTCCCACACTACCAATAAAACATCATTTATTCATCAGTTTTTAAGCTGAAGTGGGCACTAATATTTTCATCTTTTGGCAAAGAATACTTTAACCATTTAACAAACTATAGTTCAAGTAGTGACTTCAACTTTGCTTTCAGACGTTTGGACAGTTTACAAAATAAAGGGAGAGTTTTGTCAATCACACGTCTGCTCAGAGATTTGAGCTATTTTACAAATGCACATGCACTACCTCGCAAATTAATCTGTAATTCCTGCAGGAGGTTGATCCAAAGAAGTTACATATATTCTTTAAAAAAAAGATGCATGAATTGATCAAACTGAGGATTCAATAATGAACACATTTTAGGAGTTTTATTATCAGAGCAGCTACTAATGTAATGAATATTTTTATTTTTCAAGCTCGTCTTGCACTGTGAAGCCACTGAAATGCTTATTTTTAAATGTATCAGTTTAGTATAGTTCTGTTGGTAGAAAAGTAATTGAAGCATCATGTGCAAAAACTAGCCACAAATGTGCGGTTGTGCTCTGTTAACATTTTTATTTTAAAAATATAAAGAGCGTGCAAACTCAGTTCTACATTTGAATATTTCTTTTACTAAACTATGAGCTTTCAGACCAACTGGAGACCACTCATTGTTATCAATTATAAATATTTTTAAGAAAATAGTTTTTTGTTTTTTATTTTACCTAGTCTTAATTCTTATTCCTCCCTCCACACCTGGTTTTAATTTATTGGTTACACCTCACTGAAGGTGTCTCCCTTCACCTTTCATAACAAATGATAAATATTATTAGAGATGTGGCCCCGGCTTTATTCTCCTTAGAGACAAGATTTTGTTTTTTAATGACAAACTAAAGCAGTTCATGGATGGTGAGGCATCTGAAAGTGTCACTCAAATTATAAAACAAGACACGTTAAACCAGATGCAGTTACAGTATTTATTACTACAAAATAAAACATGTGCTGTATCATTGGGGTACTGATGCCACACATTTGAGCAACCCTGTAGTCTGCAGAGTGCAGTGGGTGAGTTGCATCATTCAGCGTGAGCTTCCACGTCTGCCGGGAACTACAGTCAAACCTGATGGGCTTCTTTTAGAGTGAACACACATCGTGTCAGGAGATGAACTTGAGCCTGTCGCTCTTACATCATGAAAGAAACCCTTCCAAGTTAACAAAACACATTGGGTTTGTGTCCATCTGTTATCGTCCCTCAGATCAGGTGTTCGGCTGTCGTCTGGAGATGCTCTGCGAACGGGAGAGGAACACCGTCCCTCGCTTCGTCAGGCTCTGCACCGAGGCCGTGGAGAAGAGAGGTACAGCCGCTGAAAAACACGCCTCCCTGCTAAACTGGTCTCACCTAAATGTGGAGGAGAGAAATCCCCTTCAAACCTGCCCTGAGCTGACAGCGAGTCTGAGCTCGCGGCTCCTACAGATTTCTGACGGAAAATCTTTGTGATGGCCCAGCGAAGAGCAAAAACTTCAGCTTGGAATTCCGAGGCACTCATATGACAGCTGCCAGCTAGAGAAAAATAAATATGAAACAATGGATTTGTTAAGAAACTGTGCAGCAATAACTAATACTTGGAATAAAAAGTCACAGCTTGAGGCTTTAAAAATCTCTTTTTCAATATATTATTATATGAGGGAAGTAATCTATTAAGATCAAACTTTTTAACTAAGTCAGATGTTTTTATTTTTACAATAATTTTGTGAAATTATCAGTAGAACAAAAACTATACTAAATATTGGGGATTTGAGAAAGTTGTTTTTGCTTGATCTTCAATCAGCAATCTTCAAATGTCAGATTGACAAATAATTTAGAATACATTGTGGGAGGTTAAAGAAAAAAATCTGTTTGTTGGTAAAAGTATGTAGAAGCTTCAGGAAGCAAGGAAGTTCAAAATGTGAAGAGGAAGTTTAAAAATAAAGAAACAGTCACGTGGTCACACCATACGTCCGCTTGTTTTGAAATAGGTTTTTTTATATTGTTAAAAGTGCTAAAATCGTGTTTTTTGCTTCATGGTTGTCGCACATCTTTGGGGACTTATGCAATCTAACTTCCTTTGCACCATGAAATATTAATTGTCACAGAATGTGGCTGCCTGCCATGTCCAGCAGAACTGTGTTAAAGTCCCAGGATTTCACTGTGTAAAATCCTAAAATTGTAAATAGTTAAACACATGGGAGCTAAATCTGGACGTTCTGACAGAGGTTTAGATGCTCCTGTCTAACCGCCTCTGTGTTGCAGGACTGGATACTGACGGCATCTACAGAGTGTCAGGAAACCTGGCTGTGATTCAGAAGCTCCGCTTTCTGGTGGACCATGGTGAGCATGAAGGGGCGATACCAGACACGAATTCAGTTATTTCTGTGAATAAAAACAAAATCAGTAGCAAAAAGAAAATGTCAATGAATGATTTTTTTTTTCCTATTTTGCAGCTTCTTTAAATCAGAATTATTTACATTTAGAGCTGTTTGAAAAATAGCAATCCATTCACAATACAGTGACTGTATATCTGACAGGAATCTGTCCCCCCCTCCACACACACACACACACACACAC
>JARVJO010000365.1:14852626-14875598 GCA_031762555.1 Cynodonichthys magdalenae
TCTCTCTCTCTCTCTCTCTCTCTCTCTCTCTCTCTCTCTCTCTCTCTCTCTCTCTCTCTCGTCCCTCTCCTCTTTTCCTTTTTTTCCCCTCTTCTCTTTTTTAATGTGGAAGTTTTGAGCAATTGCTGGCTTCTTCTGTGGCTTGGTGGGAACGGCATTTTTAGAAGAATGCCTCATGCTGTGGCTTTAACCCATTCCTGAGTCTCGGCTCGTAACACACACACACACACACACACACACACACACACACACACACACACACACACACACTGGAATACACCGACATGGAAGGATTCAGGTTTAGAACATTTTAGAGTACACATCTGCTGTGTAAAACCCATCAGTCATCCACTGTATTTGCCTGCAATCCCCAGAGCCAATGCCAGCTTGCAAACATTTGCTAAGTAGCACTGAACACAAAGAATCTGAAGCTGGGACTTTATTTGTTCTGCAGGTTTGGGGTCAAAACAATCAGAACAGCAGGTTTGATTTGATGATGATGATGATGCACACTTCATCAGCTCATCCTGAACGTGAGCAGGAGACTTTATGGCTCGAGAATAGTTGAGACGTTTCACTCAAAGCCACGGATGTCAGCTTCACGGTGGCCCGCTTAGAAATGTCAGGGATCAGCAAAAACCAGGCAAAGTCTACCCAACAGTTAGTGAAAGTCTAATTCTGTCAACTCTGAGGAATGATTGGGATTTCTGCATTCATAACTCAGAAAATGTGGTCGAAGTCAAAATTATAGACAAAAAAAATGTGACTGAAGCAAGAATTTAAAAGCCGTAAAAAGTTGTACTTGTCCTGCTTTTTGAACAGGTTGAACGATTGCCAGCTTTTTTAAAGGGGGGGGGGGGGGTATTTACTAGCTTGTTCAGTTCTATAACACAATCAAGTAACTATGTTACCTTCAGTTGTTATGAAAATGCTGTATATATCAAAAATACATTTGACTTTGCCTTAATTAAGTGACTTGAAACTGGCCTCTGTTTCTTTAAGAACCTCCTACTGTTCGTGAAACTGATGCCTTTGATCTATCTGTCTTTGTCTCTAAAAAAACTCAAATGTACATCTTTAATTTGAAGGGGTACATTTACAAAAAAATTTTTCCAAGGAACAAGTTTTCTCAAGTTTAAAACCACCACCCCTTCCAACTATTTATAAAACATTTTTTATTTACTTGCTGCTGGGGACTGAGCTTCAGGGAGGAGCTATGTGTAAATAGGCGGTGCTTTGTATCAGCAAGCGTTTAGAGTGGCGAGGCACGTGGCGACAAGAGGCTCAAGGATTTTTCAAACTTTCATGAATGAGTAAAAGCAGCACTCCATATATTTTTTTGATGAAATAACAATATAAAAAAAGTATTTTTTGCATAATACCCCCCCCCCCCCCCCCTTAAACAAACTGACCAATATGTGCCAATTATTTGGTCTTTTTATAATCCAAACCAAGAACCAGCTCAGGATGACAGATAGAGCAATTTATAGTGATTTCAGTTATATTTCAAAAAAGCGTTTTGAGGTTTGAGGTAGCATTAATCTTGTATCTTCTGTGCTTCATTTTTTTCTGCAGGGTGTTAGAATGTTCAGATATCAACAGAATGACCACCCAGAACATTGGCATCGTGTTCGGGCCGACGCTGATGCGCCCAGAGCGGGATAACGGCAACATGGCGGTGAACATGATTTACCAGAACCAGGCGGTGGAGCTCATCCTCAGCGAGTTTGACCACATCTTCGGAACAAGAGGCCTCTCTTGATCTCTTCAGACCGCGGAGGTCGCGACGGTGGCGGCCCAGCCTGCTCCTCCGCATCAGACTCTGAGCATAAAGCAGTGCAGCGAGAGCTTGTAGGCTCATATGGTGTAAAATGGATTTCACATCAAAAGATAATTATGGTGGTAAAAAAGAACCAGGAAAAGAAAGCTGCTAATCATGACATCTGGCCTCCATAAAAAGCCATGTTAAAACAATAATGGTAAAACAAGCCAATTTTAGCTGCAATGCTGGAGCCTTTGAGGGCAGATGTGGAGCTCAGCCCCGGTGAGGCTCGCTGCTGGAACAGACGCCTCCTTGTCACTTCTCCTTGATGTTTCAGACTTGATCAGGACAAAGAAAAAAAAAAAGCCATAAAAGAGACAAATTTCTTCCAGCCTGCCTAGTGTATTCTTCGGTGATCCACCAGGCAACAGGAGGAGTGGGTGTTTTAATGTAGCACCGAGACAAAACTTAACAGAACCATCTCACTGTGAAAACCCAATATCAGGACGAATGCACTGAGTGGAAACACAGCAAACAGGAAGACAAATAATCCAGTTCTGCAAGACTTCCTACGCTTCCACTGAGATTTGAGAGTATTCTCAAAAAAAAAAAAGTGGTATTGGTGCCAGCATGGCAGCAAATGTATCTTTTTAGTGACCCGTTAGCACCCTCAGAGCTTTTCAAATCTATTTTATTAGTTAAAACTCCTTGTAATAATTTAAAACTATAAAGTTGTAAATATTTGAAATGTTGTCTTTGTTTGAATCACTTTATATACAATGTGCAACCTAAATATTCTATTAGCCAATTTCAAACCCAAACTTTTGCTTTGAGACGACGAGGATGTTTCTGTAACTCTCCTCCAATAAAGGACGTGTGTGAACAGACTAACATGATGTGTTTTGTCACTCAGGATTTCAGGTTGTTTGTTGCGAGCGGCGGGTTGCGTGACAGATACTGGAGGCGGGTGGAGGTATGTAGGCCTCGGAGACTCGACGGGCGGAGTCGTCCCCCGTGATTGGTGCGAATGCTGCTTTTAATAACAGAACAAAAGAGGAACTGGAAATGCATATGTTTTAAAAATGTGGATTTTCCCCCCCTTGAAACCCTCTCACTCTGTGGCTTGGGGTAATTTTATATTGACTGTGGGTTTGGCAAAAGACAAAAAAGAGCTGAAAGGAGGCACTGCTGGGGGCGGAGTGATTGTAGGGGGAGATTTTATTAAATATGTTCCTTTATTTTTGCGCTTGTTGCATTTCGAGGCATTCGAGCTGATTGAAAGTTGTGTGTAGCTGACTGATGAGGAGTCGTCTTAACTTCGTCTCGTTTTCGCTCCCAAAGGTGTCTTTAAATTTGAATAACAAATATTTTCAGCTTGAACATACAAACCACACTTGTTTATTTAATCCAAATGCACAACTTGTATTAAAGTTGAAAGTCAGCAGATTTAGCTTTTATTCTTTTGTCATGAACCTCTTAAAATCATATTAAATATCTGCATTCAGCCTTAAAGGACCAATGCATCAAATATTTCATGGACATTATGTGCTGTATGTTTTGTTTCTGCTGCAGATTGTGAGACTTTAGGGATTTTTGTGTCAATAAAAGTGTCAATAAAATCCCCCAGTGGTATTAAATGTCTGCAGATTGAGCTCAACGATGCGTTCAACTTTATTATAGCAATCATCAGAGGAGCAATCATCCGCTAAAATCTGAATCAGACACAATCAAACACTCCTTCCTAATTGGCACATTGTGGGCAGTTAGGGTCAAAATCTCTGACATCATTCTTTTTATTCTGTTTCTTTCTGTCTTTCTGGTGGCACCACTATAAATTTAAACATCTAAACTCTTGCAAAAATCTTGTTTCTGGATCAATAAATGTGAACCAAACAATGAGCAGCGCTGCTAACTTGGGGAAAGATTTCCTTCCAAAACACATTTTTGACACTTGGACTGATGTAACAACATTACATTATATCCCAAACCATTTTGCATCTGTACATGGTTATTTTGTTTGCTGCACCATTGAAGCAAAATGTTTTTTGGTCTGTGTCATATTTACAAAAGTTGTGGAAAGGAGTAAATCAGAAGGCTGTGAAAGGTTTACATCTGTTATATGTTTTTTTTCCAGCCAACCAGTTCTCAAAACGAACTTAATTTTCACTAAACTGAAGTGAAACCTTCGAGAAAGACTGCTTACAGATATGTAGATTTGATTTTTTTTATTTCAGAGTAAAGGTTATTTTTTAGTGACTGCAGAATTCCTGTTTTGTTTGGAGTTGGTTGTTTTTATTTTAATTATATCTGCATATTTTGCGCTTTTAGCCAATTTAAAATCAGAATGTTTAGTTCAGATGGGTTCTATGACTTGGTTTTTGTAACATATCTTTTTGAAAATACACACTTTTATTTTCAACAAATCTTGCCATAAAATTCATAAGGATCTTTAAATTCCTTTAAAATTTTGCTCTTTTTAAATCTGTTCCAGCAAACTCACTTTATTTCTGTCTTCTTAGGCTAATTTTAACTTTTAGCTACTATTCTGCTTTTAGATTCTAGCTAGCCTTTTGCTACTTTTAACTAGCCTTTTTTAACATTTAGCTTTAAGCTAACCTTTTGCTACTTTTAGACAGCATTCTGAATAAATTAAAATAGGTTTCTCTAAAACTCACTGATCTATATGTGTAGGTTTCAGCTTTTTCTGGGAATTGAAACTCAAGGGGGCACAACACCCATTCAGACATGTTTCAGAACTCATTACAAAATATTAAGACAAAACTGAGCACCAACAGTAAAACGGTGCTGATACACAGCACCAAAAAAAACATCCTGACCAGGTCACCTTTTCATGTAGCTGATTGTTTATTCATCCCACTAAGATTAGAGTCTTAAATTTCAGAGCTGTTGCCCCACACACACAGGTTCACAAGAGCGAAGCGAGCACCTCTGATGAATCATCATGCAAATACAGTGAGCCACAAAAAACACACCGAGTGTAACAAAGCAAGCTGGAGATCTAGACTGTTGGTGGAAACTGTTTACTGTGATGGGAAACTGACTGGCTCAAACAAAGCATACCGCTTTTTTTAGATCTTTAAACCAACATCTATCAAAACTACTTTTAGCATCGTTTCATATTGTTCTTTGTTTTGTTTTTGGTTTTTTCTGTAAAAACTGCACAAAAAGGGGTAATTTTTTTTTACTTTTTAATTAGAAAAATAAATGAAATACAAGATTCTGGTAGCAAATTATATACATTTTTATTACAAACATAAGAAACTTTGTATAAAATATATAAAAAAAAAGTTCCAAAATCCTGGTGCAATCAAAAAAAAGGAAGAGAAGTAAAGAAAAGTGTGCAGAAGTGAACTAAATTTGCCTGTTATTTTGCCTGAAGATAACAGGTAAGGAACTATGCAAGATTAGCATAGAGGTTGGCGTGTCATTTATGCATATCTTTGGTGATAAACACACACACACACACACATACACACACATAACTCCGGAGCTTGTATGCCATGCAGCATGCATGAATGCTGCAAGCTTAGTCACACCTCATGCACCACCGTCTTACAGTGTCTCGTTGTACCGAGGCCTTTTCGGATTTCTCACAGCATCTGAGCACATCTGACGCACTTTTTACTACACCGCAGCCAGAAAGAGGAAGTTTAAAACTGAAGTATGTGTCCTGAGTCTTGACCCTCTTGCCACACCTCATTAGACAAGCCCAAATGAGTGACATGTTATAAATACTATTTTTCCGGGGGTGTAGGAAAAGGGACGCCGCACATGTAAATTATTACAAGAAATGGCAGACATTTTGGCACTTTGTGAAATCAAGCAGCTCCGTTTGCAGATCAAAACAGTGAGACGGTGCAAACTGTATCTGCAGCCTGAAAGAGGGGGGGAAAAATCCCCAGACACCATTGTTTGCCCCTGCTAACATTTCATGCAAAGCTGCAGAAATGACTGTACTCTGAAGGAAGCCTCGACTTTAAAAGGGGCAATCCACTCCTTTTTGTATAAAGCCCAAACAAATAACATCTTCCTCTTTTCTTTACAGCTCAGGGGTAACATTAAACAGATGACCGACTGATTAATGCCACTGAGCTTTGTGCTTCATCTGAAACTAAAAGTTGGCTCTACTTTTTGATTTCACAGCATAAAAGACAGAAGAAAGATCACTTCTGTCCCATATATTCAAATACAAGTTTTTAGTAAAAGGCAACTACTGTGTGTGCATATTGTGCTGAAAACCTTTTGACTTTTTACCTGTACTTTGGAAAATAGAGGTATGGAAAACATCAGAAAAAAATGAATACTAAATGTTTTGTGCACCTATTAAGAACAATACATAAAATAACACTGTTTCTGTTATTATGGTTGTATTTCATAGCTTCTGAGGACTTTGAATAACACAATATGTCTTCAATTCTGTAAACATTTCCATCAGGGCCTTTTTATCTTTGCCAAATTGCTGAATTGAATCTAAATGCTAGCTATCAAAATATTTCACACAAAAACACAAAACAAATTCATGGATTCTTCATCAGTAAAGAAATAATTCTGATTTCCTTTTTACAGTGGGGTTTTGTTGAAAAGTTTTGAACAATCAGTTTCTTGCATGTTGTAGATACCTCTTTAAAGAACCACACTTTGAAGAAATGAAGTCTAATTTTGACCAGATTGAGTTTAATTGAACTTCTACTAGCCATTAACTTGTCATTTGGGTCAGAAAATTCAACACAGTTTCTCCAAATTGAGCTTGTCAAAAAGCGATCTGAAACAGGTAAGATATTGATTGATCACAACCCACTTTAAAAGATCCAAGCTGTCACTTTAAAGTACAACAGAACATTTGTTTTGTGCAACAGGAAGCAGCAACAAGCAATTCAGATTTCTGGTTTGTCGCATAAAGACACAGATTAGTCAACCCCCCAAAATATTATTGTTCTAACAACAAAGAGTAACACACACACACATACAGACACACACTCCAATACTAGTCTGTTTTACTTGATAAAATACTGTATTTTAGATGGCTTTGTCCACTTTATGGCCACATATTCTTTGGCATTTCTCTGTTTTAAAACACATTTGTTCCAAGTCTGCATGGCTTCTTAAAGTTGGCTTAAGTTTTGACTCTTTGTAACCCTGTTATATCCAGGTTCAGTTCACATTTGTTCAAGTCTTCATTCTGTTCCTCAGCGTCTCTGTCCCAGATGTGGCTCTCCATCTTAATATGGCTTCCTACTTCACAATTGTTTTCATTTTCCTCTTCTCCTGTGGGGGATTCCTGGATGAAACTACCTCCCAGGTCGTCTGCCGCTTCCAAAAATCTCCTGCGCGTTTCACCATCTCTTTCCTCTTCCTCCTCGCCTTCTTTGAGAGCATCTAATGCTCCATCCAGGCTGGAGTCACTGAGGAAAGAGTGGGCGGTCTGAGTGTCATCCGCAGACAGAGGTTTGTCTTCGGCGAGGCTGCCCGCCAACGGGGTGAGAGTCATCTCTTCCTGGTCTTGGTCAAGATCCTGGTCTTTGCTGCAGTACGCGTAGCGGTGGTTCATGTGCTGGGAGTAGGAGCCAGAGTGGGAGAAGCGTTTGCCACACTTGTCACATTGGTAGGGTTTCTCTCCGGAATGCAGTCGGCTGTGTTCGATCAGGTGGTGCTTGTGCTTAAAGGCCTTGTTGCAGATCTTGCACTCATGAGGACGCTTGCCTGAAATGAAACTGAGGATTAGTTACTATTTTATAAAAAGTGAATATATGATCATTTTAGAAAAAACACACATTTATAAAAAAATCTTTTGATAAGTAGCTTTATCAGTTTCTTCATCAATTGTTTAACTTAAAGCAAAAACATGAAACAATGGCCATTATAGCTCTGCACGTATAAAAGTGTAAATTAATTGGATGTAATTTACATGTCAAAACCCAACATGTCAGAACAACAACTTGTGGTATAATATGTAGGTTATTAACTTGACTGTGCAAGATGCCACATAAAACTAAAAGTGAGTTGTTTTCAGGTTTCAATTTTAAATAAAGAATACTGGACTCAGTCATTTTTACCTTAGAGGTGAATGTATTTAACTTGAACTAAAATTGGTTAGACAATTTTTCGTCTTTGTGCTTCTCTAACGTGTGTTGTAGCTCCAAATTTCGGGTTTTTAATATTTTTTCAAAATATCAACCATAATATAATATAATATAATATAATATAATATAATATAATATAATATAATATATAATATAATCCATCTACTCAATGGATGGATGGATGGATATATAAATGACATGAAACGTCACATAGACAAATGCAGACATGTAGTTACAGACCTGTGTGCTCATATTTATGTCGGAGCAATGAGCTGCTCTTCTGAAAAGTTTTTTCACAAATGTCACAGGCGTAAAGTCCTTCCTCTGTTTTCTTTAGCCTCTTTCTTCCTGGCCCCCCCTCGACCTCAAATCCATCATCAGCGAAAGAGAGGTAGTCCAAAGCACCACCTTTTAAAGCCTCGCCCTATGTGGAAAAACAGTTTCTATATTGTTTATCATTCATCTTTAGAGTTGTACTTACATTTGTATTTCTTATCATTTTCATGTAATTAGTGCTAAATTGTTTTATAGCATGTTCCATGCTTGTAAATTTTATTTAAATATTAATAAAGTCATACCATAAGACTTTGTCTCTCCTTGTAGAACTTTTTCAGCACGGCCTCTGTGTCTACATCCATCATGTAAGCGACAGGAGGTAGAAACCCGGGGCTTTTAGGCGTCTGGCCGAATGAAGTTGGTAACATTCCATCATGAACTGAAAGCCCAACGCCAGATTGGCTAAAAATAGGAAACCCATTGTACACAGAGCCTGGAAAGACTGGCGCTCCAGTCCCGCTGAACACAGGGTACTGGTGCAGGGGAAGGTGGGATGTTGGACTTGGTCTACCAAGGAGTTGGATCCTGAGGTCTCTTCGGTCTTCCCTCCCTGAGATCCCATTGGGAATTTTGCTCCTTTCTGTTTTCTTTGAGAGCTGCTTAGGCATAGAAAGGTCCAGAGGTTCGTTCTGTGCAGACCAGGGACTCCCAGGTTCTTTCTGGGGCAAGGAGATTTCAGGTGAAGAGCTGGAAACGTTGAGGCGGATGGGTGAACTTAATCCCGAGGAGGAAACTCTTCCTCTGCTCCGAGGTGAGGACATTTCTGGGGAAAGGTGCATCAGCTGACCGGGGCTACCCTTTTCTTGGCTGGACAAGTACATCCGTGAATGCAGTGCATCATTGTGGGGTGGAGGAGACTGCATTGCAACTAAAAGCTGTTGTGGTACAGACTGCCAGCTGAGCTTTGGTCCTGATGAGAGCCCATTGGTTACTTCGCTTACGTTGGTGTTTTCCAGTTGCTGAGCAGATCTCGGATAAAATAAAGGTGGTGAGGCTGGAGCTTTCCTTCGAAAACCCTCCGACACATCAACAGCTTCTCGGCTGACCTTACAAAGACTACGCTCATGTTGCAGAAGCACTGCCTCGTTTGGGAAGAGCTGTGAGCACCAGCGGCACGTCAACTTGAGAACATTTTGATCTGCGTCACTCGATCTCACTGCTTCTCTTCTTCTGTCGGGGGACACCTTCCTCTCGGCTGCACCTTCGTTGTTAACCACCCTTCTTTCTTCAACACCAGCCCTGTCTACCTCTTCATCCACCTTTCCATCCCTGTGAAACATCTCCTGAAGCATGTGCTCAATTTTGGTCCCAGGACGGAGATAAGGCATCAGGGCTGTACCTTTCAGGATGCTGGCCTTCAGCGAGAGCTCTGGTGAACAGTCCCACAGCCGGGACAGGTCAGACGTGCTGGGAAGGCCTGTGGTGTTCTGGTTGATGTCTTGCATTGACAGCTGGTATGAATCTGCTGGTATTTGACCCAAAAACCTGATCAAATCCTGACTTTGAGAAGGAAACACAGCACCCTTGTCGTTACCGGATCTGCCTCTGCCAGCAGAGGGAGACGTAGGGAGCAAGTGGTGGAAGGAGTTTTGACCGTGTCCATTAATCGCCCCGCCTGCACTATCTCCCTCCACATGTCCTCCACCACTCAGGCACTTTTTACTGCTTAAATGAGAGCTGTAGGAGCCGGAGTGAGAGAAACGTTTCTTGCAGTTGGAGCACTCGTAGGGCTTCTCACCTAAAACGATGAAACACAGAGAGCAGACTCTGACTAAACTCTGCTAAGGATGCATTAAAAATACCTTCATCATGGGTGTGATGTTTATTTCACAATTATCTTGTCTAGTAATGAATTATGTAAACTTTTTTTTCCATCGACAGATCCATTTGGTTATAATTTCACACCATATAATCAGACAGTAAGTAAAGGTTAGTGGTACTCTGGGAACAATGGTGAAATGAGGGGTGAGCACAGCTGTTTTGATCTTATTTTGTATCTCACCACTGTGGATGCGAAGATGCTCTTTGAGGTGGTGTTTGTACTTGAACGCTTTCCCACACTCCAGACATTTGAACTTCCTGGCCTCCATTCCTGGATCCAAGCTGATGCCACTCTAGAATAACAGGAAAAAGCAATCAGTTTCATACGGCAAAACATTAAAGGCAGAGTTTCAGGCTGTGAAGAAAAAAATAACAGCGTTCAAATCAGGGACATCTGTCTCTACCTTCAATAATCTTTTAAAAAAGCAGGAAAAGGTCCTAATATCAACAAAACACATCAAATCTGCACTTAATGTTGTACCTTTTCTACCTGTACTGATTGAACAGATGCAATCATCTTCTCTGCTGTTGCTTTAAACAGTTTTCAAAATGACAATATCATCATCAATATGAAAATTTCATTCAAAACTAAATATTTAACAAAGTTTTAAGAATGATAGATTTTGTTTTTCACCTTTTCCTGCATTTGGTTGTGAAGTGCTAGATGCCGCTCCATCTGTGACCTGAGGGGGGCAGTGTATCCACAGAGAGGACAGACCAGGGGCCCCCCCTCCCTCTCCTGACAGTATCTGACATGGTCCCTCAACGAAGCTCCTCGCTCAAACATTTGATGGCAGAACGGACAGGCCTGCTGCTGGCTCCTCATTGCATCTGGAGTCCAGAGGGAGGTGTAATTTAAACAACAAAATTTTACATTTCTTACATGATTAAGAGATATATTCATTTATTTACATTTTAAAAATAATGTTATACTTATGGCGAAGCCTAAGAAATATATATTTATAATAAACAATAAACTGCAAATCACAGGGCTTCAGTTTTGCTTAATTTATTTCTGCCACAATATTAGATATTTGCTACATTATTGTTGGTCAAAACCCACTACATTACTAATCATTTGTTATTTTAAAACATCAAATAAAAATTTTATAAATATACATTGCTATTAGACTAAAGGCTGATTGTTTACATATACGTTTTTTATATTCACAAGAACTGAAATACATTTTCTTTAACCATAAACAGAAAAATGTGGAAAAATAATCATAATCTGGAATTTTGTTTTATTATTATTTTATTTTATCAGCTGAAATAGAGTCCCAGTAATATCAAAATGATGCCAGTATTAATTTTTTTTACAATATAATTCATCATCAACAAAATATTGCAACAGCTCTATATAGTTTTGGTAAAATACATAACATTAATATTATGTAGTGATTTTTTTTGCTTGAAGCTCAACGGTGTGATAACTCCTTTCTTTTCTTTTCTCTTTGATTTGTTTTGTCTTAGAGTTTAAGATTTTGTCCACATGATTGTCACCAACTTCAATGATTCCAGTTAAATTCATGTTGAAATACCAGATATGACTAATTTATTTATCATCTGTCAACACTTGTTGTGGCAAGTGTATTTTAATTAGGTTAATATCTCACTGGGCTGTGGCTATTGGTGATTAGTTCTGAGAAATATGCAAATTTTTCTGCTGAAGTCTCACTGAATTCTGTGAGTTTGTGACCAGGTGACCAGTGTGTGCATGATTTGAGTGGTCAGTGTTTAAAAAAATCACAACTTATTTATGTGTGTGTAGTTTTAAAAAACTGTTTCCTAATCCATGCATATTGTTTCATTGTCCACATTGTACCCGCATCAATCTGCTGTAATCCCCAAGTTTGCTGGTTTTACATTGGATGTTCTTCTTTACGCAAGCAGGGCTCAAACCTACAGCTTTACGAGGATTACGAGACTTCAGCACAGTCCACCGAGCCACCGTAGCCTGATTTAATGTACACTTAAGAAATGAAGACAGGCAGATTAACTGGCGAGGTATTTAAACCAGGTCATGTAATCTGTCAGAGGAGAACCTGCTGCTCTAGCGTTCCCTGAGATGGGGAAGATTTACCAACTTGTAGCCAGCAAAATCCAGTAAAAGAGACAAAACTGAATTATATTTCTGAATAGGAGTAAAATGTTAGCTGGTGTTAGCATCTTTGCTCTAAAACAATGCAGCAAGACATTTAGCTTACGATGCAAAGATTCTCATTGCCCATCTTTCATGTTTAAGACATTTTTTAATGTTTTTGAGCTCTGGTCCTGCCGGCTGATTCTGCTCGGATCAAATGTGACCCAGTAAAAAAACCCAAAGCTTCATCCACTCCCCTTCTAAGTTTCATTCAAAACTCTACCAAAAGTCCCCCATGGTTCAGTAATAAACCATTTTGGCATGTCAGATTAACAGTGTGGGACAGAAGGGCCAAGGTTTATTTGATCTGATGGAGCAGGGGGTTCTCTCTGCTTCCCCGTTCACAAAAACCATACTGTCAAATAAACTGATTGCCTCGCCTCTGATCTAAATATTCAATATTTCAACACATAAGCTGTGTACTGAAACAAACACTAAATTAACCCACACTACAGGTAAGCAAACTAAAAAGATCTGAACTGTCAGATTTATTTTTAAAGGCATTACTAATTAATTATTTTGTCTGAATTGTCTGAAATAAATTTAATTCATTCAAAATTTAATTCATTCATTTTCAAATGGTTTTAGAGACATTAAAAACACGAGTCATCAAAGCAGATGCATAAATTTGAAAGTAAATTTGACTCAGATTTGGTAAATGCGTGACTTGTTTACATTTGCTGGAACTGATAAGGCCTCTTCATGGTAAACCATTTTTAAATTAACAACCTGATATGTGAAAAACCACCAATTTGTTTTCCGTTTTCTCAGCACAACATTAACATATAAAATCAGATTATGCATTATCACAGAAATTTGCTATCAGGCTGTAAGTGGGCGCCTCCCACGAACAATTTTTTAAAAAAGAACAACCCTTTTTTTTTTTTTTGAAAGGCTTTTCGTGCCGTTCTGGATATATTTGCCCACCTGCTCGGTCTGACGAGCAGTGCTGAGCTCCTGGTGACCAGATGGCAGCAGGCAGGTCGTCGTGCCTGCTGCTCGGACGGTACACAGCCGACGTGCCGTTGTGTTTCAGGTGGTCGAAGAGATGAGCCGAAGGGGAGTTATTTCTTAAATTAGCCACAAATTCGTAGTGGGCGAGATCCTCTAAAGCATTGTGGGGGTCTGGGTTGTTACCTGTCACAGAGAAGAAAAAAATATGAAGGAACTGAAACATTTCTAAATGGGAAATGGGTGTATGTGGTGCTTAAATTCTATCATTTGCATACTCTGTCTTATTGGTTATATTTGCACAAGAGTGTTAGCGTTAATGCTGTGGCTGTCTTTGTGTGCATATATATGAACTTAGAACAAAAAGTAAGAAAATTTGTGTTTGGTTGATTGTTTCTTTGTTGTAACAATGCTTCTTGGCAATAAATCTTATAACCGGCACCTGATTGGATGAACCAGAAGTTCAAAACAAGAGTCAATAACAACAGAAAAATTAGCTGTTTGGTAGACAAGATTTGGCAAATTTGCAGAATTTGCGCAACCCACATCAGCTCTACTGCTCATCCCACTAATGCATAATCCTTACAAATGTGGCACAATTTAAAAGAGAAATTAACAGGCCTTCCAACTAGATAAGAATTATTGCCAAAAAGTGTTGTTACACCAAAGAAATAATCAAACACAAACTTCCATATTTTTGTGCTAATATATATATAAATGTATATATAGGTGTGTTTCTGTTAGCAAACATGTTGCATGACTCAGTGGATGAAACTCTCAAAAATCACATAAACATCTACAGCTGATGACATTTTGTAGTCATTATGATTCAAGATGGCTGCCACAGCCTCTGCAAACACATAAAAAACTATAACTCGGGCAGATTCACAAATGTCAAGATAAGTTTTTGTATGGTAGTAGCTGAGAGTCATTATATACCATGAGCACTAACTAAAAAAACAGAATCTATGTTTAAAAGCTTTGCATGCAAGCTGAAAATCAAAATTAAAAAAAAAAAAAAATTTCTTTTTCATTTGTTTTTTTCAGCTTTAAATCTTGTCAAAGCAAAAGTGGTGGCTATATATAACTTAGCAGAAAAGCTAATCAAAACACAAGTTTGCTGTAAAAACAACCAAGTAAAAATATTATATTATATGCAAAAAAAACCCCACATTTTATCCACTGTAATGATTAAGCAATGTTCGTATAAGGTTTTAGATTTATATATCTGGTTTAAAAGCTGGGACTTCTTTAATATTGCTTATGGTGATCAGCACTCAGTCAGCGAGGCTGCTGCTACATTTTCAACACCACATGTGAGATTATTAATTTCATGTTTGATCGCTTTATGTGAGAGCAAACATTTGTTCATATGTGAAGTATGCGAGCGGGGGGGAACACTGTGCAGCTAAACTAATTGGGACTAAATTGTTTACATAAGACCAACAGATGAAACAATAAATTTAAGGAGCCACTATGTCTGATCTCAAACCTAGAAGGGGGGGCCGAGGAGACAGAGCCACCGATGTACATATAGAAAAGAAGGCGCCTCCTATCGCAGCTCAAACCAATCAGCTTTGCTTACAGCCACTTTGAGGAAGATTTTTCAAATGTTTGCAGATGTTGGCATATTTGGAACTGGTTTTAATGTGGTGAAAAGAAGAGCCTGTGTGGTGGAGTGTTGTAAAAACTCAGCTTTCCCTTCATCAGGCAAGTCCAAATCACATGAGGCGAGGGAGCTAAGTGATTGTTAGTAGGCAAGCCGCGCAAGGCTTTGATCTCTGCTAAATAAAAGAGAAAGCCTCGCATTGCGCAGCGCTGATTTCAGTACTGTAACGTCACCTCTTTGATGCATGGAAATATTGTGACTTTGTGTGGGATGAGTTCTTTTGTCATGCTTTCAGAAAGCAACCTTTTCAAAGAGAAAAGTGAAAAAGGGAACAGCGTGTAGGGAAGGCATGGTTTCACAAGGAGTTGATACCAAGGTGTATCTACAGGGCTGCAGTATGGAAGCATCATGAGAGAAGGCAGCTTGTTGCGTCAGAAAAAATAAAAACACTATCAGTTTGTTTACACATGCAGCAGCCACCTCAAGTTTCTAACTTACAGTACATTCTCAGCACCTCCTGCTCTCCGTCCCTGTCGGTGGATACGTAGGCGGCGTCCTCCTCGGCCTTGGCCTTTGACTCCACCGGGCCCCAACAGTTCCTGCTGCCAGGGCTGAGGCTGTGGGGCCGCGTGGAGTGGGCGGGGCTGCCGGGATCCTCCGTGGCCTCGCTGGGCGTCAGGCTCGTCTTGTCCAGGCTCTCCTGGCAGTCCTGGGGCTCAAAGCTCCACAACCCAGCCTCATCGTCTTCTTCAGATCCCAGCAAGCTCACCACCTCCGCATCCACTGCGAGCAGGAAAACACGAGGTTCAGACCAAAACAGAAACCTTAGATGTGAGAATATTGTTAATATATGCAAATATCAAAAAGGGATTTGGGCAAGTTTGAATCTAACGTTTTGGAGGGGGGGGGTTAAAAATCGTAAATTTACCTAAAAAGTAAGATTTAAGCATCTTTTTAAAAAAACTTAAATTGTCTATTTTTAATCTATTGTCATTTACCTGTTTATGACAAATTTTCGTTTTTACTTTTACCATTTTATGTTCCCTGTGATTCTGTTTTTTTTCCTAAATTTTATGAATGGCACCAAAATTTTCTTGAATCTTGAAATCATCTAAAATAGGAACTTTCCCATAACTCAAAAAAAAAACATTATTTACTTGAGCTGAGCAGCAACATAGAAAAATATATTAGGAACTGAAACTAAACTCCCACAACAATTTAGAAATGTTTTATAAATTCTAGAAATAGTTTTACTGAGTTCTTTAAAGCAAAATAACTCAATATTTAATTAAAACTTGTTTGGGCTTTATTTATTTTTTATTATTATTATTGTTTTATCCATTTAAATGTAAAAAAAAATGGTGTTTTATAGGATTCTGTTCAGTTTGTACAGATTCTAATTAATACAAGAACAATATTTATAATATGTTGTGAAAAATTAAGATCATACTTAAATAGCAGATAATAATCTTTAAAAATAATAGTTACAACTTGACATGCTTTTTTTTTAGTTATCATAAATGACTGTAATTATACTAAAAGTTTTTTTTCTTCACTTTTTTAAAAACATAAAATATATAACGTATAATTCAGGATGTAAAATGCAGTGAGCCACTGAAAGGAATAAAACAGCAGAGAAACAATCTGAACATGTTGCCTCTTTCCTCAGCTCGCTGTAACAAAAAGGCACGTTTATTTTTCCCATGTCAAAAACAATATATGACAATTGTAAACACATGCCCAGGATTTCTGTTACGCTCTTTTTTTTTTCTTCTTTCTTTTTCCACCTAAAACTTTGTTTTCCAGCTTTTCTGTTGCTGATTGGTTAAATCAAATCCCAACCAAGTAATGAGCACTTAAGAACACAGACTCTTTGAAATGTGCCACCAGAGAAAGTCAAATTTACTTTTAAATCAGCCAGAAATATGATACTTTTATAATCCCTTTTTTTTTTAACTTAAAACAGCTCCAAGTTTTCCCTTAGTGTACAGTCACATAGAACAACAAGAGTTTACTCCTCTTTTTATTAAAAAAATTTAAAGAAAGTTATTAAAATGTCAAAACATAAATTCATCATCATTCATGAGAATTTCTTTATCTCTGAGCCCTAACTCTCTGACTTTTAACTTGCACACTAGTTTATGACCCACATCACCAAAAATAGTCAGTCCTGATGCGCTACACAGAGTGTCTCATCAACTTTACATCTAAAAGAAAAAAACACACACACACACACAACATGCACACTCAGTCTGATAGTGAAAGAGCAATAGGGGTCCTGGTGCAACTGAGGGGGCAGCCCACAATCACAAACAGAAAACGCTCGCATGTCAGCGTGTGCGAGTGTTCTTCTAGTTTGCTAATCTAAACATTTCCTCCTACACATGTCTCGGTTTGTATCAGCGACCTGCCCTGGCCCATCACCATTAAACCCACCATTTAAAGTACACTCAATGCAAAATTCTGATTCATCCGAGGCCAGTCAACCAAAGCCTGCGCCACTAAATCGTAAAGGAAACCTGGATTTCATCTTACGGGGGATGAAATTGGTCACCAAAATGTGCCGTGATGTCCACCCGTAAGCCCTGCAGGACATTCCTGGGATGATAGGACATACTGCTGGGACATAAGAGGAAAATCTGTTCTGGATTAGCCCCCAAATTGGCTTGAATTTTTTTCTTTCACGACAGTGAATGACACTGAGTCTAAGGGCTGTCATTAAATAGCACAAAGCTGGGATGGCTTTCATTATCTGCTACGTTGATTTATTTGGATAACTTTTGCATCCCTCGAGTAGGTTTAGTTGGACCAGGACAGCTGAGTCACTGAAGAAGCAAAGAGCTCTCCGGGACGGCCTGTGTGTAGAGAGACGGGCGAGTTTAAAAACGGGACAAACTTGAAAGAATTTTAAGGGTAACTTGTTGAAATTTAGAGCAGACAAAAACAGAATGCTGCTGCCAATGTGTGTGGGAAGATTCTGACTCATTTCCAAAGAGTAATAACTGAAGTGTGCTGCATCACGCTTGATAACGTCGATCACTCCCGTCTCTGAGGGCTGTTTAGACTGACAACAACAGATTAAACTGTTTTAATCCATCTGCTGACAGGAACCAAACAAATGAAAAGACTGACAGTCTGCCTGCCAGAAACAAGTCTGCTGTGTGTGTGTGTAATGTCAGTCATGAATACAGATCTATTTTTTTGTTACTCCAGGAACAGACTGATTGTCTTGTTATGAGATTGTGTGGGATCAGGCTTTGATCTGAAAATCTGATGACCTAAGAAGTTCTTTTAATACTTATACAGCTGAGTCATATTTAAAAAAAAAAAACAGAGGCCCAAATATGCTGGAATAACTTCACAATAAGACAGATTAAACAACCAAACTCAAACATAAACCAGAAGAAAAGGATGGAAATCAACAATTCTTTAACAGCGCAAACCCAGCATCGGTGCTGTTTATATTCCAGAGGGCATCTACTGTGCAGCAACACGGTTAGCTGCTGTTTATTTTACGATGCACACATGTGATCTGGCATTGGCTCAGCAATTACGCGGCTAAATGGTAAGCGTGCAATAATTACCTTGGAATCCCCTTGTTTGTTTCTGTTGGTTTTAAATAGCACCGAAAAGGCCAAACTCTGTTTACAAGGCAGTGTAACGTTCTCCTGTTTAATTTATTTTTGTAAGTTTGAAAAAAAATTTTTTAAATGTGCCAACGCCAAAAAATTTGATATAATTAAAGTAGCTGTGTGTGAATCTATATTTTGACAAAAAATAAGAAAAAATATATATATAAAGGATTAAATTATAAGCAAATTTTGAAAACATTTTGAATGCGGAAATATGCTTCAGACAACATATTTTTTTTAAATTGTTCATTTTTTTATAGTAATGTTAAATTGTTTTGATGTTAATTTAAATTAATTTGTTGATAAGTTTGTGAAAATGCTAAAATACAATTTTTTGTTATAAACAGAAACTTCATATAAGCTCGCTGTAAAACAAAATCCATAAGTTTGCAAAAAGGATTTAAAAACACAAGTTCTCCAATTTAAAAACAATATTCACATACTGAATACGTGACATATTGAATAACATGTAATTCAATTACATGTTGCCTAATAAAACATACAAGTGACTTCTGAAGCTTCCACAACTTATTCAAGCTGAAGAGATAAGCCTAATGTTGCTTCATTTTAGTGAATAAGACATGTATAATTGTGAAAAACAATAATAAAGTAACAATATTAATACAATCAGTACATTTTAAAACTTTAAAACCTTGCAGCCCAGTTCATCATAACAAAACAGCATTACTGTAATGTAATATATTAGTTTTAATTATATTCTTGTACATGTTCATTTACTGATTGATAAGTTGCTATTAGCAAAGCTGTGAAGGTCTTACAGGTGTCAGATGAGACGCACAGTATTTTGAACTCAACAAATTACCACACGAGGGTCACCGACACCCACATGCTAAACAAAGTGCCAGAGCAGGAAGATGAGTGCAATCTCATGTTACAGTACCTACGAGAGCAGTTCACTGAAGAGGTGGATCCACATTCATCTCCAGACAACTTCTGCTTCTGCTAACTACAATCATCTCTCTCTCAGCACATCGCAGAAATACAAACACGCCATTTAAAAAAAAAAAAGCGTTTTTGTCAGTGAGACATCGCTCACATTGATACCTGCTGACTGACATTCATACAATGACTCAGGGGAGGAACTCAGATAAAGGAGCAAACACCTCCCACCTGATCTTAGCAGCAGCAGCAGCAGCTTGATGACACTCTTCTCAGGGCGATGATGGCGCCTTCTGATTCTGGTACCTTGGCCTACTCTGGTTTGGTTTCACCTGCTTTAACACTAAGACTGAAAAAAATAAATATCTGACGCAGCTGTGCTTAGAAAAGTTTTGTCTACCATTTTATGATACTGTATCTGAAAATGTTTTTAAAATGAAACTACTGGTTTAGATAAAACAAAAGATAAATTTAAACTGATGCCACTTATATTAAAACAGTACAAAAAGTCACTGAGCAGAACCAAAAAACCCTTATATTCTACATACTGTGCAGATTATATTATGAATCCTAACAACAAATCAAGGATTTAATATATAAAATGAAAATTTTTCCATGGAAAATGCATACCATGGAATATAAATAAATGAATTGACATTGACATTGACATTATAAGAATGTATTAGCTGTTTTTGTCAAACCAATAATGTCATGTGGGATCTCATTCAAAACTGAAAAAACCTTGTGCAATCTTATCAGCTTTCAGTGTTTGTGTTGTGAATGATGCCCAGCTACTACCACACCAAACTATAACTCCATATCTGTAAAACTAACTGAGGTACAGACATTGTTGTGTTGGGTAAAGCTGATAAGCTGTGGTGGTCATAATAAATTAGATTGACTCCAAACGTTGTTCAGTTGTAGCTATTAAACAAATAATTACTTTCTGAGAGTTTTGTTTTATTCCTTTCAGTGGTTCATGAGATATTTTGCTAACAGACAAACTTCAATGACTCCAAAATGTCATTCAAAGGTTTTAAGTGAAAATCTTTACCAATGTGAATCACTTGGATCATATGTTGTAACTGACTTTCAACTACTACCAAACCAGATTTTAGCTCATTGTTTATAAAACTGACCGAGTTATAACCATTTTTGTGTTTTCTAAAGGCAAACGGCTGTGGCAACCATCTTAAAATGGATTGATTTCCAAAGTTGATCACCTGTAGTTGTTCATCCTTTCATTACTTTCTGATAATTTCATTAAAAACTTTGAAGTGGTTCAGGAGATATTTTGCTAACAGACACACAGAGTTGACTCCAACTTGCGAAGATGAGCACAGTCAGCTAGTGCTTAGAGTATGAGTTGAGGGTGACTCTCAGCCACTACCACACCAAATGTTAACTCAATAACTATCAAACTGACTGTGTCACTGCTATTTTTGTATTTTTAGCTGTGGATGCCATCTTGACTCCAAAAGTTAACCAATTATAAATATAAACTGTTACATTCTGAATGTTTCATTCAATTCTATCAGGTGGTTCATAAGATATTTTGTCAACACTACAGACAAATTAAAACACCCACAAACATAGGAATTATTTGATGGTAACTAATGTAAGAAACTTTAGAAAAGTAATGTTTTGCGCCGCCTATTTGTTTGTGGCCAATGAAAGGAAATGCAAATAATTTGGTAAATCGTGGTGAAAGGAACCATGAAGAGTTTAAATTCATTGGTTTGAAGTTGCATCATAACTGATTCTCACACAAAATGAATTTGTAAACATTTTCTGGTGAGAATAATTGAAAATGAAAGTGTGACCCTCTAAAGGTTACTTCAGCGTGGAGGAAGAGCTGTGATGTCGTGTGTTTCATACAGACCTGTGTGCTGTATGATGGAGAAATTGAGGACGCCATGTGCACGAAGCGAGCTGCGCTGAGTAAAATCCACACTCGGGGAGTGAAAAAAAAAAAAAAAAAAGTGATATAAGGGAGACGACAGGAGCGAGGCAGAGGACTGAAGGATTCGAGAAGACGAGAAAGAAAGAGGCAGAGTGTAGCAGTGTCAAACTGTCCCCGACACAAATTCTCCAACTCATGTTGAACTGTGAAAACACGTTTCAGAGGGAAATTCCCTCAACACACTCAAACACATGGCAGCATAGCAAACAATGTGATCAAACCAAATACACAACAGCAACAATGTGTGTGTGTGTGTGCAAGAATATCCACACCAGAGTCGAAGAGATTAATGCTCTGTCTTTAGATGTCCCACTCATTAGGAGACACCACCCTGTCAGAGTATTTCACACCTCCCTTCACCACATGCTCTGTGACATTTCCACTTTAAATGGCGCACAAAGCAATTAGCTGAAGAAATAAACACCAAGCTAATTGCTTCATACTGACAGAACTGTATGAACGAACAAGATGAATCCACACATTAATCAGTCGTCTTCTAACTGTGACAACAACGATGCACAACTGAAACTATGTTGTCTTTGTTCTCGCAAGCTTTTAATGATTCCACTCAAACGGGGCCCTTTGTGATGCAAAATCAGAATAGCTTTTAGCGTTTTTTTAGCTTCAAAGCCAATGGAGCGTTTCATTGATGCTCACAAAAATTGATTTGTCAACAAGTTGTGTTTTTAGTTGCTGGTGTTAGTTTCGTTTTTCACATTTGAGCCTTTTAAGAGGATAGAAATAATAGCTTTCCCTCAGTGACAATGACTTTAAGATGGCTGTGCTCAGAGGGGCAGAGGCATTTGAAAAAAAAAACAAAAAAAAACACTGCTGGATATCAGTTCGACTGATCTATTACTATCTATCAATGTGTCAGATCACGGCAACGAACGGTGAACCGCATGTGTTTCGTGGAAAGTTGCGCTGGTGTGTCTTCAAAAGGTTGACAGATTAAAACGGCAGCAAAGAAGCTCAAAATACCGTACAGTGAAAACCACCACACACTGATGAGAGCTGGTGCTCACTGTAAGGTCTGTCTGTAGCAGAAAAGGCTAAGCTACCAAGATATGGGTCAGTCCAACATTTAAACAAATTTTCTCGTTCTCTGAATCTCAAGGGTCACAATCCACCTACTCATTTTCTTGCTTCATCATATTTTTGATCAAATCCAGAATAATGGTTTTAAACTAGTCACAAGCAGCACTTCCTGCAGGAAAGGGGTCAGAATAGCTGAAGCGAGCTATCTAGCCATTTATCGCTACACAAAGGTGTGTGTATGAGTGCAGAAGTAGCAGAGTGGAAAGAAAAACCCACTTGTACAAGATAATTTAATGCTTAACCCTGTCTTGTTTCTAGGTTGTGGTGAGTCAGCTCTGGAAATACATGTTTTTTTTTGCCCATTATGATGTTAAACAATGCAAGCATAAGCCTTTTCAGAAAACTTCGAAATGAACCCATTTTTGCATAAAATTTCAAACAGGAAAGAATTAGGTGTTTGATTAAGATAAGCCTTATCATCCAGAACAGGTAATCTTGAACCGGGCATTTCGTTTTTCACTCTGCTACAAAAAAAACAAAAACGAATGTGAAAATGAAAAAAAAAAAACAATTTGACATGGTTTGATTTTTTTTTTTTCTTGTGCTACCTCACTGTGTAGCTGCATTGTGTTAGTGTGTGGTTTCACTTCAGACAGACAGAAAGTTTTAAAACCTACAAAAAAACAAGACAAAAAAAAAAAAAATATGTCACAGCC
>JARVJO010000365.1:14878447-14918520 GCA_031762555.1 Cynodonichthys magdalenae
ACTTACATTATAATAACATCGTATTGGTGAGTCTCTTATCGAGTTCTGACACGAAATGCAGTTAACAAACACGCTTTAATTTATCAGAGGGACACATGCACTCACCACATTGTGAATCAAAACCCAAACTCTGCTTCATTAGGCTCCTGTCATTGCAGAGACTCTCACACCACTCTATAAATACCCTCGTCTCCCCCCTTCAAATTTGTTTTCCCTCGTCGTTTTTTTTTTTTCTTTTCTTACACATGAAAATGCTCAGGGTCTGTTCCAACCTTCTGATGTGGTTCTTTATTTTGTACGTTGGCGCAACAAACCGCACAATAGTGGCTCCTCTTGAATATTAAAACATTCTCTGTCAGGGAACAAAGGTTCTGAAGTTTTTAGTTTTTTTTTTTGTAACTGAGTTACAAGCTACATAAAACTTCTCTTTGAGCTCAACAGTTAAAGCGATGTGGGATTCGGTTGGTTAAGTTCAAGCTGGGACTTTAGGTTAGTCACTGCACATCTGATCTGGGGTTGAAACAAATATGTCGGGCATCCTGCTGGCGTTGTCTATTTTAAACTTTGGCATCAAAAAGGTGCTTTGAAAGGGGAAAGTGTGCTGCATTGAAAGTTAAAGTGTCTAATTAGTCAAAGCAAATCAAACACATCAAAAGCTGAATTTCTGAGAATGTAAATGTTCTGGGAGGATCACATTAAAAGTACTATATAAGATATGTTTTCATGAAGTAAATCAAATGCTGCAGTTTTAAAGAGTTTACTTCAGTAGTTTGTCATAAACACAATTCTGAAATGTGGATCCACACTTATAAACAAAACACTTGCCCATATGGATGCTTGAGTCACATGACCTACATAAAAGCCAGATTAGTGTAAAAAAATGGTTGGTAACTTTCAGTCATTTTGTCTGTTTCTATAGGTAAACACAAACACCTGGTTACTCACAAATTTTCAATTTAGGAAACATAAACCATCACTATAGGAAAACAATGTGAGGGTTTGTTTCTTACTTTATACTATTTTTCTAAGTGTCAAAGTACAGAAAACACACAAATATTTTTGCTGACATTACTATCCAGTTTAACTTTTACCCACTAAAAAAAATGCAGATATGAGATGTAACAATATGATTAAATACTTTATCATCACACATTTTGCTCTTTTTTTTTTTAATCACAGCCTCCAGACAAGCCTTTAAGCTCCCGCCTGGTTAACACACAGATGTGGCGCCATCCTCTGGCCCACGCTGACATCGCATCCCCGACTTGATGATCCACCAAAACACTTTGAGAGACCACATCTGACCTCAAAAGGTCTGAAACATAGAAAAGATGTGTCACTCTGCTTTTATTTTCTTTGTGCTTCTTTAAAACGTTCCTCGAATGCCATCCCACCCAGTCTGCTCTCCCTCTGCCCGCTCTCTTTTGTCACTTTCTCCGTCCTTGAATGGATGCAAAAATCCATGCAGGCAACAAGAAAAAAGTAGAAAAAAAAGAAGAACACACATGATCAAACTAGTATTTTTGTGGTTGCGAAGCTCTTATTTAAAAGACCTGCATATTATTTACACACATCTGTATATTAGTTTCAGCTTAATATACTTGCACATCTGAGTGTGTGTCATCATGTGAAGCCCCAAATCCATGCCTTGAAGAAGAAGAAGAAGAAGAAGAAGAAGGAAAAAAAACTAATTAAAGTCATGAAGAAAGATGCAGAGACAGCAGAGCTGCAGAAGTGTGTGCTTGTCATTACTGACCTCGCCCATGTTAGATGAAAAAAAAAAAGTGGTGACAAGAAGAAAGAGAGAAAGAAAGAAAGCAAGTGTAAAACCTCGGCTGGCGAAATGAAGAAAAGGCTCAGCAAGAAAAAAACTTTTAAAACTCAAACTTGGGGAGTTTAAGAGGATCTTTGATGTGTATCAGAAGAGGAAAGCAGCCTCGCGACTGGGACGACAGTAATTTTAAGTCAAAGCAGAAGGCTGGCTGAATGGCTGCCTTACTGGCTGCCTGGCTGACTGCCTGGCTGACTGACTGTGGTCTTTGATGGCGCTGCTCGTTTGAAGTGGTTTTCGGGGGATGGGAGCAGCGTGTGGTGTCAGTGGGACAGGGGAGGAGCTCGTGGAGTAACGGGAGGGAGGTGGTGCATGATGGCAACTGTACATTTGCTGGGGTAGTGTGGGGCTGGGGAGAACAGAGGAAAAGCTAAAACAGGGGAGTTGGTGGGGTGGGGGGGTGTGAAAGAAGTGGAAGATTTTAGATACATAGAGATAAGGAAGCATTACAGAGATGACAAAGAAAGAGGGTTGCAGCTGTGAGAAACAGATTAAAACAAGAAGGAGGAAAAGAATAAAGGCAACAGATGAGGGGCAGAAAAGCTTCAAATTGATTTGGAATAATAAAAGTACATTTTGTAGCTTCATCTCTGTCCCATATCAGTACAAAACACATTCACACATTTTATTCATACCATTTTGATGACGTTATTGCTCATATCTAACCAGCCGGGCCTATGGCTTCCTTCCCTATTTCATTCATGTGCACTGTATAGCCTAAT
The DNA here is from genome assembly GCA_031762555.1 of Cynodonichthys magdalenae. Taxonomy (NCBI): domain Eukaryota; kingdom Metazoa; phylum Chordata; class Actinopteri; order Cyprinodontiformes; family Rivulidae; genus Cynodonichthys; species Cynodonichthys magdalenae. Next base: position 14,881,001 of record JARVJO010000365.1, read on the forward strand.
AAACTTTCCTTGAGGTCTCAAAGTTATTACACAGCCACATTGGGGAAAAAAGAGTGGGTTTCCTTTTTTGTCAGTTACAGAGCTTTCTAATAAAACCTACTCCAAAACGCTTTGAAATTTTGCAATACCTAAACCTGTCAAAAAAACATCATGAGAAACTCATCAAAGCAGCTGAGATAAGACTATCTGCAAGATCGTTACGGTGATAAATGACAAAGTGGACCAGGGGATACTGAGCTGCTTCCGCTCCAGAAAACAAGAAATAAAGATATATATTTATATATTTCCGGAGTGGAGATCCTGTTTTTTTATGATACCTGAGATAGAGATTAAGTGTTCTGGATGGAGGGTGATCAGTGTGTTTTTAGGCTTAAAAATGCTTCATTTAAAGAACAACCGCCCAAACGACATTCTCATTTTTTAGCCAAATAAAGTGTTGCTTTTTTAAAGAAATGTTGCATTTTCATTTCACGTGCATTGCTCATTTATTCCTGGTAGAGTAAATGAATGACTGGAATATTGCAATGAATATGTGTGCGGGAAACATCTGCAGAGGCCATTCATTCACCGGCTTCAAAGCTCCAAAGCAGACTGAAACTGACAATGCAGAGATGCTTCGTAAGGGTACAGTCATCCAAAGAAACACAGACGAGGAGAAAAGGGGAGTTAAATTTGATAGAAATGGTTTCAACACCTCAAGTTTCCACCGTTAAAGGTGGACCAAAAAAAGAAACATGTTCTCTTCTTAATGGAATGTCTTTACTCCCTACAGTGCAGCTAGGTGTATGTACATTATCTGTGTGTGTGTGTGTGTGTGTGTGTGTGTGTGTGTGGGTGTGTGTGTGTGTGTGTGTGTGTGTGTGTGTGTGTGTGTTTGGGGGGGCGGGGTGCAGCAGGAGAAGCACAGAAAGGTCAGATGAAGGTGGTACCAGGTGATCACAGGTACAGGGAGACAGGAGAAATTTTGGTGGGAGTTCTTAACTTCCACTGACTTATCCAAGTTCAAGTTTTTTTTTTTCCAGTGCTGTTATTTTAGTGTGTTGAGCATGCTCAGGGGAGTTCTACAGATGTATACTTTAAGATAATTTCAACCTCCTAACAGAGACTTTCATATTCTTTTCAGTAATCCCGTTTGTGTCGAGCATCCTCAGCAACAAAACACATGAATTAGAAATGTGCTACAGAGATATTTGCAGAATAACCAGTAATAATATTGTGTTATATTTGTACTTGAAAGTTTAATTTTCTGCGTTCAAAGCCATAAAAATCCCATAACTTTCACTCAGAAAGTCTGAGATTACTGACCATATGAGTCAAAATTGACTCATATGTGAAAAGATAGCTGCAGTAATACTCAACTTTTTATTTTAACTTTTGTCAGGTTGCATCTCAGTAATCCAGTCATACACACAGTACTTTACAACCACTATTACCATTAGAATGAACAGAAATCCATTGTTATCTGCTTGTATTGCTAATAGAAGTTAGCCAGGTCAATTAGCACGATGGCTCAGTGGTTAGCACCGATGCCTCACAGCAAAAGAGATCTTGGGTTCGATCCCCGGCTCTTTCTGAGCAGAGTTTGCATGTTCTTGTCATGCTTGAGTTGCGGTGGTTTATCTGGTTAGTCCAGATTCCCCCACAGACCAAAAACATGTACAATAAGAGATCTGTACATGTTTTAGGACTTGTAAGTGAAACAAGTTCAGGTCAAGTTAAATATTTAACAATAGATGATGATGCAACTCTTCAGGTCTATGGTCTCTGCTGAACCCTTTTTCCTCTTTTGAAAAAGATCCACCTCTATTAACAATCTGCTGTATATGTTTTAGGGCTGACATGTCATCTTTTAAACATATACCACACAGTAGACCGTATGTGTATTTGCAAAGCCTCTTCTGGGTCACAGGTCAACTGAGGTTGCTATGACAACGCCATTGAAATTTTGAAAATTCATCAAGCTCAAAAAGCAGATTTATAGCATAGATACTTAAAATTTTACATGAATCAGTTTAAAGCAAATACATCAGGTCTGTATAACGGTGTAAATTTACTAGTTGAATTTATTAAATTTCAATGGCATTTCCAAAGCAACCTCAGCATTTTCCTGATAAACGTGTGAGCTTGGCCCGCTTCATGCATTTAACCACAAAATAGTCTGTTTGCTATCATGGTCTGAACATAAGTAAAAAACAACCAAAATTCAAAGAAAAACACTGAAATATAGTCAAAATGCCCAAAGAACTGTTGATCAAGTTCACTTAACTTTCACACTATATCTTTCAACATCTAAATCATCTCAATGATTCAACCTAAAAACATTTTTTGACCTCATGCAATGCAATTATCTTAAAATAGTTTTTTGCCTCTCAGTATTGAGAAAGTGACACAACTCCTATCTTCCGTCTACTATATTTGAGTAGGCTGCATGTGGTGCTAACAAATGTAAAAACAACAAGAAGTCATTTAAAGTCACTTAAAGATAGAGACAAAAAATATTAACTGAAATGACAAGAAAGAACTGCAAGTCAGGTAAACTGCACCAAGTGTTAAACTGATGAATTAGCAGATACTTCCTCATGCAAAGTGTGATGTTCTCTTGCTGTTCAAGAGGTGATCAACGCAGCCTACAAACGCTGCCGTTGCTGATAAACACCACATGTCAAACTTCCTCATTCAACCTGCTACGCTGTGCTATAAGTAGCTGCTTCTTTTTGGTGAATGCTGGCACAGCCTGAGCTGAATGAGTCTTTTCCACATGTCTGCCAGGCTGCCTGCTCGCTCCCTGTCGACTTTCTTACCTCTCCTCCCTTTCTCTGCCACCCATCTGGGCCTTGTAATACATGACAGCTGAAGCGGGGTTTCCAAATTTAATTTGAGGTGTGATAAAAAAAAAGCACATATCTATAAATTGTGTGCAACGAGCTTTTCTATCTGGATAGTTTTATCATCTTTCATCTGTCGAACACATGCAGCACATCAAACACACAACTTTAGTCTGTCTGTCTGCAATAAAGGAAGGGCCACAAATAGACCTAAAACTGAGAGGTGTTACCAAAGCAATGGTTAAAAATATAATAAAACTGCAAATCAGAACATTCATTGGCAGTGAAATATACTGCGAGCCCTATAGCGTTTAAAACGTTTCTACCAGTTTGCTCAAGAGAAAAAGGAAGTGCTTTATTATCAAGAAGCTACAAAAGCTACAGTAGGTGTTGAATGTGTGATAAGAAGATGGACAGACACCTTCAACACACTAACACACATATCATGACTTTGTGGTAACAGGTTTTAACTTACAGCTTCAAAGTTTGATATAAGCACATTAAAGTTACTGCAGAGCTCATTTGTTAGAAAACATTTTAAACTCAGTTGATGACGACAATGGATAAATTATTCTACTCACCTTAGAGATCATAGTGTGAGGTTTAATTTAGCTCTCTTAATCTAGTTTGTTTTCTCTAATGATTGTCTAAATTAAAAGCCTACAATTTCTGAAGGAGTGCATGACCCCCAGACATCTTTCAAGCAAATGTTAAAGCTAAAATCATCTAATGTTGAACTAGAAACAAAGATCTCACAAAGTCTGTTATGGCTCAGGGTATGTGTTGGGAATGACACTCCACTACCTCTACGCCAGTTGTTGCTCATTGTGTGAGATTACATTTTCTTTTTGGCACGTATCATGTTCAAGTTTTGTGCTGTTTCAACAATTAATATATCAAAACATTCAGCTCCTTCGGGACTTTCCGGCTCTGACTTCTGGTATATTTCAGCAATTTATACAATATGAAATATTTAGCTTTTTCTGCCATGTTTTTCCTTATTGAAAATGAATGAAACAGTTTTTATCATCTTTAAAACTCTTCAAAATAATCATAAGCTTTACAGTCCTTTACTGTACCTTTATTTCTGGTTTGCTTTTTTTATACTACTGTGTGTGAATTTCAGCTTCCTTTGGCTTTCATTTTGCCAATTTTAGCTTTTTTTTTCAATTTTAGCTATCATTTTGACCATTTTAGCTATTCTGCTAATTTATACTTAGTTTTTTTCAGCTGATTTCTTTTGTTTTTAGCTACTTTTTAGATAATTTGAGCTTATTTTTAGCTAAATTCATCTTTTCATTTTAGCTTGCTTATATAAACAAACGTGATGTTTCTATTTCTTTGTGCTAATTTCATCTAATTTTTTAAAGCTATTTTTAGGCTAGTTTCAGGTTTTTTAGCTAGACAGCAAAAATATTTGAGTATTAAGCAGTCACACTGCAATTTTGCAGGACATTTACTGAATTACTGAGTTTTGTATTGGCTAAGGTTGAGTGGTGACTCCAACTGTCCAAAAGTTTTGTTAAAATCAGTCCAGTGGTTCATGACATATTTTGCTAACAGACAAGCACATTCACGCCCACACAGGCGACATCATTGCCATGCCTTTTATCTTCCTGCAGCAGGCGATAATAATTCCCATTGTAAAGGATTATCAGTGTGGCAGCTGTGCACAGAACAGACAGTATGGAATGGAACTGCCTCAGCTGCATTTGAAACATCAGAACGAGTGGTAATTAAATAAACATGTGAGGGTAAAAGACTCAATCAAGGGACTCTTTTTAGCTGCTGTGGATGCACGGCTCTAAACACACACAGACCCACGTCGGGAGAAATCTGTGGGAACAAGTGAGGAAAAGTCTGCGATTATCCCACGTTCTGTCACACGTTTCTGCCTTCACATATCCTACCAAAAATACTGTTTTCACTCCCCAGCTCTGTCAACTCTGTCATCCTCCTCTCTTCTCATGCCCCCCTCGCCCCACCCACTGGTTCTGATGCCTGAAGAGTTCTGGTAATAAACTGTGGTGCCTAAGCTCTTCACTGCTGCCCCCCCCCACCCCTCATCCATATTTCTCATTACAGCAGGATCAGTCCAAAAAGGCCCAGCCCATCCACTCTGTACAGTGGAAGACTGTGGGTTTTTAGCGATCCAATGCATTCCCCTTTTTTCTCTCCCCCCCTTTCTCTTTTTAGATGCTCGAGTCCTTTGTGTACAGTGTGCTATGCTCACTGTGGCAGCAGTGTGCCAAAAAAGTCCACACAAACACACATGTATGTGCACACGTTCACACGCACAGTCACAGACACACAGCTGGGCCCCAGCTGCATACAAAGACTCGGGGTTTGGAAATCAATGAAGGAGAAAGAAGAAAAGGGGAAAGGAGTTTAAATAAATTGGCACTTGAAAAAAGAAAGAAAAAAAAAGAAATGAGAAAGAGAGTGATGGAAACAGAAATAAAAAGTGGGTTCTTAAAAAGACACTCAACAACAGAGCGAGGGTTTTAATCATGAAACAAAACATCACGTGGAAGACAAACGGGAACAGATAAAGCTTGTAAGGATGCACATAAAACACAGACAGACACTGGATTCTAAAGGTTTGAAGGGCCTGATCAGTTCTACGGATCTCATTCTGGTCAAACTGATTCTGATCGTGGGAGAGCTCATAAACCGAACAGAAGAAATAAATCAGCAAAGAGGGGAAACATGCAATCAAAAAAAGCCTTTCCTCTAACAGTGAATAGAGATACGGCACCACAAAGAGCTTATTGTGAAATCCATTAAGACAGAGAGAGAACATCAGTGTTGCTTGTTGTTGCTTCATAAAAGCTGGCTTGAAAGTACTGAAATAAGTTTCTCATGATTTTCTTTAAAATTGTGGGATGCTGAGTCAGCAATGTTTTCCTGCTTTTTTTATGTACATTTTTGAAGTCTAGCTAAATTTAATTTGTGCAATTTTGGCCCCTCATCAACAAAATAGTTTAAGTCAAAAGATTTTTTGTAACTTTTGTACAATTCAAAATATTCACCTTTGTTTACAACTATTTCCTCATAGAAATTCATGAAAATCTTTTTATTTCCATTAAAAATACATATTTTTAAAGTTCAGCATACTTGCTTTATGTGTTCGTTTTAGCTTTTAGCTATCATTTTTTTTTTACAATTTAGCTTTTAGCTACTGTTCTGCTTCTTGTAGATAGCCTTTTGCTACTTTTAGCTTTTAGCTACCATTTAGTTTTAAGCTTCCTTTTTGGTACTTGGAACTTTTAGTCAGCTGTTTGCTACATTTAGCTTCTTGCTAGCCTTTTAAAAGACTACTTTTAGCCAATCTTTTGATACTTTTAGCTTTAATCTAGCATGTTGTTACTTTTGGCTAGTGTTTTGCAACTTTAAACTGCTAGCTAACACTGGCTAATTTTGTTAAGGTAGCCTTTTGCTTATTTTAGCTTATAGTGTTATAGTTTGTAACAAGCTAAAAGGTAGCTTGTTAAAAGGTTAATTTTAAACTTCTGCAAATTTCAGCAGACACACTGCATTTTCATACAAAATATGTCTTTTTGTGGTTTCATTATAAATTTTATTTATTCAACAAATTTTGGGGGGTAATTTTTACTTCAATGCAATAGTTTAGTTGTGCAAAAAAAATTGCATTTCATACAAAAAGCACTTGAATTACTGTACAACTGGAGAAGTTATGAACTGTCATTGCTAATGATGCACGCATTTAAATGACTGCTCTGACCACTTAATACTGTTTTTCTTTCCCGAACCATTGTGTTTCCTTTCTTGATCTGAGAACTGTTTCTAATCTGCCTGGAATTTGGAGTTGTAATTTCCTCACATTGCTCTATATTGCTGAACATTGACATTTTTATAGGAAGAGACAGAGACACAATCAATAGGCGCCTTGAGGAGAGAAGAAAAGTCAGACTATAGTTTTCGTCTTTCTTCTGGTTTGGAAAAAATCCCCACAAATCCTTGTCTTATGAGTCAAGACTGCCAAATTTATTTGGTTTTATCAAGAATTTTTAAAGTCACATTCCAAATCCTGCACGCAGCTTAAACACACATTTCTACACGAGGCCATGATGCATACATGCAGTCCATACTTCACACACCCACTAACTTTTAATACTGCCTAACGCACGCGTAACACATGTTCTCCACATCAGCTCACACCTAAGATTCACTAGAATAAACATTTGCAGTTTTTTCATTCACTTTTAGTTTTCCCCTGTTTTTTCCCCATGCTCATTTTAAAAACATGTTCTGTTCTTTAAAATCCCACCATCACGTGCACGTGATGCTTTTCTCTTCTCATTTGATGCTGCAGGATAGAAGGATCTGAACTGTCCTCCTGAGTCGTTTGATAAGTAAGAAGGTCAGTTAGAGAGCTGTTTAGCTATCAGGAAGGTGTGATGAAGCTGTTGATTTATGAGATGTCCGGTCGACAAACTGCTATGTGACAGTTAAAGGTGAGAGTGTGTGTGTGTGTGTGTGTGTGTGTGTGTACACATGAGAACGAGGGCCCATTAATGCTGAGCAGTGAGAGAGGTTCTCACCCTGCTGACACTCCACTTCGCTTCACATCTTTCTGAATAAATTGATGAAACATATATAGGCAATTAATAACCATTAAACTGACTTCTTCGTAAAGAGATAGCCTAAAGAGCACTGATGGCTCTTGAGAAACAGAAAGAGGCCTCATGAGCAAAAAAGAAAAATTGCAAAGTCCAGACTGTTTAACTTCATTTCAAATATCACCAGCAGGACATCACTGATGCTGATCATTCATCCACCTTAATAACAGAAGCATTCTTTAGAAAAAAGGTGACATATATAGAATAGAATTTCCATTTGAGATCGAAAAACGTTAAAAGTAAAAATTTGAAAAGTTTTATCCTTTGGGATAGAAGTTAATTATTTTAAACATGCATCCATCTTGCAGGTGTGCGTACTTTTACCTCTTTTTGTGTACAAACAGGACACAGCTTGATACACGCAGAACACAAAGGTTTTAAACGTACAAACGGTCTCTAAATGTTCCTCTCAGAACTTCAGTGTATTCTCACAAACTGACGATACCTAAAGTCTTAAAGTTGACTAAATCAACTAAGAAGTCTTGTAAAGGAAAAACATCAAACAAGTTCAATACCTGTAAATCTATGGCACTTTGAATTCTGATAAAACATCCTTATTGTGAGTGCACATATTTTTCATTTGACCCTTTTTATTATCGGTTTAGCCTGATTTTTATTAGAGATTTGACGAATCCAGATTTATGAGACTTAGAGTTTTTTTTGTTCAATTCAGTTTTAATAAAAAGCTGATGGAAAATACGTCACATCTTGTTGCAGAGCAGGCTCAGCAACACATTATCTGAAAAAAGTGGCAAAAAGCCTAGAAAGATTTATTCCTAGAGAATCTTTAGCAGCAATAAAAGTTACCAAAATAAAAAAAGGGAGAAATAAAACTTTTGAGAAGCATATGATTAACCTCTCTAAGTGACAATTTGTATCTAAAATACACCTTTTTAATGAGTTTATCTAACAATTAGGGTTGCTAATTTTAAAAAGTGCTGCAGTATTTTGAGGATTTTTGATGAAAATAGTACATTTTCATGCCCGACTGAGTTCAGGTGACCAAAAGAAGAAAAAAAAAAAGTTGCTTATCTGTGTCCTGCACCCAACCCAGTCAAACGTGACAGAAATATCAGTTCAGTGTCTCCAAGCAGACAGTGTTTAAAGTTAAAAATCCAAAACTAAAGGTTTACACGAGGGATTTGTGTTGCTGCTGCTTCTCCCGCTGCAGCAACATCTTCCCACCGCATCCCTGACAACTTTACTTCCAAACTTTCCACTTTTCTCCTACCTCGGTTCCTCCTCGGGTTGGCTTGTTTCCTGCGCTTCCCCCGGCTCTCATCTGCCATCATGCTCGGACTTTCAGCTAGATGTGGAAATGATAATAATGAAAAAAAGAAAAAAAACCGAGTCGTCCGGGGGAGCGGAGCTTGTGTCGCGTCCTGAGGGTGGCTGGTGTTTGAGGCATCGCCCTCGGTCACAGCGGGACGCGCAGACCCTGATGGGACTCCAAGGCTGAGGCGCAGAGACGCGGAGGTGATGTCAGCAGCAGAGGCTGGCCCTGAGGTCAGGCTCTGGCACCAAAACTACACCTTCCTCAAGCCTGAAATACAAGACCTGAGCAGAGAAGACTGTTTGACAGTTTTCTTGGGTTTGTTTTCTTTATCTTTAAAGGCTGTTCTGTTTCTTCCATGCAGCATACTCCCACGTGTTCTTGTAAATATGATCGATCTACTCAAATGGATCATTACGTTAGGGAAGTTGAAATACTTGTATAGTTCCTTCTTTCACGATGCTTTATTTAAATGAACAAAATGAAATTCCGTCTGCTCATTAAGCGCGGCTGCAGGTTAATGAGGACAGGTATGTGCCCCTCCCTCCCCTGTTTTTCATGTTTTACAGCCCGACTGTTATGCATGACGCACCTGCGCTGAAGAACCCCGGAGTGGACCCCGTCCTGCGCCCCTTTCACCCCTGGATGGCTGCAGGAAGTGATGCATTGACAGCGCTTTGTGTTGCAACATGGACCGTAATCTGTTTTGCAATTGAAAAAAAAAAAAGAGAGAGAGAAAGAAACACCCGATGTAAACATGCAAACAGGACCCCCACTTTCCAGCAGGTTTTTTCACGGTGCATAATGGACGGTAAGGGTAGTAAACAAACAAGGATCTGACACAGATTAGGAAAGACAAGAGAATTCACTTAAGAAAAGTCAATCTAAGCCTTATAATCAATTAGGTGTTTAAATGAAAGACATAAATGCCAAAAAAAATCACATAATTATTAAAAAATAAACCCCTCGGTCAAAACAAAATATTATCCTTAAAGGAGTTATTTTTCTATTTTGATTAACGTTTACAGCTTTTCTCTCAGTTATTTGCACTGAACATCACATTTCTCTTTACCCTATCAGGTCAAGACAAAAAAACAGAACCCATACCATCAGTATTCAACCATTAGTTGTGCCTGCTGGGGGTTTTGGGCCTTTAATGGATTCTGGAAGAGAAAGCATCCTGAAGGTGGGAAGGGAGCAGAGGGACAGAGGGGTCATCCTGCTCCTTTGTGGCCAGAGGAGAGGCGGTGGCTGAGGCAATAAAGTTTGCTACAGAGGGAGGTTACAGAGGTGCAGAGGTGCAACCAAGGTCCTGGGAGCTGCTTTTCAAAACTACCTTAAAAGAAAAAAAAAAAAGTAACGTCTGTAAAGTTTGACTAATGCTTTATGTTTTTCTCCTACAGATGGACAAATGTCAGCTTGTTCCTCGATGCTCAAACGTCAAAGCCACTGGTTTCTCAGTTTTTTTAAACGTGCTATAAGAGCCTTCTGCACACTGATTAACTTTACTGCTGAAGCCACCAGTTTATTGGATCGAGGCCTATATGTTTATAACAAACATGACTTTTTACAGTTGTGGACTATAAGAGTGCAGCAGCTCTGTTAACTTGTCTGCTGTCTGTTTAAGACATACTCTCTTGAGAGGGCTCAGAGGAAGCAGCCCTACTGAGGTTTTGTCCCCGTTTGTGGTCTAGGGGGTTCAAAGCTTCTTCCATGGGGAGAAGAGCCCTTACACGGCATATTAAGCAGGAGTTAATTATATGCCAACCGAAGCGACAAAGGGAAAGAAAATCCTCCCCCCTGAATGACCAGTCAAGAAAAGAGAAGAAGTCATTATGTTGCCCACTTCTTTGCATTTGAAAAACTCTGTTCTTATTTTGGCATTTCCATTTGTTACACTAGAAGAGGGGATCGCATTGAAGACATGTGGCAGCTCTATATCTTTGCATTAGTTTAATTGAAATATATTATATAAAAACGAACGTAGGACAGATTGCAATTCTTATGAAAAAAATGTTAAGGATATTTTATTAGACAGATGACTTATTAAACTGCATAATAAACAACAACAAAAAAGTATATTTTTGTGTCATACATGGTTCCAGCTTAAATGAACAGATCAGCGGAACAAGTCAACCCCTGTGTGGAGTTTCAGTCCGAACATATTGAAATAATAATGATAATAATAAAGGTCTTTTAAATACACACATTTCATGAAGCCATGATCCATGCATGCACTTTTTCCAACCTGGGACACAACAATATTTCAGTTTTAAATTTGGAACTGGTCTGTAAATTGCATGTATTTATAATTTAATATGTGCAGGTTTCCATCTATGAAGTGCAAAGATGGAAACAATTCTGGTACAAATGAAATGTGAGTCTTTTTACATCAGCCTACTGTTTGTATGTTCAGACTTAAAGCATGCTTCACATCCTTTTTTCCGCCAGTATAGGCATCAAAAGTAACAGAAATGTTGATTTCTGCAACCAGCAATCACTAAGAAACAAAACCAGAAATAGCACATGAGAGTTAAATAGTTTTTACATTTCTTCAAAAAGCAGAACTTAGATCTAATTTAGTTTGTGGATTTTAAAAAGTGGCATGTTTTCACATGTACAAATCAGTTTTGATGATTTGAAAAACTCAAACGAATATAATTAAAAACTGACTTCTTTAAATTTTACACCCTGTGTGGCCAAGCAACGATAAGTTTAGCTGTTTTTTTCTCAAATGTTTGTGTTCCACACCTCCGTACAAGAAAAAGTAAATCGGACATTTTTTTCCCTTTTGTTTTGTCAGCTTTAAACTCCCGTTTCGTTGTGGAAACTAAAGCTATTGTTTCAAATCACAAATGTGGATATGGCAGATTGCAAATCAGTTGTCCTTGAGGAAAACTTCCCCCTGCCTCGGAGCAAATGAGTCAGCTTTAACATCACTGCCAGGCTGTGGTGGCTGCTGTGAGTCTTTTTGTGCCATGCCACAACACCACAATGCCAGTATAGTTTAAGCACACTGGGGCCCCTGAACCAAAAACAAGCCAACGCTGTAGAAAGGAAAGGTAATGACAAGATTTCTGTTTTAAAGTCAGCTAAGTCGCTGTGATTCAGCTTTAAAGACTCACTTGACAAACAAGGAAATGTCCTCATTAGATATCAAGAAAAATATGGGAACTTGATAAAGTTGTGTGTGACTCTATCAGATATGAAGACACACATTTCAAACATGTAGGTCTCCTGATGGTGATGGTTCAATGTGTTAAGACTAACTCCAATCTGTTGCCATGGAGACTACAATTTAAATAAACATTTTGCCTTTACTTGTGTTTAAGATTAATTTAGACTAGATTTCTATTTAAATACTGTTTATAATATTTAATGTTTCAGCTCAAATTAATTACACAGCAGGTGTTTCATGGAGCAGGGATGCATTATATAAAAAACAAGGTACTTAAAGGGATAATTCAGCTCTTTTGAAACCGAGTTCCCTTGAAAGGTCATGAACAGTCTTACCTGTTATAGATGTTCTTAAATGGATGTTTGGAGAAATATAATTTAATTCTGATCAAACTGACTAAAGCAGATTGTTGTAGTTTTATAATATAATGTAAAAAGAACGTTATTTTTCCACTCATTTGTCCATCTACCTGCCCTGCTCAGATTAGCTGTCAGCTTGTTATTTATCAAAAGCAGTTTTTTCTTCTTCTTTAAATTGCTATTTAAAGTAGGCAAGATAATATTCATTCATGACCCTTCCACAGAACTGCACTTCAAAAAGGTCTGAACTTTCACTTTGAGTACAGACATATCTCAAACTAAGGGTTAAAAGTCATTCCAGTAATAAATTTTTGATATCTTAGCTTATGACATAGGCCAAGAGAGAATAAATAAATTTGACATCATTTCAAATAATATAAAGAAAACGCGTACACCATTTTTGTAGATGTTTATGAATATTTGTCTACACTCCAACCTCTGAGCCTAATGTCCCCTCATCGCTCTTTTATATGGTCATTCAAAGTGCAGACTGTGGTTGACCTTTTTTTTTACAAGACAGGTTAGTGTAGTTTTTCTTTCTTACAGCATTCAGCAGCCCACAGTGCAAATCCCCACTGACCACAGAGAGCCTGTCCAGCCACTGATGTCATGAAAAACAGCCACTTTTAATGCTCATCCACTTCATCTTGGCAGCTCTGTGCAGCTCATAACAGGCTGCTGTGAGGTCTACTTCTTATTCATAACAAGGGGGTTTTCCAATTAATTCATGGACCTAAAATAAAAGGACAGAAAACTTCTCTTTGTTTGCTGGTTTTGGACAAACAGCTAATAATATTTAAAGTGGGATTAAGCAAAATTATCAAAAATTATCATCTTACAAAGGTGATGGTCTTGAAGTGCGAGAAAGCAAATTCCAATATGAAATCAAGAACAAGGTAATAAAACTAAAATATACTGCATGCTTGCTCTGTCATGACTTTACTGCTCTCTATAGGAAAAGAAGAGTTACTACATTAATTCACCGAGTGCAGATAGGAGTCTTTTGCAGCAACAACCACTATGAACTTGTTTTTGCCATTTTTGTATTTGTAAAACTAGCCTTCATTCACAAAAACGCAGAACAACAGACCAAGCAAATAATGACATACATTCTGCAACCATTTCAAAAAGCAAGTTTATTTTTTTAATGGTAAAATATAACGTATCAAAATGTAAAACATTGTACACAAAAAATGAAACACTTCACTTTTCTCTAATATAGTTATTGCTCCTAATATAGCTTTTGTTGCTAAAAGGTGATATGCTTTTGCCAGCAAAAAAGTCAGAATAAAGAATGATAATTACAAAGCGCACACAAACGCTCATTCACACACAAAGAAGATAACATCCATAAAGTTCATTAATATATATATCAAAAAGGATTTTGTACAAAATATCTCATACATTCTAAAATACAGCACTAACAATTTATGTTGGTTTACTTATATCTAGTGTTAGTGTTATAATACTCTATTTGTGCATCATTTTCTCAGTAACTTTACGTCTTTGGTTGGTTTTGTTCCAAAATAACGACACGTTCGTTTGTGCTAATGCTTGGCAAACACTGAAGTGACAATACTGTGATTTGCTGAAAACTCATGTGACTTTAATGAGGCTCCCTCTGAGCGCCATCAGGCCCAGACGCGACTTTGAATATTTGTCTAAAAATACAGAGTCAATTCTTTTTTGTCATCAAAATGAGGTTCATGTGAGTAGTCGAAGGAGACGGAGATCTTTACAACCAGTGTTGTCGTCAGTGCAAAGCCACTGTGTAAAATGGGTTCTACAAAAAAAGCTGCAGCTTACATCCTGGGACGCAGCTGTACTGTTGCACAAAGTGCCTCTCTGTACCTAGAATACACATTTTACAATGTAGTAACAAATTGAGGCATTTTAATCCTCTCTATTGAATTAGGATGAATTTCCCTGGATTAAAGGGTAACAACTTGTCCTATAAATGTACGTTTGAATGCATTATTCAGGTTGCCAAATGCACATAGTTGTTGATGCGTACTATACCAATGATTATCGAGCTTTGCTCATTTTATGTACCTTAAAAAGACGAGGCAAACACAACAGAAAAACTAAGTAAACAGCTGCTTTCAGAAACACTTAAAGTAACCATGTGGAGTGCAAACTCTCTGTCTGGAAAAAGCGATTACAACATACATGTTATGTGATCACCAAAGATTCAAAACAAGTCCTGAGTGTCTGTGTGTTGGCACATGTGCTTCAATACAATGTGTGACTTGACTGCTTTACACTGGTGTATATGTAGAAATACTGATATGCTGTCTGATTGTGCTGATACTGAGAAAAGGGAAAATCAAAGCAACAGAAAGAAAATTTACTAGCCAAGAGAAACATTTCTCAGTCATTAAAAGCATAGCTTTTTCATTTCTTTCACAAAACCTTGAACACTGAGCATCAAGCAGACTATCAAGACATTACTACTCAACGTCTCATTGTCAGACACATTTTATATATTTACATGTAATCTTTTTTGCTTCACTGCTGCCAAAGACCTTTTGTGACTCGAATATCTGTTTAAAATAAACTCAACATCATCATTTTGAATCAGGTATATTAGTACAAAGACACAGAAAACCAAACCAGGGCAGCAGGAAAAAGATGCAGAAATGGGAGCTAAATTGGCACCTTTGGTTTTAAGGCTTTTTTGATGGCAAATTGCATAATTTTAAATGTGTGAGGACACTGTATTATGAGTTTTCCTTAAAAACTTGGTATTGCTATTATTCTATCCTTTTTCTATGAGTCTTCAGCAAGCAATATACCTTTTTACAGTTCAGCATCTTGACAGGTTGAATTTTATACATAAAGACATAATTTAAGGCTTTAGGTAACAATTATGATGCATTTTATGAAATGTTTTATTTTTTACAATGTAAAAGAAAGTACTATAATTAACAAAATGTGTGTTTTAAAACTGAAGAGACCAAAACAGAAATTCTTTCCTAAAGATGCTTAGCTGCTCAAGAGTCCTCTAAGACAAAGTGTTCAGGTACTTATTCTCCCCAGCCAGTGAGGTAAGCATGGACGTCATGTCACCCACAGCCATGTTGGACAGACCAGAGCCTGGAGCAAGGCTAACAGAAGTCTGTGGGGTGGTGAGGCGGGAGGAGGCCTGGGAAGTAGATCCCAAATGTTCCTGAAGGGGATTATTGACTGGACTAAACGAGGAAGAGTTGGCGTCATCAATAATGGATGTAAAGTCTATGCGAGCATTGTCCAAGTCCAGATTTTCTAAGGCGTTCGAAACAGGAACAGACTCGGGGTAGGGAGCCAAGGGGGCTGACTTTGCATCGCCTGTTGGATCCAGGCTTGAACCAATACTGTTCTGCTGGTTAAGGCAAGGCCCATTCTGGGGGTCCATGTGTTTCTCCATATTGATCTGACCTGTGTAGTACATGTTGTTGTTCGACGAAGAGAACATCGCATTTTGAGGGTGCTGCGGATGCTGGACTGGAGGAAGTCGAACCCCTCGTCTCGGGCTAGAAGTGAAGTGGACAGGGCTGAGGTGGGGTGAGCTGCCGATAAAACCTCCTCCTACTTGTGACAGGCTGTTCTGCCGACTGAGAGGCTTTTGTCCCTGAGGGGGTCTAGGTACCACCATTTCCTGATTATGGCAAGAACCCTGGAGACCTGCTAGATGTTGGGCTTTTGTTGTAACTGGGATGGACCCTTGACTGTGGGCAGCAGGGCTCATGACCAGATTCTGGTCAGGATAAGAGGAATAAGCCTGGCTGGAGTAAAGGTTTTGGTTCAGGTGCTCTGGACTGTGTTGCATAATTGCTGTCTGAGCACTCAAATCCATATTGTCAGAAACAGGCGGTGGTTTAATTCCACTTTGAGGCTGATCTTGTTGCTGCTCCCACATGAGGGCCTGCTGGGACTGCACATAATTCCTCACCATCATCTCTTTTACCTGCATCATTGGAGTTTCGGACCTCTGGCCATCAGACAGTGTGGAGCCAGCGCAGCCCAAGCTTACCCCTCCTCCACCAGAGAAACAGTTTTGATTTGGCCTTTGAAAGTCACAGCTGGGTTGGTTGGAGCTCCTCATTGCTCCCTGGCCCAATTGTTGAGGGTATCCCTGTGTTTGTTGCAGGAACATTTGTTGCTGATGGAGCTTAGCGCTTTGACAGGAACCTCCTCCACCCATACCAGAGTGGAACTGCTGCTCAGGTTTGATAATGAGTTTGTGAGTTCCATCTGTATTGTTGTAGAGACCGGTCTGGTTGCTGAAGTGGGCTTGTGTCTGTTGAGGCTGCAGACTGGGATCTGAGTACTGCATTGATTGCTGGTTTTGAAAATTGTGGCTGGAAGCTTGTATTTGGTTGTGAGTACCATTCCAAGGTCCTCCAGAGTTGCCACTCTGACCTAAACTGGGATAATGTGGGCCTGAAGGACTGAGCTGACAGGTGCTCATACTGTACTCAGCCTGTTGGAGAAGTGTATTTGACATGCCCTCTTGCTGTGTAGGTCTTGCCTGGTCCAATGGATTTCCATTAGCCCTGGAGATGACCTCACCTCCATGGCCTTGGTAGGTCCGGTGAATGTAACCATGATCTGGGCAGCCAAGAGAATTGTGTCTCGGGGACAGCTGGTTTGTGAGAGGAACTCCACCTCCAACGGTCTGATTCTGTTGCTGGTAGTTCATGAAGTTTCTCTCTCCAGGGGTAATCATCATGGAACGATCACTTGTATCAACAGGGGTGAGATGGGGCTCCATACCCATGGCTTCCATCATGACATTCTCTGTGATGCTAGGTGGACGAGGAGAGTACAAGTGACGAGCAAGGCTAATGTCAGAGCTGTGGTGTTGCAGTGCATTTCTGCGTCCCATCATAGCTACATTATTAAGGCTGTTGAAGCGTTTGGGGAGAGCTTGTGAATCTGCTGCTGATCGCACCGGATCACTGGCTCGCCTGAAGTTGTTACCCGGAGCCTGGTGAGGGTAGATAACACCAGTACCGTATTCTGTGTTGGCACTATGCCTTCGAGGACCACCTTGCTGCAGAAAAGGAGGCAGGTGTTGACCTTGGTATTCACTTAAAATACCCCCTCTTCTGACTGGTGTACCCGACTGCTCCATATTAGGCAAAGGTGTAGGTGGTGGTCCACCAGTAGCTGCGGCATATTTGGCCTTTAGTTTGTAGTGCTGAGCAGGTGTTAAATTAGGAAGACCTGGCAACCCTCCTACAGGACATGGAGCTCCTCTGCGATTGCTCTCGGGTGAGAGGGGTTCTCCCCCGGCTTGTTCTGGGCTCAGAAGGTGGCATCCTCCGCCTGCCGTTCCTCCCATTTGTGAGACCTCACTGGAACGACGGCTGGATGGGTAAGGGGATGCCATAGAAGAGCGGCGGCTCACAGTGTACGCAGAGCTTAAGCTGCTCGTGCCGCTTCCTCTCCTGTCATTAGAGGAGCTGGTTCCGCCTCCAAGGTCGTGGTTGGACAACTCCATAACGCGTCGATTAGAGAGAAGTGGAGAAGGTGCACACATGCCCATGTTTTCTCCTGAACCTAAAAAGAAACAAAGTTATTTAATAGAAGTCCTCAAAGAAGATTTGATCATTTTCATATCTATTTTTTTTCTTTAACATCTCAAACATTTTAATCTGTTATATGCTGAACCAGTTTACACAAGACAAACTTGTCAAAAAGGCTCTAATTTGTGCATTTATTGTTTTGATCTCATCACAGTATTTACCAGGAATGGCTGGAAGCTTGTTGCTGGTACAGCGGCCAGGAGGAGTTGGCCTACGAATTTGCTTCAACTTGTCGATCTTTAGGTTCTCCAGCCTCTTCAGAGCTTGTGCAGACATTCCCATTGTTCCAGGCTCACCGCCTCCTCCTCCTCCTCCACCTGCAACTCCATCTTCTATTGCAGTGAGATCATCCAAGCTGCCCGCTGCATTCAGGTTCATTTCCACACCGCTGTCGTTGTTGTTGGTGCTGCCCAAAGGAGAACGTTCACTACTGCAGGACGACTGACCTCCGGGGCTTGGCTGCGACTTCTGAAGGAAGACGAGAAAACAGCGGAGAGTTCCATTTCACGTTTTAAAATTCAGAATAAGACATAAAATTGAGTTTATATTGACTCTCTCACCAGAGCAGTTTCAGGGGCCAACAGTTTGCAGTCCTCCCTGCGTACCTCCTCTTTCTCCAGCAGCAGCTCAGAGTTCGGGCCTCCAGGGGTCATAGCTGAGCCAGGGGGTCGAGGGCCAGTGTCTCCACGATGCTTTTTGGTGATATGGGCCTCGGGGCCATGTACCGTTTTTACATGTTTCCGTAGAGAGCTCGGATCTGTGTATCGTTTAGTGCAACCAGGTATTTTACAAACATAAGGTTTCTGTAAAAGAGCAGACATCACATTCCATCACTTATATGTAACATTTGATCGTACTCAACATAAAAAATAATTTTTTTTGCTCTACAATATCAATGACTTAACACTTGTGCTCTTTATTTTATTTAATTAAACCTGTTCAGTGACACAAATCATAAAAAATATATTTGTTTTTGTTGTAAAAACTGCATTTAGTTGTCACAGTTTTGTCCAGTTTCTTTTTTATATTTTCTATTGGGGTGGCTGTGGCAGAGTGGTTAGGGGAGTTGTTCCATCAGTCTCAGTCTGGTGGCCAAAGGGTCCGGTGGTGCCGGTGCAGGGCAGCCCCGATACTGTCAGCGTGCCCCAGGGCAGCTGTGGCTACATTATAGCTTACCACCATCAGTGTGTGAATATGTGTATGACTGGGTGATTGACTGAAGTGTAAAGTGCTTTGGAGTCATTTAACATTTTACTGGTGTGTGAAATATTACCTCATTGGAATGAGTTCGGTTCTGATGTTTAGCCCTGTCCGACGCGTTGGAGAAGGCTTTATTGCAGCCCTCGTGCTCACACACGTACGGTTTTTCGCCGGTGTGAGAGCGTAGGTGGGTTTTTAAGTTCTCCAGGCGAGAGTAGGCCTTGTTACAGCCTTCAAACTGAAACAGAAATCATTCAAAATAATTCAACAAATGCACCCAAGTTTCAGTGAAAAACCAACACCACAAAAATAATTAGATGATGAATGTTTTTCTTAATACATGATGTCTCTACACTGTTTGAGCTTGAACAATAATTGACTTTAGAGCTAAACTAGAGAGTGTGTGATATTATGGTATCAGTATAAAAACAAGCTCCTCATAAAGGTAATCTGACTGTGCCACCTGCTGATGAAACTGAAACGAGGATATTCTTTAAGTCTAGACACTTATCAGTTGTGTCAAAGTGAAACATTAAAACTTCCCTTGCACGTGTTGCTAACTTCCATAAAATGGACAGTCACATATTTAGCAGCTGTAGATGAGTGCAAACAACAGATAAAGCAGATTTTACTGATCTGTTTTATTTTTACAAAGGGATGCAAAAAAAAGAGAACTGGATCTGAAAATCAGCTGCACGTATACCGAGTCATGTCCCTGTTTTAAATGAAAGCTCAAACGTGTAACAAATAAACTCACAGTGCACTTGTGTGGCTTCTCTCCCGTGTGTCTTCGCATGTGAACCACGAGCATGTACTGGGCTTTGAAAGGTCTCTGTTCTCGAGAGCACTCCTGCCAGTGACACACAAACTCCTTTTTCTCTCCGTGGATGTGCTCGTTGTTGATGTGCTAAACAGACGGATAAATAAGAGAAGCATTTCAGTCAAAGTGAGACACGACTAGTCTGTCCATATTTTGATTAAATTATTTTTTCCTCACTTTGGTCAGTGTATTATAACTTTTCCTTACTGAACCCCATGATGCATAATCAGCTATTTGTAAAAGAATAAACTGCTTATAGGGTTTTGTCTTTGAATTGAATGAATAAAAAACAATATTTTTTTGTTTGATTTACATGAACTAGCTGGTCTTGCGTGTCAAACTCCTTGTTGCAGCTCTCCCAGTGACAGTTGGTTTCATAAATGGCTTCTGGCTCGTGCTTCCCGTCCTCCTTGTCCAAGTCATCTCTGCCGTCCAGGAGCCCCATCAGATGATCCTGCTGAAACATATGTGGAGGAAAACAAAGTTAGTCTGAGTTTTTCCTGTGCGACCATCATAAACTGTTAACCTTATAGTACGTTTTGCATTTTATCCCTAGATAATGAAAGTCACTCCCCAGCTACATGTTTTCACTGTTCCTGACTGTGTTTCTCTTTGACATGTGACACAAACGTTTGATATACCTGCACAAGCGCACTTTACAATTTTAAATCTATTAAAATGATATATTATCATGAAGGCTTCACCTGAGTTCCGGTGGAGGAAGGACTGGCTACATCTGCCTCTGACCTCTCCTCCAGGCTCTTCACGTTCATGCCGTCCATCACTCCTCCCAACCCTGGCTCTGTTTTCAGCTGCAAAACAAAACGCCACATCTTTTTCTTCCAACCTATTTCTGAGCAATGACTTTATTAGTGAGAAGCAACAATTAGAAGAAGAAAAGCTTCACTGGCGCTGAATCTAGTTTGAATAAGAGAGCCTTCTTACGTGTCCATGTTTGGGTGGAGCCTGCAGCCGAGGATTGTGGGGAGGTAAACGGGAGGCTTGGCAGGGAGCGGGTGTGTGGCCGCCCAAAGGTGTACCCCCATTCCCTCCATACATGGACCCTGGTCTTGGGTGGCAGTTTATGTTGCTGGAATAACTCAGCGACGGACTGTGGAGTAAAAACCATCAAGACTCCATAAGAACAAAAACTCCAAATAAAGGGAAAATATTTAAAATACACCTTGAAACCTATTTTTTTTTTATTTCACTTCCATTTTGGACTATTTTTGGTCACTAATTTCTAAAGCATTACATCTTATTAAGAAGAGAACTGTGAAAAAGTCTTGATCCAACCCTCATTTCTTTTAATTTATCTTCCAATGAACCTGATTAACCGTTCAAAACAGTTTTGCAGTCATAGTCAGTTACAAAGATCAGGACAGAAAACGAACAGAAAAAAAGCAACTACAATCCAAAGGAAATCTCTAAAAGATCTTTAAAACCTTAAAAAAAACGTTATTCAAAACACTTATACCAAAAAAGCTTGCTCTTTGGATGCAAAGTGTAAAGAAATCAAACAATTTTGCACTTTTCTATATATAAGAACACTAATTAAACTGAATATTCTTCATGTTATGTTTATGAAATTACTACACCTTATTTACGTACCAATCTTAGTCATTAGAAAGGAATATAGACAGACAATCTAACAGAATATAAACGCTCTTTAGAACGATATCGTACCTCATAGCGCTCACAGAGAGGTGGCCGTAGGAGCTGGCACCGTTGGGGTTGCAGCGCGAGTTGACGAAGGCCACTAATGAGTTAGGAGAGGTCCGAATGACGGTCTGCAGGTCCACACTGGCATCAGATAAAGGTGAGATAGACAGAGCTCGCTTTTTACTCAACTTCAGCGTGGAGCGAGGCGTGGAGAACCTCGAGCCTAAAGGAGACAGAAGAGGATGAGATACAAGGATTGTTTGTGAAGAGATTACATTAGTTTCTAATCGGCATCTTAGCTCACCGTCGCCAGGCTCAATGTGTTCGGAGCCGGGCTGAGCGTGGCAGAAGTTATGATGAGATGACATCATGTTCTGGTTACAGTAGGGGGCACTGTTGCAACCTGTGGATCATTTCAGACAGTCAGAAACAGTAATACTGTTCTGGAAAGCTGGAAAGCAAACACATGATTTATGGTCTCCTATAGATTGGGGGATTTAGTGAAAAGAATATTTGCAGGTCGGTGCTTCTTAAAGCAATGAAAGAAATAATGTGGGGGAAAAAAGCCCCAAATAACACGAGCTTCCCAACAGACTGTAAAAGTTTAGCTTTTCTGCTGTAAAATGAGGAATTCATTCATTTATTTGGATTTATGATATGACAAAGTACTCTGTCTCTTCCTCTTTTAACTCATCCTTTTGTTCTAATGTAAACTCAAACTGAAGAGAAGATTATAGATCTTAGAAATAGTAAACTTGGTCAGTTGCTGACTTCTGATCCTTCCTTTTGTAGAAATAGGTGGAGTCCAACTTCGTTCAGTCAGATACATTTGAGTCCTAATCAACAGCAGCTTTGAGATTAACAGGGATGTAAAAGATACTCTGGCTCACCCTCTGTGCCCGGCATCCCCCTGTGGCTTATCATACTGTGAGGTGGTGGGGCCTGAGGCGGTCTCATATATTGGTTCAAGCAGTGGCCGTTCCCCTGCCCTGGTCCTGATCCATGAGTCATCCTGGGAGTCATGGGATTATACACGGCGTGGCAGTCCTGGGGAGGACCATCAAGGAGCGGGGCTCGCAGTGAAGACACATCGCTGTAGGGGGACTGGTCTGAGGGGACTAGGCTGCAAATATCAGAGAGACATAAGGAGAAAGAAACATGAATGAATGTGAAAAACTGACATGGATACAAAAAAAAATAAAGACTATAAACACATAAATTACACAAATTAAAAGCACATCACTTGTTTGAATTGAATATTGGGCTCTAAACGTTTTCTAATTAAATAAAAGAATGAACAGTTAAATAATATAAATTAGAAATAAATAAGCTCATTTTAAACATTATCAATTAAAGAAATATTCAACATGTTTTAGCATTCTTGCACCTTTTAATAAAGCTTCATTATCTTTCACTAACAGCAGAGAAAACTGATGTCTTCCTCCGACCACTAGATGGTGTATTATCCTTTCCTTCTTCTAAACTGAGGAAATGTACTATTCTGGGGTTTTCCCTGCTGAAAAAGAAAATATGAAGCTTGGAACTTTCCAGTCTTCCATACATTTCAGTGACTGCTCTGTTGCTTCTTCAGTTCAGAACCTCCAGCCTGCTCGTTTTCTGGATCTCTCTGGTTCTTTTCCCTTTTCTCGATCCACTTTTTCACCCTCTAAACCGTCTTTTGAGTTCTTTAATTCTTCCATTCACCATGTGTATTCCACACAGGAGCTTAATCTGTCCTCTCTAATCCACGGTGCTGTTTCACCCACCCCCTTAAAATTTACCTCCCACCCATTCCCCACTTTTTTTCTTTTTTTCTTTTCTACCATTCATCCCTTCAGTTGTACTTTTCAGCCCCCCTCTGTCCTTTCTGTCTCTTTCTATCTTCTTTTCTGCTACCCCCCCAAAAAAAATCCTGTGCCTCTGTCCTGCCCAGCCACCTTTCTCTCCAACTCTCCCTGCCTCTCCCTCTCTCTGGGTAACCTGAGTGGGGTGCGAGGCAGTCATGCAGAGCGCAGCGGGGCCTGGTCAGCCTGTAATTAGCAGCTGTCAGAGAGAGGCTGAGTCCACCCGCAACCTGGGTGGCATGAGGAAAGGAGGTGGTGGTGGGGGAGGCAGGGGAGGAGTGAGTGGCTGAGTTAGCACAGAGGCCACAACAATTGCACACGGAGCTGGACTTCTGCATCCTCTGGATATTTGTAGGATGAAAATAGGAACAGTTTTTGAACCTCTAAGCTGAGTCTCCGTTTTCTAGAGAGTAACTGCTGAGTTGTGTTCTAAAAAAAAAAATAAAAATCACAAACGTGAACATGATAAATATCCTTTGGGGTGAATCTGCAACAAGATGAAAAAGAAGAGCTCTTTATAAAAAGGCGACAACCATCACCTCTAAGTTTTGTTCATCTACACGTCTAAACAGCTTTAAAATTTCTTATCGAGTCAACTGGAAAAAGAAAAAAAATCAGTAATGGCACAAATCTAAGGTTTTCAAACTGCATTGAGGGAACTGTTAGTGAACACATGTCAGAAAAAATCTGAAAAAATCAGTTTTTAAGAGCACGTATGTTCCATTATCATAACCTAAAAGACTTTTTAAAATGTCAGTCTGTTTTTCTAAACAAAACTCAGTTCTCAGTGATGCAGAGCCTTGGACTGGTTAGAATGGTGTTTTTTTGTGAACAAGGGAGATTCTTACAGAAAGACAAATGTCAGAGCAGCACCCCACCAATCAGGCTTTTATGAAGCCATTTGCTACAAAAGAAAGTGCTTTGGAGACTGCAAAGTTTGTCACTTGAATGAATTCATGCTTGTAAAAAGAAAAAGCTCTAAAAAAACTGAATCTAAACTTTGTGCTTACCTCATATCGTTGCTAGGAGGAATGGATGTACAGAAGCGATTAGAAGATAAAGAGTTACCCTTCAAATATGTAAACATACTGTTGCTTTCTTGTTTGTGTATGCAAATTCACAAGATAGCCGCTGTAATATAAGAAACCGTCTGTTCTTCTCTCTGTTATTAATTTAATGCCGTCTTACCCTCTGGAGGGCTGACTGGAGGAGTTGTCGTAGTAATACAGCCCCTGATGTGGCTGCATGTCCACTGGCATTGGAGCTCCTCGGACCTCCTGCTCCCCTTACAGCCTGGACCTGGGCACAAAGAAACAAGGCCAACGTTAGAGTGAAGATAGAAAAACTAAACAATCTCAACCTCCATTAAACAAAACTAAACTATACACAACTGTGGTTGAAGATTTAAAAAAAAATGAAACATGTGGGATGTTAATAACAGACCAAACCAAAGTAAAAATAACAGTTTAGGGACAAAATAAACTATAAAGCTTGAGTCAAGCTTAATTTAAACAGTGCTGGGACAAAAGACTACATCTGATGGTAAAAGTTAGGCATTACAATATGAAAGTAGCATAAAATTGGATTTTATTAAAAAAAAAGAAAAAAATGTATTTTTATCTAAATACTAAAGTAAAAAAAAATCTATATATATTAGGAATGAACTCATGAAAGTTAGTTGCATATTTTTGCCCTGAAATAAAAAAAAAGTGTTACTGTTCTGTAAATATATAAAACAAAAATTCTAAACTTCTTTAGTACTGCTTTACTCTAATGAAGCTGTTCAGATAATAGCCTGATACACACAGTGAGCTTTGACATAATCTCTCCGTTTTAAACGCAGTCGTGCCTCTTTAACGCTGCTCACAGTTGTGTGCACATGGATGAAGAACGGTTTGGGTTTTGCCTTAAACCTTAAAGGACAAAAGTTGAGGGATGATTGCAACAAAAACTGAGGAAAATGAGAGCAGAACAAGACGGCCTTTTGTCTGCAACTAATATTGAGGGGGTATCTTTCAGCAGGATTGTATGGGCAAGGCAATGCCAGTGGAGATTTCTAAGAAACTGCTCATTACATTAAACCACATCAGTGCAGGTAGCATAAGGCTGCAATTGTGATTGTGGGTTCTGAGATGTTTTTAAAACTAATTACAACCAAAAAAAAACAAAAAAAAAAAAACGAAAAAACAAACAAAACATGGGGTGATGCACAATTTCTCCCAAATACTATTGCCAGTTTGTTTCTGCAAATAGTTTTATCCTTTTACTTTGTGAATTTGTTTGGGAATGTGAGCTTACATTGTAAAATATGTGACAATTTTTATTTTTGCCATAGTTGAAATTTGCATAAAGATAAGATCATAAAATATAGTATTCCTGATCTTAATTTTAATACAAACAGCTATGTCTTCAGAAGTAACTTGTTCTCTTTAACTCTTTTTTTTTTCTTGAAATTCACATTTTAACTCTGCCAGTTGAAGCAGAATTTGGAAAAGCTTTCACAAAATGTTTGACGTCAGTAACTGTTTTCATGGACATAAGTAATCAGAATAAACACCCCAATCAGAATATTCTGATCTGATTCAGCTCAATTGAAATAAATTTGTAATCCAAATGAGGGGTGGATTATGACGATTGATAATCTGAACGGCGTGCATGTAAACACTTATTCTGATCTTGTTATTCTGCATGTGGAAAACTGACCTGACTGTGCGTCCTGTGCCGACCTGACGTATTTCCGCCTGGCTAGATGTTAATGTCAGAGAAGCAAAAATTAGTTGGTTATAGAAACAACATTTTTATTAGAAACTTTGGAAGAGCTCAACATGATCAAAACCTTTGATGGTTGAAAGTGTAGGAACATGGAGTTACTGTAACAAAAAATTTCTTTTGTTTTTTTTAGGGAAAGTTAACAACTCTGCGCATGTCAGTATCTCTATTCTAAATAAAAGCCTGGTGAATGTAAATGTTTGTCAAAATCTGATTATTAATTTTGTGCCCATATAAACAATACATTTTGATTATTGAATCCAAATACATTTAAATTGGTTTAAAGAATTGTGCGCATGTAAAGTGTAGACATTCCCCGTTTTACATATGGAAATTCCAGTGAAATCATTCCAGACCTATAAAAAATAGAGCACTAGTGAAAGTGACTTTTTGTCAGATGATAAATTGAAAAATTTCAACAATGTATCATTTTGAAGCTTTAAAAAAAAACAAAAAAACTGAAAGTACTAAAAATTAAATATAAAAGTATTTATTTTGAGACTCATTTTGTTAGGACGGGTCGTGTATACGTATTATTATCTCTGTTTTTTGTTGAATTGGCTTTTCTAAGTTGCAACCTTCTAGTGCATTTATGAGCAAAACATCAAACTGGGAACTGGGAAAACTCAGGACAACAACTCAATGGATTCAGTGGCACGGCTTCCCCAGCCTGTTAACGTAGCAGCCCGGGTGTGAAAAGGGCAGCAGGGACCTATTTAAGCCCACAAGTCACCACGGTGAGATTTGCTACGAAGGCTCGCAAGTGTCTAAATTACGTGTGAGGTCCGGGGGGGCTGCTTGCTCACGTTCAACACGGCCTTTGGATCTGTGCATGATAATTAGCTGGAAGTGCTAAATAGAGATCTCGCCGAGCACCTCAGCTGTCCAGAACCAATAAATACCATGAAGGGGGACCCCCAAGCCTGCAGTGCTCACACACACACACACACACACACACACAAACTGTCACAGCTGTTAGTCTCGACGGAAGGTAGCATAATGATTCAGTGGCCACCAAGCTTACAGTGGACATATGTGAAGAAGTGTGTTACAGTGTAAAACAGTTGATACAAGAACAGTAGCAGATGTGTGTGAGAACATTTTGGGCAAACACATTCGTAGTAGTAAATCCTGGCATGTTTTTGCTACCTGGTGGGGACAATTTTTCACCATTTTCCTGGTACACACAGCCTGGTGGGGACCCACTGTTCCTAATGGGGACAAAAACCTGGTCCCCATTGGCAGAGATACAGTTTGTGGGTCAGGGGTTCAGTTTAGGACCACGGTATGAATTGAGTTTAGGTTAGTTTTAGGGTCCTGTGAGGTTAGTTTTAGGGTAAATGGTCAGGGTTAGGCTGTAGAAATCACCTGTAAGTTCCCATGGGGATAGAAGAACAAACATGTGTGTGTCTGTGATCTTGTTTTTCCTACATCGTGTAGAAATTTTCCTGAAAAAGCAGCCTCGTGGGGACCGAACGTGCATCATGGGGACCAATGCCCGGTCCCCACGGGTCCAAATGCAAATTACGGGTGGGGGGGTAGGTTTAGGACCATGGTGTGAATTGAGTTTAGGTTAGTTTTAGGGTCAGGTAGGTACCTGTGAGGTTAATTTTAGGGTAAATGGTCAGGGTTAGGTTATAAAATTTCCAAAAAATTAATGGAAGTCAATGCACGGTCCTCACGGGGATATACAAACCAGACCTTTGTGTGTGTGTGTGCTGGATAAATGAAGATCTCAGGAAAAAGACTGAATAATGTATGAGCCCACCTGCACATAACTAAGCTGTTTTTTTTATCTGTTTGCTAATATGTCCTCTGGGAGTGAGGCAGCAAGTGTGACAGAGTTACTGTTGTAGCTCTGTGCACACACTAAACAGGGTAATTAGTTTGTGTGAAACAGGCAGTGTCTTACTCTCGTGCAGAAAAAGCAAACAGAAAATGTTCAGAGTCTGAGCAGCCTTTTCTAAAAGAAGTCCTGTTTCTGAAAAGATACTGTTAGACCTTAAAGACCTGATAAGAAAAACTTAAAATTGATAATCTAGCATGTAGATATGATGATCACACACACAGTGTTGCCACAGGTGACGTAAAGTGCTATTTTAGGTCAGTGTTGGTGTAATTTTGTGGTGCTTGAAGAAATTGGGAAGCAGTACATTAAAAACCCCCAAGGCCATAAATCAAATGGCTGACCAAACAAGTCCGCTCTGCTGTGGCACAGCGAGCCGGGGCAGAAAAACCAAGGAGCTGAGGATGAGGACAGGACATCCAGCCACCTACTACACCCAAAACCTCCTCATTCAAACACCTAACCAACCATGCAACATCCCACACAGCCTTCCACATCTCCCTCAGGAACAGCTTTTTAAGCATGTGTTAGAACGTAACCAAGAATGGCTTCATCATCTGAGCTTACCTCAACTACAACTTATTTATGAGCTACCAGACTGTGGAAAAGACTAATAAATGTGAAGGAAAGCTTACTCACCAAACCAGCTCAAATTATCACCAATAAATAAACAAATTGCAATTAACTGTACTTTTTCTTTTCTTTTCTTTTACTCACAGACTTACAGAAATCAACCACAACACTACAAATCTACAATTCTGAAGGTGACAGAAAGTGTTACAGAAGATTTTACTTTAGTTTTGATAAGAGTCAAACATTTTTCTCCTTTCTACTTGATTAAGATGGCTTTTTGCTGCTAGTTTGTTTATTTAGGAATATCTCACTGCATCTCTTTGATGTTACAGTGTTTCAAAATCCCAAATAGTTAAATAACTCCCTGAGATGCTGCCAGCACTTTATTAAACCATATGCATTTCATGACCACTGCCCTCCTGTTTCAAACTGTATTTGCCTGATGACAGATGTCTTAATCAGCTGTACTTGTGTGTGTCCTCAGCTGGGAGGTTCTGTCCTGCTTAGGATCAGTTGTAGCAAGTAAGATGTGTACGATGTCACTCTGACCTAACTCATTTTTAACAGGTTTAACTTAGTAAATTTGGAGAAGAAACATTGTCATTATTTGTAAGACAAAAGAACATCCATCCATCCATACATACATACATCCATCCATAAATACATACATACATCCATACATACATCCATACATACATCCATACATACATACATAAGAAAACTGACTCAAATCTCAGACTTGAATATTTATTTGCAAACATGTAAAGTTACCCCAACCTCACAATGCTGTGGTCCATTCACTCTGAGCCTCCCTTTGGCTCCAGAGACTTGAGCAAAATGGCTCAATTCAGGGGTTGCAGTCAACATAAGGCACATTTGTCAGCTTCTTATATCACTGCCCCGAGCTGTAGGCTGACCCAAGTCATATAGGAGCCCTCTCATGTGGCCGACAAAACCCTGAAAATGTACCGTATTTTCTGGACTATAAGGCGCACCTGATTATAAGGCGCAAAAGGTAATATCAATGCCAATCAATATCTGTTTTCATACATAAGGTGTACCGGATTATAGGGCGCACAGTAAGCGAAACAAAACTGATAAGTCAAATTTTATTCAACTCAATCACAATAACTCTCTCGCAGCTGCTCTATTCCCATGTTCTACTGCTTGACTGATAGCTTTGAGTTTGAAATCTGCTTCGTAAGAATGTCTCTTAACAGGCGCCATTCTCAGGTCCTTTTACACAAACAATGTAGAAGCCCAGTACGTATTACTTCGCGACCATAGATATAGATACCTGTACCTTATGGCGGGCTATAACCCATCTTGCATCGTCGCCAATAGGCAGCGTCAGTCTGTAGGGCATCTACAGGTATATGATGTCTGCGCTTCTGACTATAGTAACCGTAAGGCTTGGTATATAGTTGACGCGCTGAATGCGGCACAAGGGTGTGTGCTTCAACAGTACCGAAATCGCAACAGACCCACACTTGTGTGTTGGACCCACGCTGGGTCAAAATTCTTACATAAGGCGCACCGGAATATAAGACGCCCTGTTGAGTTTTGAAAAATAAAAGATTTTAAGTGCACCTTATTGTCCAAAAAATACAGTAGGTTGTATAGCCTACGCAGCTGACAATATCCCAGGATTCATTCAAGCAAACTAAACAGAAAAAGAAACTGAATTTTGTGTAGTTAAAAAAGGAAAAGACAACTGAAAGCATGTGATATAGAATGTATCTCCATGGTAACGGGGCAGCGCATGATCAGGCAAACATCATCCATAGATTAGACCGTCTCATTTCACAGTCATTTATGCCGCCTACACTAGCCACCTGTGGCCCACATAGGTCACACCCTATGTGGGCTGCAACCCCTGAATTGAGACACAGCCCATGAGTTTTATATTATAGTCAAGATACACCCCCGGAGGGATATCATGGTAAATAAGTAAGTTCTTTTTTCTATCAGGTGACTTGACTCTCGGGCATCAGTTCCTGCAGAGCTGTGATATTAAAACATTAAGTGTGGGTTTGTTCTTTGTTGCAGTGTGTGTTACTAAACAGACTTGTTGGTAACTCCGAAACCTTCTAAAAGCACAGTAAAAATCACAAGATGATTGCCCATTGATCAAAAAATATTCTAAACCTCTTAATAAAAAACATTTGTGAAATGCATTAGACACAATAAAAATACATTGAAATATCTTAGACATCCATCATGGACATTTTCACAAGAGGTAAGAAAAACAGGATTCAAGCTGACAAACTCCCAATTTTCCTTTCATCTAAACTTGAGTCAGAGAGCTGTTCTTCATGGTCTTCTGAATTCTACCTTGTAAATACTTTTTTCTCCCCACTGTCACCAAATGCCAAAAAGTAGCTTTTTTTTCCCTATGTTGTAAGACAGTGAGTTGTAAAGTTTATATGTGATTTATTTATAGCAACAAAGCAAAGTTACATCAAAATGAAGTGACAGTTATGAGACAAAATATTAAAAAAGCATTCTGTAGTGGTTTTATTATTATTATTTTTTTTTAATACAAGTTCAAAAATAAAGTCAGGTTCAATGCAACCAAAGCCCCTTTTAGACATATTTCTTAAAGAAAAGGACCAAGAATCGACTCTTGTGGAACTCCATGAAAAACATCATTTTGTCTCAACGATCAACAGAAGCTAAACAGGTTTCATAAAGGGGATTAGACAAAAACCTTTTTAGAAGATTTATAAATGGTTTTAAGCACAAATCACTCAGAAATCTGACTGTACCACTTTGTATGACTATTACACTAATTGCCTATAGAACCTCAGTTGATTAAGTTCCCAGGTGATGGTTTGTGTTTGCGGTACACAAAGAAAAACATTGTTTAGACTCGCCCTGTTTGGCCACTTGTGAAGTTTTCATAAAGTGCTGATCCTCCTCCCTCTGAGGAAGTCTCCAGAGAGGACAGACATTTTCACAGGTCACTGGTCGTGTCAGACAAAAGGTCTGATCTGGCTCAACTCCGCTCTACCTCTACGGTTCTCTTCTCTTGGGTGTAACTCTAAACTGGGGCTTACGCACGTCCTCCCCCCAAACTAATATAAAAAGTGCCATGTAATGACATCCCCATTCCTCTTAACTTAATTTTGTCTCTAATCTCAGTTGGAAAAGCTGGTGCTTGTGTGTGTTTTTGCAATAATCTATTACCTGGTCAGCATTTACACACAAACCCAGCTGTAATAAAACCTGACCTTTATCCCTGGAGCTCGTTGGATGAAGTGTAAACACTATAAGTATTTGGTTCTCCATCCCCTGTTTCACTCCTCTCATTACGCCTTTTCCATTGCTCTGTATCTCTGAACTATCATTTTCCCTCGTCTCCCCCATCGCCTTCCCCCTCTCCCTCATTCCCTCTCTGCTCATTCCTGCACCCTTCGCCCCTCCCCCTCCTGGCAGAGCAGCAGTCGAGGTGGGTGTTCTCTGGCTGTTATGACTCGAGAGACGATAATGGCAGCTATAATGTAGCCAGCCGTTCCTGATGTGGTGGGGTTTGTGGGGGATTCTGTTGTGTTAGTGCTGGAGACGGAGGATTGGTGGGAGGGGGAGGAAGAAGGTGGAGCCTGCGCCTACAGCCAACCACAGTCCAGATTTTCCTAATTTTCTGCTTCTTTTTTTCCTCCCCTTGTGTTTCTTTCTCCCTGCTCACACTAAATGTTTCTGGCTCAGTTGTTTTCCTTTGGTGGTAAACGTTGTTTTTAGGTTCTGGCTTTGTTTTTGTAACCCCCCACCCCAAAAAAGTCCACCATTTTTTGCATTTCTCCCCCACCACTCATTCCCGGTGTTTTTTACCCCCCTTTACCCAGACTTTGTAAATTCCTCACAGTTGCTGTAATGTGATGGGGGCCAGTGGTGTGACCACCGAAGGGCCACAGGGATGGAGACATCACTGTAATGTACAATAAGCTTTACTCACTGACCTGCTGCGGGAAGATTAATGTCAAACCTACTTAATAACAGTTACGGTGAATTTGATTCAAATGGTTTTAATGAATATTAAGTCTGAGACAGTTTTTTTTTCTAGAAGTGAACCTAAATTGTCTCAAAGTGAAGAAGAAAAAAAAAACTTGACAGAAATAATGTTGTTCTTAGACTTTCAGAAAGGTGAGCAAATTGATCTGCTTAATTTCCAAAGCAAACATCTGATATGTCCAAGGTGTACCCCCCCCCCCTTCTGTACAGTGACTGCTGGGAATGAGAACCAGTGACTCCCAAATGGATGGATGGACCAATGGATGGATATTCTACAGGTTGGATCATAAAAACACAAATGACAGCAGTCTGTTATGCAGCAGCTTTCCCACTAATTTCTGGAGTAAAATCTATGGAGGATAAGAAGGAAATGTTAGCACCTTTTTCAAAACAAATAATTGGTAGTTACATTTATTACAGAAATATGCTTTGTTATAATTCTTTAAATGTACATTTTGTGATTGAAAGTCACTACAAACAGAAAAAAATAAGTGCCCAACATGCCTGAGACTTTCCACATTGGAAAGTTCAGTGCTTTCCAATGTGCAAGATTAAAACCTGAAGAAAGTGGTTCTTTTTGTGGTCATATCCACCATCTCCCCCAAGTGTTGTGTGAATTAAATCAACTTTGTAGTTGGAGTTTAACTAGCTGAAAAGCAAACAGCACCAAATATAATCTTTTAACATAATGTTTCAGCACTTGAAATAAGCATTTCATCTTAATAAACCCTCTTTGAAATGAGCTTTATTGATTAATTATTATTTTTTTATTAATG
The DNA here is from genome assembly GCA_031762555.1 of Cynodonichthys magdalenae. NCBI lineage: Eukaryota > Metazoa > Chordata > Actinopteri > Cyprinodontiformes > Rivulidae > Cynodonichthys > Cynodonichthys magdalenae. The sequence goes on from JARVJO010000365.1 coordinate 14,914,350, forward strand.
TATTGACCTTAAAATCTACAGAAAGGCCACTTGTTGTCAACACTATAACCTAAGTTTCAACTCCACTGCTTCACACATTACGTATGCCTGCACTGTAAACTCTGGGCAGAGAAAGCTGTCTGACTGCTGAGGTGCTCACTTTGTAGAAATAGCAGACTGAAACGTTGATCCCTTGTTGCTACACAGTCAGAGTGACTGATGACAGACGTCAAGGCACTGGAGGGCTTCAGAGAAAGCACCTCAACATGACTTAGTTAGAACCGTAGAAAAAGGAGGGAAAAAACACACAAAGACGAGGAGAAAACCAAGCAGGTAGAGTTTTATCATTGGTATAATAAAATTATTTCTAGTGACGTTTACGCACAGAGTCCAGCATAACTGTAAAGGCTGTCATGCTTAAATATAGTAAAATATGTCCTAACACATTAATAAGGGCATTATTGTAGTATAAAAGCACAATCCATAACCATTGCTGCAGCTGTAATTAGTGTTTCATCACATTGGTTTGATGAGTCAGTGAGTTGATTGTGTTGGTTTTAGGATTAGGAGCTGTTCACCTCTCCTCCTTTTCATTTGTCTCTACAAGCTCTGATTTGTGCAGCCAGCTTCTCAAAGGCAGTCAGACGTCTCTCTTCCAACAGCTTTATCGGGACGACAGATGTGCTGCTACCAACACATGTGAGCATGTTTCCTTCATCCTCAGTCCCCACCATAATTCAGTGTTCCTTCGCTCTTTCATAATCCAACATTCCCCCTCCGTCCTCTTTCTGGGCCGCCCACCCACCATCCTCCACATACCAGTGGTTTCCCTCTCCTCCCTCCTCTCTCATTACCTCCATCATGCCCCTCCTACACACATCCAAACATGTACACCTTTCTCTTTTCTCTAACCGTTTAAATCTCTAGTCCATTTTTTCCATTCTCCTTTTTTTATTACATTTATGTATCTTGTGTCCTTGTATCAAATAGGTAAATATGAAATATATATATATTTTTAAAGGAGAAGAGGAAGTACTAAGAGGAACAGGAGGGAAAGATGGATGGATAGAGCAGACGAGGAAAGGTTGATTCACGCAGCTGGATCCCAGCTGTGGGCCAAGGCAGCACACAGAACTGCTTCATCTATAAACAAGCCAGAGCCCAACCCCCACTTTAAAAAAAAAAAAAAAAAACAACAAAGAAAGTTTGTCATAAATTCAGCCATCCTTTTTAACTTCTCCAAGGCTCCTGAAAAATCAGCTGCCATTTTCCCTCTCTATCTGTCTTTCTCTTGTCTACCCATCGTTGCTTGAAGCTAGAACATCACTTTTATTATTTTTCTTTCCAGTCAATAATGTCCCTACCATTGCGAAAAGTAATACTTCTTGGGCAAAAATTAATTGAAAATTTCCAACTAACCTCTGAAATGGGAACCCACACTGGAGAACAAAAACCAGATAATAATCTCTTCAGTTTATAGAAAGACCACAGCGACTATAAGAATAATAATAATTCTAACAGTCTTGGGTGGGCAGGTATATTTTTAGCTGGCCCGCTGCTACTTACAGTATATTTCTTAGCTGTATAACACAGCTGGAAGCGAGGGAGGATGAAGCGAGGAAAACTTGTGAAGAAAAAAAAAAACTAAAGAAAAAGAGACAGAAGGGCTCCGGTGTATGAAGGTGGCATGTGTGTGTGTGTGAAGGAGTGGAAATCTAATGCATGTGTGTGGCTGAGAGGCAGAAAAAAAACACACAACATGAGCGTGCATTTGTGTGTTTATGTGTGGCTGAGTGTTTGTATTCAGTGTGTGGGAGAAACCACAGCTCGGTCCCCTCCAGGAGACGACAGCAGCAGACAAAATCTGCAGGCCACCAGACGAACACGGTGACCACAGCTCTGAGAGGCTCTCACAGAGAGGAAGCAAAACGACATATGACACAAGAAACACAGTTAGACAAATGAAAAGACGGGATAAATCAAAAGAAGGCTCTGAAACGATTGTCAAATGCTTCTTTTTTTTTTCTTGTGTAGGTGAGTACAACAGAAGCAACATGATTCATGAGCGAGGTCAACCTCTGACAGAAAGACACTAAAAAGACTTGACTGAGAGATAAATATATGGTTATGCAGATCGTGTTCAACAGCATCATGAAAAAAACATTTTCTGTCTTCTTTGTAACCGTTATAGTGAGAAAATCCTTATAATGGGAAAAAAGCACAATGTCTTAAACTATCCTGTCTTATATCAAAATGTACTGTTCAACAAGCATTAAAGGAGAAATATGTTTTTAAACCTTCCTTTTCATGTTTAAAACCATTCAGTTGGAGTCTATATAAAGTGGAACTGCAATACTTGGGTCTGAATACCTGCTTCTTGTAACTCCAAAACCCCCCCCCCCCCCCCCCCCCCGCTCTTCTGAGGTGTGTCTCCGATCATGGGTTACAGCTGATGTAGATCGCGGCCGATGTTAGCCACAGTCGTGGGCCGTAGGCCGCTCGTGTCGGCTGCATAAACGGCTGTAAAATGAGATGGTCTAGTCCACAGAAGACATATGTTTACGTGACCACACTCTGCATTGTTACCATGGTGATACGTTTTATGTCACATCGTTTCAGTTGTTTTTTTCAAAGTATAACTTAACAGAATTCAGTTTTAATAGAAAAAAGTTACAGGTAAATGAATAAAAAGCATTAATAATTTGGGTTTAGCTCCAGTATCAGTATTTGTAACTGCATTTTATTAAACATCTTATTGCAACAAAAAGTTTCTTTAACTAAGTTGTTTCCAAACTCAGTCTTTAAAAAAAAAAAAAAAACTTCATCGTACAATAAAAAAACACTTCACTTTATTTGTTTTTCTGTTTCATTTGCTGATGGCGCAATGAATTCTGGGATACCGTTGACCGCGTAGGCTACTCAGAACCAGCTGACATTTTCGAGGTTTTGTCGGCCGCATGAGTAGGTGCCTATGAATTGGGACAGCCTACGGCGCAGGGTAGTGACATAAGCAGCCGACAAATGCGGCCAATGTCGGCTGCAACCCATGAATTCAGACATGGCCACAGATGACCAAATTGTAGTCGGTAACTCTAGACCTTATTTGGCAGTTCCGTAGCAAACAATCTGACGTGACAGTTCAGAAAACGTCATAGAAAATAGAGAAAATGGAAGAAGTTGAAATATGTGACCCAAAAGATATAAAACACAGCACCAGGAGAGAATACATTCAAAATTTTCTGCACTCCTAGAGACTCTAAGTACACATGAAAAAGCATTTACCGGCTAAAAAAGTGGATTTTGCATACGTCCACTTTAATATAATTATGCATCAAAATCTACAATGATCAGTTTTTTTGTTTTTTTTTTAAATCAACCTCTATCTCAAAATTGTCAACACAGATTTTTAGAGACTATGGACAAAAACAAACATAAAATGTAATTATTATCACTTAATTATATGTTCACACTTGTGTGAGTGAATATACACACTTTTCTGTGTGTGTAGTTTTAATAGGGGTCACACATGTGCTGCTTCTCTGAATGTTAACTCCTTCCAAAGCATAAGAAAAAGATTCACGTTTTTTTTTTCTAAAATTTTGTAAAAAGCATGTACAGAAAACAATTGAAAAAAAAGTCTATATTTCCATGTTTTACTCACAGTGACCATTTTGCAAACAAGTCATGCAAGAATTGACATCTGTTGCAATCCTTGATGTAAAACAGTTGGAAATGAAGATCTCCTATTTCACTCAACTCGGCATTCAGCTAAACAAAACTCATCAGCAGACACAGAGAACAAGTTGCAGAGCTAAAATGGGTGCTGAAATGTGTACTTCTCCTGTGTGGTCCTCCTCAGATCTACTGACTTCATAACTAATATACTACAGGCGGTTAGTTTAATGCCCAAATGCTGGTAGGAGAAAAGCATCCAGGCCTCTACTGGCTTTTAATTGTCTGGGATACCTGACCTAAAGTTTGGGCATGTGACTCAGGAAGCAAAAACACCACAGACGCACACACACACAGGTCTGGTTTGTATATCCCCGTGGGGACCATGCATTGACTTCCATTAATTTTTTGGAAATTTTATAGCGTAACCCTGACCATTTACTCTAAAATTAACCTCACAGGTACCTGCCTGACCCTAAAACTAACCTAAACTCAATTCACACCATGGTCCTAAACCTAA
>JARVJO010000365.1:14921559-14938019 GCA_031762555.1 Cynodonichthys magdalenae
CCTCACAGGTACCTGCCTGACCCTAAAACTAACCTAAACTTAATTCACACCATGGTCCTAAACCTAACCCCCCACCCGTAATTTGCATTTGCACCTGTGGGGACCAATGAGGCTGCTTTTTCGGAAAAATTGTCCACACAATGTAGGAAAAACAAGGCCACACACACACACAGATATCCAGACATTTCCTAAACCAATGAGAGGCTTGGCCCGACTGTGGCAAAGCTGTACTCTCATTCGAAGTTGGGAAGAGACAAGTCATAGCTGTCCCAAAGAGACTGCAAACTAAACAAACACAACGTACACACATACACACTCCAGTAGCTACACAAACACTAACACACTCTGAGTTACATCTCTGAGATCCCAGGACTTACTGACGCCACGCTGCTAAATGCAAAAAAACCAATGATATGTGCTGAGAACATTCTTTACAGTATGAACTAAAACTGCATTTTAGAAAAAGAAAATGAGTGAGAAAGAGAAATAAATATAAGATTTGGTCTATTAGATCATTTAACACATTTAAAATGATGTGGCCAGTTGGTCACAGATGCCATCTGTCATCACTACATCACACCTACACGTATCAACCGACTACCTCCACTGATGGATCTGACGAGTGTAACTTCCACCCTTTTATTGTCTTAGTCTTTAGATTTGAGTCACACCGAGACAGGAAGAAGGCTTTAGGCCTGCCTTTAAAGTGTTTGGGACTAAAGGAAATTAGAAAGTGCATCCTCCAATCTACTACAACCAAGCCAAATTGGTGTGTGAAGCAAGCGACGGTGTCTGCATAACACAGCTTTAACTAATGATGCTGTTGTTGTCTTGCATAAGGATATTTTGATGCAGTGCCGATTAACCTCTGTCAGGACGCTTAAAATAAACAATGGAGGAAATGTGGTGACTCAACAAGGACAACTTTTTTTTTTATTCTGATAAGAATTAATTGTGAAAAAGAGACCGTCTGGGTTTATGTTACGAGGAAGGAGCTCAGACCATTTTCGAAACATGACATATCTCCGTTTAGCAATTCTCTTTATTAACTATTTTTGTAAACAAATTCAGAGAAAATGTACCTTTTTATCAGTTTTCTCATGACTGAACGGTTGCACAGACCATGTGTCATCATTACATCACACCATTTAGCCACAAAGCCAGATTACCTTTATACATGTTAACTGTTTTGGCTCCGTTAACATGTTTTGTTGCAAATAGAAACATTAGCAGGAGCTGGCTTCAACCCATCAGGCTACCTCGAACCATTCAGTAATCTCAATTAGAAGGTGTCCTGGTGTTTCACCAAAATCGGGAAAACGTTCGACTTTTTTATTTTTGTCAAACTGGAAGTTACCACCGTTGTTATCATTTAAGGTGGAACTGTCAGGTTTTGTAGCGAGGAGATGAACCCAATGTCCGGACGGAGGAGAGGAGTTTTATAAGTAAAGATATTTATTAAATAACGAAAACAAAAAGCTGACGTGGCAGCATACACAAAACTAAATAAACTCAGGGAGACAACGAGGGGAACCAAACAGACAGGGCGAACCATATTCAATGAACGGACAGGGAGTAATGAAACCAGAAGAGTATTTATACAGAGAGTGAGAGAGAGATAATGGATGACACCTGGGGAGAAACCTAATTACTAAACAGACACAGGTGAGAGTGAAGAATAACAAACTGCAGGATGAAGTAATGACACTGAACACAAGAGGGAGACACGGGACAAAACTACACACAGAACAAATCCTCACACGAACTAGTTAAATATATCTTTAATGAATAATAAATAAACACTGGCTAACTACTTTTGTATTTCTTTAACTAACTGCAGACTATTTTTTTTATTAATGTAGCTAGTCTAACTAATTTCTTTAAAAAAAATAGTTATCTAGCTCCACCTTAAATAGTCTGATAACAGGATGAATAAAGATGTCGTACTTTATAACTAGCTAACCACTCAACTGCAATAAATAAATGTTGGCTAACTAGTTTGATATTTCTTTAACAGGTGTCAGCTGATAGTTTGTATATCTCTGATGATTCAAATTGTTTCATGAAGCTTCTGTTGCTTTTAGCACACGAAGCCTTTCTCCAAGAAGACCATGGTGAGGAACTGGAAGCTGCAGCAGGTTCCACAGGACAACAATTACTTTTTTTTTCATTTTTGGAGTATGAAATGAAAATAGAATAACCATCTGTTTTTTGTTTTTCAGTATTTGTTAAAAAAAAAAAACAATGACCAAAAATGACGTGGGCCCACAACATTTATGGTATTCTGACTCATAATTAGGAACAATGTGTGAACTAAAGTTAGAGTGGGTTACAGTAAGGTCATCTAGATCGAAACAAAGTTGATGTAATGTCCAGGGACAGCTGCTCCATCTTGTGTGAGAGTCTCGAGTTCCCGCCAATGCTGTAATTAGGTTCATTAACATAACTAAAAGGCAACAAATCAGCTAATCAGGTGGCTGTAAACTGACTGGGTGAGGAGCTTAACTCCTGCACCCCCCAGCACACACACACATTTTCACTTCTGCTTGAACACATTCACAAACAAGTTAAAACACAACAAATTCAGCCAAACTTTTGTTTTCCCTCTTCATTTACAACCAGCACACAAGGTTTTAAGATGAAAATCAATAACAATCTTAACTGCAGCTCATTTAAAACTGAATGTGTAAGCAATCCTTCACTTGGGAATTTCATTGTTAAAGATGTTTTAAGAACCCACCAATAAAAGCTTTTAATAAATTATCCACTTGTGTAAAAATAAATAAATTGACGCATTTTATGTGTGTGAATGAGTGAATTCTGTAAAACAGAACCCGGGGAGGTTAAAAAGTTTCTATAGAAGTATGTAATGCATTTATTTCTATAAAATGAAAACTTATAAAAACACTGCAACCTAGAAATTTAAACATATTTTTTCAACTGAAATAAAATGAAATTGTTTCAAATAGAAGTGAGTGTTAAACTTTTACTATATCCTGAGCTGAAGTTTTAACATTTGCATAAGCGAAGGCGACAGATATAAAGTTTATCATTTCTAAAATGCTCTAGTTAACCACAGATCAAATGTTGGGAGAAGTTTCGCAATCACAGATGCTTTCTGCTACTTGTGCACGTAAACACTGATGCTATCTCACCCATGAGGAAGGGGCTCCCTTTTACCCATCGCAGCTTTGAATTTCAGCTTGCATCTCCCTGCAGGGCTCAGTGATGGACTGCACAAAACAAACATCAGCTGTCCCTGGTACACATTCAAACATATGCATGTATATACAGTTCTCAAATATTTATACAGGAATTGTGACGCGAACCTCGAAAAGATAAACATACATTTGCAGGTATGGGACTAAATGTCTGCAAAGATGGAAACTATGCTGAAGAGTTCGCTGAAGGATCAGGTGACTCCATGACCAGGCATGACAAAACAAAGTTTACTGAATAAGTTTACGCAAAAAAACACATATAAACAAGTTTCTTCCATACTTGGTAGAGTTTTTTATTAACCATTTAGGAGCTTTTGTCAACACATTTTAAACAAATAGCAGCAGAAACCCACACAATGAAAGTAAATACCACAGAATAAATGACAAAGACAAAAAACAGCATATGTGGCACCAGAAATTTAGGAGCAGCTGACAAAATCAATACTTTTCCCTTCTTATAAAGGTAATCATCTTAAAGTATTGTCCAACTGTTAAATAGATGAACAATAAAAAACTACTAACTGAGTGGAAACACATCAAATGCACTGTGGTGTCAAACATCAAGTCAGAGCAGCAAATAAAAATCCTGATAATCAGTGACAAGAGGAGGAGATTAGTTTTGTAGAACTCAAGATCGGTCTCAAGACCACTTTTTAATGGTCTTGTTTCGGACTCGAATGCATTTGTACTCTGTCTTGTCTTGGACATTGAGGACTCTGGAATTTTTTCCAAAGTCAAGACCACAACTCTGGAAATATCACTAAATTGCCAGAATATTCTCCAATTCATATATTAACATCTTTGTTTTCACTGGATGTAAAACGTACTGTTTATGCTAATGATGTACTTTTGTTACCGCTCTCCCTTTCACTCGCACACGGCGCTCCAAGAAAGTGAGCAGTGGTTGTCTGGGAGCGGGAGAAGATGTCTGCAAAATCTTCAGTAATAAAAGTCAGCCACATAAACCATACAGAATATATTTGTAAAAAAAAAAACATTCAGGCAAAAACATGCAGTGACTTGTAAATTCTGCCCTGCTTCACTTTCAGAGACGGTGGGGGCTATGTCAAACTTTTAATGGTAAATGGACTGAACTTATATAGCGCTTTATCAAGTTCCTCCAGACCCCAAACTGCTTTACACTTACAGTCATTCACCCATTCACACACAGATAATGGTAAGCTACATTGTAGCCACAGCTGCCCTGGGGCACACTGACAGAAACGAGGCTGCCATGCACCGGCGCCACCGGACCCTCTGACCACGATTAGTAGGCAAGGCGGGGGAAGTATCTTGCCCAAGGACACAATTACTGAGACGGCTGGAACGGGGGATCGAACCGGCAACCTTCTGGTTACAGGACGACTCCCCTAACCACTCAGCAACAGCTGCCCATTTTATTGTTACTTAGAGCTAGCTAGCTAATGTTAGCAATCTGCACTAAAATTCTTTACCCGGCCCTCCCACAAAGAGATTTAATCAGTACAAGCTATGCATCAAGTTAGCTCTTGTCTTGGTCTCAATACACTGTGGTCTTGGTCTTGACTTGGTCTGGGGTTAGATGTTCTTGACTACAACATTACAGTAGATCTAAAGTTTGCTGTATAGACAGAAAAGGCGAGAGCTTCAGTTACAAACACTAAACTTTAGTAAGTTTAACAATATTAAAATGCCTTCAAAGAAGCTGAAGGTTATGAACATATTCAAAGATTTGTGATGGAACTCAAAAAGTTGTTTCTGTATGAGGTTCTTGTTGAACAAGCTAGAAAAGTCCTCTACTTGGATCACCAGGTGCTTCTTATTCATTACAGGCTATAATGCCACAAAGAAAAGACTTTTGCCCTTCATTTGCCTCTTTGTTCCAAACACTCCCTCCGGCTCTTCATGAGGACCCAAGTGAAATGCTGAAAAGGTTAAAGTCTAGCTGCTGGCTGAAGATCCTGCGTCTGCCAGGGGCACCTGAAGAGGGGTAAACATTTACCGGCAAAGAAAACAGGGGGAGAAAAAAAAACTCCTCAACAGCTGGCCCCAGAGCTGCAGGGTCTTCACTGAGTGCTGGTGTAGAGCTCTTGCTAAGTTTGTCATGTAATTGAGTCAATTGTTGAACCCCCCCACCACTCCCTTCGTTCAGCTTGAACCTTTGGAGGGAAAGCCTGCCGAATAATTAATGTTCTCTCCCTTGCTCTTCATCCATCCATCTTCTCCTCCTCTTCACTTTGCCCCCTTCTCCTATACCCCCACTTGTTTTCTGTTGTCTCAGAGGATAACTGTGCTCTGAGTAAAGGGCTGTTATTTAAGGAGGGAAGGGGAGGGGGGTTAGCTGTTCTGGGATCTGCTGAAGCTTCTTTTCAATCCAAATCTTTCTTAGCCCCAGCCCTCTCTTCTCTCCTGCATTCTCTCCCTTTTTTATTCCTGCTTTTGTTTGAGCCGTGGGATGAATTTTAAGCACTCTGCTCTCCATCTCTCAATTTCCTCCTCGATTTCCCCTTTTCCTCGTCTGGCCAGTCTGCTTTAAACTAATGTACCTGTAGCTTTTTCTTTCCTTTCCACCCCTAACTCATCTGTTTCACACCCAAAAAGAACATAATATATTAAATAATAGAAAAAAGCACAATTAAGTGCAATTGTGGGGACAAATTGAGTATCTGTTACTCTAGGCTTACGGTAAGCCCAATATTTTTAAAAAGGCACTGTGGCTGATTATAACAGAATGTGTAAAAAGGATGATAAAAAAAGAAGGGGGTGATAGGTAGTAGTGTATGCAGCAGGACACAGAGCAGATTATTGAGTTCTGTTTGTAAAGTGCGATCATTTTTTAATGCATCCTTCATTTGAGAACACTTTGTTTGCACAAGAGCTCTGCTGTTGTGCTCCAACTTTCACAGCTTACCCCGAGGGACAGTAAAAGGGCCAGGAGCACTGTTGTTATTCAAGTTTCACACTTTCTAATTAGCAAGACTAATGCTAACAGATTTGACTAGTGAAAGACGAGAAAGACAAAGCATGTTCGCATAACGGGACGCGTGTAAAATCTCTGAAAACATTAAATGCAAGATTAAATCTAACACAGTTGACAAACATGATTTTTCCTGAAGAAGTCTCTTTGTGTTTGTCTTTCAGTGAAAAAAAACTAATACATTAAAAACATAAGTGATAAAACATGTATTTTTTTAATATACAAAACTTTGAGCACAAAAGGTGTGACTCTAAAAGAAAAACAGTGACATCGTGCTGGCAATTCACAGATTCTACGGTTAGAAATGTGAGGACTTTTTGACTTAACGCTCGTTTCAGCATCATAATATTAACATCCAGTCCTTTCATCTGCTGCTCCAACAAGGAGAGTCAAACCCTGACTGCCTTCGTCTCTCCTCCGTCTACAACCCCCCATGTGAAGTGTTTGTTAGGAAATCCTGAACAAACTGCAGCTGTTTGTTCTCTTTTTGTCAATGACGGGTTTTTATAGACTTCTACTATTGACAATTGTGCGACTCCTGTTGGCCTCACACAAGCTGGATAACGCTGAACAAATAGGTGTATGTACACACAAGTTCACAGCCTGTCCAGAACACGCTCAAGACCTCCGTCCAAATTGCCTTGGATTCATTGTAGAGAGAGAAAGACAACTTAGGAGTTATAGAATTTAAAATGTTGTTTTATCCTTCTGGAAACCACAAACACTTAAAGCATAATACTTCATGACAGCAGTAGAGGTCTTGCCAAACAAAAAACATTCGAGATCTGACAGTAAAATAAAGCGACAGATCACAATCCAGGGTTACGTCCACAGATTTTCAACACTCAGCACACTTATGTTAAAAAAGGATTTGTGTGATTTTGGTTTTTTTTATTATTTTGGTGACATTTTTGATTCCTTCAATTTGCTTTGCATTAAAATCAAACCCGTTTTGTCTTTTTAAATGTATTCAGTTGGTGTTTACCGATGAGCAGAGGTGGAGTACCCAAAAATTGTACTCTAGTAAGAGTAGCAATACTTCAATATGTTTCTCAAGCAAAAGCAAAAGTAGCTGTGCAAGAAATTACTCAAATGTAAAGATGTTACTCAAGTAGAGAATGTCTACTTTAATAAATAAATAAAAAGAGTAAAGTTATGTGCAAAGTCTGTTACTTTAAAGACTAAAATGAAACAAATCAATACAAATAATTAACAAACTTAGGTAGAAGAAACACATTTCCAAATTATTAGTTTTTCAATATGAAACTTGTGAAACTAATGCTAATAGTATATAATGCAAGTAACTTCATAGACAGCATATAGTGTTTGCTGTATATTTTAGAAAAAAGCTCAAATTAGCTGAAGTAGCTAAAAACTCAGGCAAGGGGGGGTGAAGTATCTTGTCCAAGGACACAACTGACTGAACTGGCAACCTACTAGTTACAGGACAACTCCCCTAACCACTCCACCACAGCCGCCCATACTAAGGATGTTGAAGATAGTTTTATTCATTTTCAATGAGAAAAATATGGCAGAATAAGCTAAATATCTCAAAAAAGTATAAATTGTTGAAGTACCAAAAGTCATGGCTGGAATGTCCTGAAGGAGCTCAACGTTTTGGTATACAAATTGCTGAAACAGCACAAAAAATAAGGAGCGAGATACAGTACATGCCAAAAGACGTACAGAAGAAAAAAAATCATCACAATAGCGTGAATGCTTTTAAAGCATTGACACATTTAGTCAGTACTCACCTCTTCTGATGATCATGTTGAGTTAGCAGAGAGGGAGGAATTATTACGTCTAGCTGAGTATTAAAATGAATCAGTTTTAATTACCTGCCTTTGCCATTTGCAACAATGCACGTGTAATATATTTTGGACAGATGGATGATGAAATATACGTCACATAAACTTGCGCTGGATACTGTGAGTACTCTCAAAAGACAAACAAATGTAAGAAAAAAGTTAAAAGTTGAGCAGTTTAGAGTGGCTTCTCTGGAACAAATGTGATTAACAACAAAATACTACATCTCAACAACAGTTAGGTAGAACTTTACGTCAAATACGGCCTCTCAAATGAGACTCCTAAATGTAATGTATACCACAGCAATTGACACTATGGTGACCTGTCATAAATGCCATCATTAGTATGAATCTAGTTAACTCAAGCAGAAGAGAAAGGGAACTCTTCAGATTTTTGGGTCATTACTCAGAGTAAAAAAAAATAAAAGATTTAGAAAAGTAGGTAAGCCCAGCACAAGCACGAGAAAAGAAAGAAGGAGGCTGACAAAAAACACACAGGGTGCAAAGCAGACCTTCTGAGTCAATGAAGATCATGGATGCCAGTATGAGGCTCAGCCATCTGCACAATAGACCCCCGACTGAGCCAAGACCCTTAATACCCCAACTCCCATTTCACACATCTACTCAGCCCTCACCCCACTCCCCCCACCTCCGTACTCTGACCGTGCCTTCAGATCACAGCCCACGGACAATAGCCTGTGGATCTTACTGCTGTAGATAGGGGCCATCCAGGGACTCACACAGGGGTCATCAAGATACCTCGTCATTGTGTATTGTAAGACAAAAGCCACATCTCAGGAACAGCAGTAAAAGCTTCCTCTGTCTTGGCAGGGAGCTGTTAATAATGACACTGGCATCAAGTGTCACCAATAAATGTATCATTATCATCCGATCTAAGGTGAAGTGTGGAGCTGATAATGAGCCTTTGTGTTATAATCAGAGCTACAAGCAAGTGTCTGTTGAGCTGCCACTGAAATGATGGTTATGAATGCTTGACATGTATCAGTAGGTGTCCCTTTAGGTAAGATTTGAACAACATCCTTGTGAAAGTAAAAGTTATGATTGATGTTAACTACTTTTATATTTCTTCCAAAATTATAAAAATCAGGCATTAAATAACTTTATTGACTATTTGGAGTGTAATTTGGTCATTGCAATGAGGACTTTACAATAATTAACGTGTGCAAAAAGAAACCATCTGGAAAAAAAATCAATCATCAGGAGTAAGGAGGGAAAATATACCTCTACATCCTGGGCAGTTTCAGGGGAATTCTGGCTGAAACACCAAACAAACTGGAAAGAGGGAAAATAAGGCCAGGTTGTGTGGAGTAATGGACCAAAGTGAGTGGGGGTTACCTAAAAGATGATTTATACTGGCAAAAATGTGATGAAGCTTTTAACATCCCTTTAAAAATTTCAGAAATTTGTCACCAAGCAACTTGATTGTATTTCCTTGACCTTGATTTTCCTAAACTAATCCGGCAACAAGAGAGCTCATTGCATCAGTTGCTGTGGGGCTTTATCAGGCTGACAAACTAGCCTTTAGTCATGGCCCAGCTTTGCTCCACTAGCCTCTCAGCTTGGCTACTGGCCTCCCCTCAAGCCGACCCCCTCCTCCATTTACAAGGCGCTTCAGTTTTCAGATGGTTGCTAGACAATGTGCTTGGTTATGTGGGTTATGTAAAGACCCTCCTGCACACAAAAGCTAATGTGGGTGCCTGTAATGTGCAGCTCTTCAGAGCCCCGGGTCAGTTAACTGGAGAGCTCTGGTCCTGACACTCCAAGTAAAAAATGTTAGCTCTTCAGGCTGTTTGAGGAGAGAAGAAACGGAGAGAAGAGAGAAGACTGCCATCGTGTTCTCACAGATCCTTTCTATAGAATTTGTTGTGTTTTACTGCGACAAACCTCAACCTTAATTTTAAAGTAAAGCTGAATTCCATTTCATCATTTTTCCCTCACCTTTTAACTCTATTTCTGCTTTCATGCTAGGGGTTAAAGTGTCCTGGTCTTTTCTGTGGTGTAAGGTGAAGTGGCAGCAATTTCTAGCCCTCCAAAGAAAAAAACGAATTTTTGAGGGTGACTGCTTCAAAAATACAGGGAATGAGTTGTGCTTGCAAAGAAACTTGACAAATCTAAAAACCGTCATAAATTATCACAGCAACCACTATAATATCTAGTTTAGTGTATTCTAAATTTTACATTTTATGTTACTGTCAATCGGCTTTAATAAGCTGGCAAAAATTGTCACCATCTAACAAAGTTAAATCAGGTCCTCTGGACGGGTTCTTCTTTGAAACGTATTTTATTTCTTCAGTCGGAGGACCTGCTCAGCCTTACCTAAGCTAAGCAGTACCTACTAGGTACCTAAACTGAAGAAGTCTCTTGGAGAATGATGGTTCAACAACGAAGAACCCATCCAGAGGACCTGACTGAGAGGACTGAGATGGATCAAGACATTGCAATGTTTGCTTTCATGTACTGCAATGAATTTTGTTGCATATTATTATCATCCTCACATAACATGGACAAAAACCTGCAACTGTAGGTTCCACTGAGTCACACCTACAGTAGTAGTTTACTCACATTAAAGGCCTAAAGCACAAACTGAAAACAATATTAGTGTTAAACAGCAGAAAGATCAGCTGCAGATTGCTGGTTTCTCTCAGTACTGTACATATAATTAATGTTATGGGCTGAGAATCTAAACTGGGCTGTCCTTTTCACACGGCATGTGTAGTCAGACAAAAGAAAATTGAAGCTACAAGCATTCTTATAATGGAGAGATTATAACACTGACACAACAAATGTTTAGGGGAATCCCATCTTCCTCCTCCTTCCTTAATCCTACATGTTCACATTATTGCACAAAGTCCACAAAATAGCAAAAGTTTTCACTTCTTACAAATTACCTTATATAGTTGGTTTATATGGTGTGTGTGTTTGGATTTTTTTCATGATTTCCTCCTAATTTGGGATCAATCAGAGGATGGAAACAGCCTGTGTCTGCAGAAAGGTAACAAAAGACAGCAAGAGTCCTCCAGGCACTGACATGATGGTAAACCGCTCACCTCAGACAAACCACTGGTGTACTCTGATGGCCAACCAGCATTGAGGTGAAGTATGCTTCTGTGTGTTTAAGGGTTTATCTTAAAAGAGACACCGTTTTGCCAGCTCAGAAGTACACACATCTCCAGTTGATGTTTGCACACCACAAAGTGTCTCCAAACACGCTGCCGTTAAGCAATCAGGCGTAATGTGGAACCACAGAAACATGTCAAAACCCTGACTGTGTGGAACTGAACAGCCGAACACAGAATTAACTTCCAGAGGTTTAAAAGTGAGAATCTATAACGCAACGTAAGACATTTCTTGGTATAGTGTTAGCGCTTCTTGACACAACCTGTGCTCAAACTTGCAACTTCAGAATTACAAGTGACCAGCGAGCTTATGCAGACCCCTGAGAAAAATACTGAAAATCAACTCAACGGTGAGAAAAACTCTCATACTTTTACTTTTAATTGTATTTTTGTATTTATTTCACATTTAGACAGTCATAGATGCAATACATTTAGTGTTTATAAGAGGACACGTTAAAACACTGATTCTATGCAGGAAATACCACGTAGAGCTCAGTTATTGTTTGCTAGCAGTGCTCAGCTGTAGCAGTGAGACGACGAACGTGATATTTCTAGTTTAGTCAAAGTTAAACTCGAAACATCAAAGTTAATTACAACTGGCCACCATAACTCTCAAGTGGCCCTCGGTAATGAGTGACACCCTTGATGGTCAAAATAAGCTAAATGACAAATTCAGCTTAAAATTCATAAAACTTTAATGATTCAGGTTCAGTAATAAATATGACAAATTCATTATTTTTTTTAACACTAACTGTGTACAACACCATGTTTCAGTATTGTCTATGCTGTCGATGCTGTTGGTTTTCCATCAAACTAGATACAATAAATGTTTTAATCAGCCTTTTTTATACAATATCAAAACAACATGTAAGCAAAACATTCAGGAAAAAAAGACCGTTCTTCCCAACAACTTTTAATTAAACATTTAGTGCAATTTTGCAGCTTTGGAACAAATGAAATAATTTAAGCCAAACTAAGACTATAAATGTTTGATGTAAGCAGGGGTTAAACTCTACCAGCTCAACATCAAATTCTCCAATTCGAAACTGAAATATGTTCAGCTTTAAGTTACATTACTAGAACAAAAAATGCTTTTTCAGTTAACAGTGAACAAAGTCCTGAATTCCTCCCCTTCCTCCCTCATCTTGTGTCCCAGCTCACACTCCACCTTCCTGTTGGATACAGCCGAGCCTCGGGGGCTGAAGGATGTCTTTTTACAACCGGCGAGCTCCGTCACACATGCTGCAGCTTGTCAGACCGAGTTTGTGCGAGGGAGATGGGATGTCAGTGTGTGTGAGCCTGCTGAGTCGCTGTCTCTTTGTGTAATAATGCGTGAGTTTAGATGTTAAAAGATATGTGTGCCCTCTCTCTCTCTCACTCTAATTCTTGGGACACAATAAAATTTCAGTCAAGAATTCACTTAGGCTCAGTTTCATCTCAAGTTAAATAATTTGTGTTAGATTTATTTGTGAGCAGAATCAGTTGATAAAATCTTACTGGCCTGGTTAACCACCTGATTTATTTTGTTGTTTTAACTAAATCAAAATTTTGGAAAAATATGTGTAAGTGAGCTCAAAAAAGTTATCTACAACAGGTAAGATATTAATTGTTTATTATCTTTCTACAAACCCCATTTTAGAATATTTGAATTATCCTTTTAAACAAGCATTACTGGATAAGAAATAACAAGTAACATAACTCCCAGACAAGTTAATTGTATTTGCATGTGGCTACTGCCAGAAAGCATTAAAATGACTTACTTAGTGTCAAACTAAATATTTTTTACAAAATATTTTCACACCACATTTAAAGCGTGTCCCAATCAAAAGAATTCAACACAGCCAAAAGCTTAACTAATCACCAAAAACTTGCACAACACTCACATCTGGAACTCGCTCGACGTATGCTGGAACATATGCATACAACGGCGGTTAATACTTACACAGAATCACTGACACGCACAAGCGCTCGCCACACTTCTGCTCCACAGCTGCACGAGAAGACAGGAGGGAATAAATAATGTCTTTGAATTGGGTGCTGTGGGTTTCAGTGTCTGAAACAGTCATTGTTCTCTACAACTTTACAAATTTCCACTCGTATCCACTATACGGTCTGAGTCTGTCAGCAGAGACGGAGGTTTAATGGGCAGCAGGTGCCAACTAATGAGGGTCAACAAATTCACCATGAAAGAACAACTGCCTGTCCCGACTTGAACAGAAATAGACACCAGAGTGATGGTCGTCGGTGGTGGAGAAATAATCAGCAGTCGGGAAATCAGACAACCTGTTGACAACCAAGAGTTTCAGACCAGAGTTCCTCTTTTAAAATCAGATAAATAAAAAAACACTGACTGACACAGGTTGTACACAAAGAACAAGAACTGTGCGTCAAACTAGTGTCATTAATCTAAACACCTGCAGCTCAGCTTATAATGACTTTCACTGAGATTATCTGAATTTAAACTACTGTAAGTAAAAGACACTGCGTGAAGATGACCACAAAACCGAACGAATTACAAACATTCTTTCAAAAATCACAACAGATTTAAAGATCATCAGATGTGAACTGCTACATTCAACTAAAGTGAAGGAAAACTTATGAAGCTAAACTTTATTATGGATTTTTAAATGCATCACACATACTGTTTTATTCCTAGGAGAACTAGGGTATGTTTTGATAACTTATTATGCATAATCTATTTTTATGTGATTTAGTGTTGTACAGTCTGCTTTGAGTGGTTCATGTCCCGGTCATTTCAAACAGAATATGATTAGTTAATACACGCCTGAAGCACTTACGACACACAATTCTCCCATCAGAACTCAGGATTGTTGTTTAAGGGTATTTGTACGGTCTTCATTCTTACATTAAACATTCAAGTCTATTTGATTTTAAAGTCTGGTTATCAACACGCAATATTTTTCAAAAGTAATGATAAAACCATGCAAGAACAGACTAAAATGTCCTCTTCTTCCTTATCATTTCGGAGCCTTTTTTAATCAAATATACAGCATGTACAATCTGCGTATGAAAAAATATTCTTAAGGCTTTTGTGATTTGTGAGCTTAAAAGGTGAGCATGGTTGAGTAAAATGTTAAAACTCTCAAAAACATATCTTGTGATTCAGTGAAGAGAAGTCTGGTTGGGAAGGTCGGTAACATTTTTCTCTGCAGACTAAATGTTTATGTGCAGAAAAAAAATATGTGCAGTTTATTTCTAGCAGAGGTGTCAAAAGTATTTGCATTCATTACTTAGGAAGAACTATAGATACTATGGTTTTGGAAGTAGAAGTATCAACTCAAAATTTTTACTCAAGTACACATGTAAAAGTTTAAAAATTACTGAAAGTATAACAGTAAAACTAATGTAAGAAAGAAAAAAAAGCCATTATGGATTAAACACCAGGGAGGTATATAGTGCACAACCCACCCCCCCAAAAAACATTTTTCTAAAGGCCATAAAGACTATAATGTTATAATGTTGATGTTGAAAATTTGGGGTTTTCTGGATATGGTTTGATTTTTTTTATAAACAATCATATGCCAGAATAAAAACAAGCTGAAATTAAATAGAAATTAAATAAGTTTTTGCTTTTTTTAAGGAGTAGAAGTAAAAAGTTGGCTGAAAAATAATTACTCCAGTAAAGTACAAATAACCAAAATTTCTGGTCAAGTAAAGTAAATTATTTGTACTTCAGTACTTGACACTAAAGAAAACAAAAATAAAGAAAATTTAACACATTCTGGCAGCATATTTTTGTTATCTATTCATAACACTTTGTCTGGGTTTAGATGCAGGGGGGAGGGATTTCTCCCAGCATGCACTTGTTGAAAAGCTGGGGAAAAAATAAAAAATAAATTCTGCACAGGTCCCCAGTCAATAATAGAGAGAACACACAGCGATGAATGTTGAAAGTGTGAAAAGAAAAGTGAGCGCGGGGATCCCCGTTGACCCTCAGTGTCGACGAGCATAAATGCTCAGCACGGCACTGCGATCCTCCCTGCAGCTCTCAGAAGAACTAACTCCATCTTACAGGCTCTTCTTTTCACTCCGCCCTGCCTCCAGTCTGTCCCTTCTTCACAAAAAGACACTGTCGTCGGTTTTCAACTGTCTCACGCTCTCCACAAACCTCTGCTAGCAGGTGCATTACTCTGAGAACTCAAGCCCAATCTGCAGCTCTCCTCGGAAGACAAATACCAGTGATAACGTAAACAGCGTTAGTTTAAAAAAATAAAATAAAAAAAGTAGAGAAAGAGTCAGAGCGACAGCTTGGGCCCTGAAAAAATAACAGCTGTGACAAGCGATTGTCTTTTGAACATTTGTTTCATGCAGATTGCTGTAAAAAGGTCAGTTCACAGCATGGAAACCGTATATTCAGCACTGTTCTGCATTCTCATCTGCAAAGGTTCTTTCACTCCTCGCTGACAAGGAATGATCCGGACTGAGGACTGAATAAAGACAAGAAAACATCTTTACATTTGTAATTAGGGATGATCTCAGCATTTTTAGAAGTATTAATACTCGTACGAAATGAATGTGTTAAAGTTTGCATTTCAAGTTAAAAGTTAGTTCAAAAACTTAAAATCTTATTTGTTAGTTTTACTTATTTTGTTGCAATAGTATACATTTGATTTGATCCAGTCAGAGGGGCTGTAGGTCTATAAGGAAGGAGACACACCTTGTTCTAAATGAGAGAAATTAGTTTTTAAAGTCATTGTGTTTTTAGGTTCTAACTCAGAAAGAAGTACTTGGTATCAGTGAGTACCCAAACTTAAGTACTCATACTCAGTTTGAGAAAAACTAGTGTTAAGGCCACCAAGGTGGGGAGTCATAATTTTGTCTGTCCATTATACTGATAACAAGTTGCATTGTTGTGATGAAAGTCCTAACTTTCTCCCTGATTACCAATATTGACCTGAAGGTGTCTTTTTAAAAGCTCTATGTTCAACAACCAAGAAGAGAAATATCAAACTCCACCGCAGCCATCACACCTGCATCAATCCAGTTACAACATGTAGGTAAGCAATTTCCTCAAGACGTCTCTGGAAAAAAATGACCTGCAGGGTGCTTTGTGTGTGGCAAAAACAGAGACTATCGATGGTGACGGAACAACAAGCTGCACTGTAGATTTTTAATATTGTGAACATAAGAGCTGCATCGCTTCTGCTCAGCTTTGAAATTTTACTTCAACATATGAAGTCCATAAGACTTATGAAAACACACTAGCTGCGTTTCCATTGCAAATGTGCGCAAAACTTTGTAGATATTCTGTTAATGTCGAAAAAACACAGTTTTGCAACTGCGGTGTTTCCATTAAGTAGGAAATGCTGTTAAAATCACA
>JARVJO010000365.1:14941456-14971486 GCA_031762555.1 Cynodonichthys magdalenae
TTGCTTTGACTCATTCAGGCATGTTTGAGAAATCCTGTAATGTCCTGTGGTAGCTATTCAGGAGACCAAAACGGCCGGTTGGCCCTAGAACTGCCTTTTAGGTGCAGCTCCTCTTCTGGGCTGTGTCTCCGAGCCGAGCTTCCTCGTCACAGAGCACGCCTCCCCCGTGACTCCTGCAGGCTATCGCCAGCAACAACTAGCTAACACCTGTTGAAACCGCACCTCTGCTGAGCTTGTAATACTTCTCACTCCAGTCCTTTTCGGATTAAAAAATGCCTTTGAGGACATGTATTTTTGGATGCCAAGGAGACTACCGTCTTTTTAAACTTCCCATGGATAACACGGTTCTGAAAAAATAGTTGGAATTCAATTTTGGAATTAACCCACCAACGAAAAATATTGTTATATTTGTGTGAGCCACTTTATGGATGATAGATTTTTGAACAAAAGGGGAATTTAACAGTGGACTAATAACAAGAATATCACTATAAGACGATCGATGCAATTCCAACACAAACACCACTGTCGTCTGCCCAGGTAAGCTGAAAAACAACTCACGTTGTTTTGTTCAGATGTTTGCTTTAGCTGTAATCTACGGTTAGCATTCGTAACCTATATTACGATCTATGTTCTGTAGTTGGCTTACACTACATTTTAGTAATAAATAAATTAGCTTAACATTGACATGTGTGTATGTGAGGATGACTGGGAGATATCTTACCAAGCTGAAACGTCGTCTCTCTACTCTCTCCGGTTCTTTAGAAAACTTACTTACCGGGTCCGACATGAGATCATTCAAGTAAGGTTTAATTTTATCCTGAGTTGCTATTTTCCAAAACAGATATTGTATAATGTTGCTGCTATTTTTGTATTATTATTACAACAAAATCCAACGCTCCTAAGACCAGTTGTAAATGACATGAAACATTAGCTATGTTTACATGCGCAAAATTCTTTGATCGGATTGAAATATATTTGGAATAAACAATCCGAATGTATTGTTTACATGGGCACAATCCGATCATGAGGAGCGTTTACACTCACCGGGTTTTTATTCAGAATAAAAGCACTGACATGCGCTGAGTTGTTAACTTTCCCTAAAAAACACAGAAGAAGTTCTACTTCCGTGATGAACATAAACAAACGTCTTTTGAGCGCCCAGAATGGATCTGTGACAGGTTTTAATAATGGAGACAGGTGACACACGAAATCTTTTTTTTTGGGGGGGGGGGGTTGGGGGGTTGGGGGGGAGCGAAACCACACATGCTGTTTATCTTCCTTCTTTATTGAATGAGAGAACAGGAGGAAACGTTCTGTGCTGCTGGAAACTACAGCGCTTCTGTCTCACCGTCCACAGAAATGCAGAAACCGATGGATGAAAGCCAGAAGACATCCGCAGTCAGGTCAGTTTTCCACAATCAGAATACGATGATCAGATTAAGTGTTTACATGCACGCTGTTCGGATTATCAATCGGCATAAAGGACCCCTCTCATTCCGATTACAAATTTATTCGGATCGAGCTGAATCGGATCAGAATAATCCGAATGGGGTGTTTACGTGACACATTTTTATTCAGATTTTAATCCGATTACTTATGTCCATGTAAACGTAGCTACTGTTGTGATGTTGTGCAGAAATGGGCGTGCCAATTTCAAGGTGTTTAGAAACAGCTAGTCAAAATCAAACTAATTTTTGACTTCTACAAATTGACAGCATTTTCATAAAAACTGAAGGTGAAATAGTTACTTTATTTTGGTATAAGATTGAACTAAATGCCTGAGAAACACATAATACTGGCCCTTTAAAGTTCTAGTCTGTAACATACCCAATCATGTATTTATAACTACAGAACTGCCTAAAACTACATATTGATCTGTTTCTAGTTACCTTTGATCAGTACTTTACACTTAAAAATGTTGCATTATTGAGTTTTAACAGCAGCGCATAGAAGCTAAACCAAACAATGGCTTTAAACTGAGCTTTTAGCTTGGTTTTCTTTCTCTTTTTTTAAATTGAAACCATCAGATTATTTGGGGTGTTTTCACTCAAATGCTGTTCATTGTTTGCGCCACTAGATGTTACTAAATCTCTCATGCAAAACCTTTAAACAAACATGAATGTTGATGCTACAGAAAGTACGTGTTCTGGCTACATAAATGTTTATTGCATTTTAGCTGTTGGTTTTCATTAGAACATCACATCTGCTCAAAAGATATAACCCCCCCCCCCCACACACACACACACACTTTTTAATGTTTTGTAAAAAGTCTGTTTTATCCATTTAAAGTCTTAATTTAGCCTGACACTACTTCAAACTAAGTCAGGGCGATCTCGTTTATCTGAAGTATTGTGATGGCAATAATTTTTATTCTTATTTTTTTCTTTTTTGGAAAGCACAACTCACTAAGAGTGACTGGTGCAGCTTCGACTTGTAAAATACCTCATTAGAAGCGAAATAAATATTAGCATCAACATGTAAACACCAAGTCAGAATTTAAAATGCTGCATATCGCTGCACGATCCATCAGAAATCAGTTGTTGCTGTTTATGAAGCAATTTCAACTCATCATCAAGAGGAGAGTGTTTAATGTGGAAGCACATGCTTTTCAAGAACATATGTCAAGCCAACATTCTTAGGAAGTTATCTCATCTCAGATAACAGAGTTGTTGTCCAGAAGACCCATCATAACCACACGCTACATGGATATGTCTCTTGCAATTTCTCCTCAACATTGTGAGGATGAGAGATACAAGGTTGCAACAGGAGGTCAAGAAAGAAATCTTTTCAAATAGTATTTTTTATATATTTTTATATATATATATATATATAAATTCTATGAATTGAATCCCTCAGGATCATACTCCTGCCATAGAATCACACACATAAACATCACAGTCAGACGTCACACTGCGTTGTAACTTCGTCGATGATGGCAGCACCACAAAGCATCGTGTCCATGGCAACCTGCTGAAATAATAAACACCGCCTCTTCTTCAGTTTTCGCCTGCCGACCGTACAGCTCAACATGACTCATCAGCGGTCGGGAACACACACATCGGAACACACAAACGGTCAAAGACACACACACATGTGGGCACCTATTCTTGTGAGATTGAAAGTACTCCATGAATGAACCTGCATGCACAAACACACACCTGTAGAAAAAATAAAAACAAAACAAAAAAATCACCCTCATGAGGGGTGATTCTTCCCAAGAAACATTGCAGATTCCTGTTAATTTATTTAGCAAACCCAAACTGAGCTGATCCAGTGGGGTAAAGCGGGTCGCTGTGAGTTGTTTGTGCATAAAAAAGCTTGACTCGCAATCTCACCTGGATCCTATTAGCGCTTGTTTGATTTCTAATATCAACCACATGAGGCGATGGTTAGGCGTGCTTTTGCACAAAGCTACACATGCACACACATACGTGCATAAAAGCCCACCACCCAAATTCAAAGCGAAGGGATGGACGATTGGGAAAACTCCACCTTTTACTGTTAGCAGCAAATCTGCAGCACATGCATGTTCACTGCTCCCTCGGGCAAACGTTTGTGGAACACACCGAAATAAACTGGCTGCTCCAGCACACACTTCTCTTCTTGTAAACAGAAATATTTCCACACAAGAATCATTCTTATAATTTTTATTTAACGAGGAAACCAATTATGAACCACAATAGGATTACGACTAATTGAAACACGCTTCTAAAATTAGTTGAGGATTGCCACCAGTTGTCAACATTTGATGGATTTCTTAACGTTTTTTTTTTTATTGACGGTTGGTCTTTAAAATAAGACAAAGAATTTTAATAAGTTATTAAAACTGAAATAAACACGTCAAACCCAGCTGATCTCTGTCTCAGTTTTCTGTTGTTTTGAACAAATTGGTTGCAAAGATCATTTATCCAATCTCCACTTCTGCAGTTTGTCTGAAACGCCCTCTAATGGGTGGGAAATCTCCAAGTGATCATGAACAATGATTTTCGGAATATTTCCCATGACTGCAACATTTCCCCTTCTCTATTATGCTTGCCCTTTGGCTAATGCAATTCAAGCTTTCTAAGTGTTTAATGCTTTTGCCCTTTGGTGTCAGCCCACTACTTAGTAACCCCCCCCCCACACACACACACACACACACACACACACACTTTCAATCATCTGTCTCATTTTAGCATCATTTAGAGTATCAGGGGTTCTTATGAAATCATTAGAGTAATCGGACTGTATGCAACAGTTGTCACACTTTGACAGCATGAGGTCTGATGGGGAAATAAAAAGTTTACCTCAGCACAAACTAAACCAGCCTCACAGAGAAAAACACAAAGCAGCTGAAGCCATGCTGCAGCTCGAAAACAACAGCAACTTAATCGGATGAACCAAGATGACCTTCAAATTCCTGTCATCAGAGATTTTACAGACAATCTCTGCATGTGCCACGAAGTAAAGCGATGATCAAAGAAAACCGTAGAGGGTGACAGAAAAGAAGTGAGTCCGTGTCCTTCGGAGCATCCGGGGCTGAAAACATTTTCTCCGCAGCCGAAGCCGATCGTTTCGGCTCGGTGCTGCTGCGGGTCCAGGGCGGTTTTAGCCAGGGTCGCCTCAGACAGACAGCTGCTATTAAACTCTGATTGTTTCAGGTTCACCGGGTGTGAAAGGGTCTGATTGAAGGGCTGTGATCCCAGTGAGGGTGGTCCTCCCCCCTCTACCTTTCTGGAAGGGGGGAGAAGGATTGTGGAAAGAGGGGTGGGGGCTCGCAAGAAGCATCACGTGATGCGTTTCGTGCTGTGTGGACTAAAGTGGAATCTCCACAAAAACACACCACTTGTTGCCTGGTTCAACCTGTTGTCACATGACCAGTGACAAATATTGATTTGACTTGGCCTGAGGGAACTAATGACGAGTCAAAACCACTTTTATTTTTCCCAAATGTTCTTGTTTGAACAAAAGCAGAAGCCTACGGTAATTCAAACAAGTAAGACTGTATTCAGCCTGATAGAGCCTTATCATTCCTCTGATGTGGCCGTGATAAACCACATCAGTCTCAACCTGTGGCTGGCCATCAGAGGTCAGCTTCTTCCTGCCTGATTTATTTATTTTAAGGCCCATTCCCATTAAGGAGCCGTTTGGGGTTTAACACAACGTGATGAAGACCAGAGAGAGCGAGGAAGCTCCCCTGCTGAGCTTTTCACACGTGGCCAAAGGACAAGTGCACTTTCCTCCCACAAACGTGCCGGATTGGACCGTGAGAAGAGTCTGAGTGTGGTCAGATCTGATCAGAAGAGTTGTTATTTTCATGGATTATTTATAAAAAACCTAATCCAGTCAAATATCACTGCTGGTCTGAACGCATAAAAGCTTCATGATCTCAATGGCTAACTTCTTTGGTGCAAGCAATTACAAAACTGTTCATTGAATCTTATTGGAAAGTAATGATTTTTTTAAAGTATTTAACTTAATCCTCAAAATTGTTGTCTTACTGATGTGTTCTTAAACATTAAAAATGATATTCTAGTGACAGAAATGACTGAAAGTAGGTCCAATTCTGCAAAGTTCATGTGTGTTTAAACACCGAGCTGTTCATTCAGCGCTCCATCAGCCTGCTCATTCCTTAATATTTGATCTTGTCTCATTCTTTTTGTTTTTCTTTCATGCTTAGCAGCAGATTTATTCTTTTACTTCCATCTAAACGTCGTCTCCGATACTCTACACTTGTCCGAATTTATCATAATTGTTTACCCAGGACTCCAGAACTCCAGTGTGAGATTGCTAACCCACACAGACAGGTGAGCTCACGTTACACCTGCTTTAGCTTCCCTTCACTGGCTCGCAGTTCAGTTTAGAATGAATTTTAAAATTCTAATTTTGATTTTTAAAGCTTTGCACGTCTTGGTTGAGGTTAGTGTTTGTTGGTGGTACCTCTCATCCATTTTAAATCTCGTGGTGATCAGTCGTCCCCAACTTTGGAATGAACTGCCCAATCTTTACGCAGCTTTCATTCCATTGATGCTTTAAAAATACATATAAAGATTTTCTTTTAAACTAAGCTAAGTTGTTAGAGCTTTTACTAAATGATTTCTATGTGCTGTTTTACTTGTACTTGTTGCATTTTGGTGTATGCTCTTTTTTCTTGCTTGTATTGTGAACTACTTTGCAATTTTATATCTATAAAAGATGCTACATAAATAAACTTTACTTACTTACTGATCATCTGACTCAAGCTTCCACTTGGTTTGTTGGTAGATTCAGCCAAGTCTGTTTACATTAAGTGTAGACCCGCAGTTTAGAAATGTATGCAGTAAATCTGAAAATAAATTGGAGTCAACTTTTTCAAAACCCCTTTTTTTTCATGTTCAGTTTCATAATTTGTGATTACCAGTTTGAGCACAACCCGTTAAAAATAAACCCTAAAAACTGTTTTCATCTCATTCCAGTCTACAAAGGTCATTTTGGGAGTGTGTTAGTCTGTGCAAATACTGTTAAAGGAGGTTGAGACTCTGTGTACCCAGCACTTCTCACTGTCACTTTGGAATAAATAAGTGTTTGGCCTTCCTTTTGAGTCCAATGTTGACGCTCTTCAGCGCCCGGCCGCTAACATGAAGACCAGCAGCCTAATCTTCCCACATTAACAGCTATACAGTCAACTCTCACAGGGATAATTAGATTAGAATCCATAATCTAGCTCACATTAGAGATGGATTATGGCAGGCTCAAATGCACTTTTTTTTTTCTCCTAAGTGGAACCGTAAAACAAAGGTCCAACCAAATATATAGAAAACTTTCAAGTTTTATAAAATTTGGTAAGAGAAACCTTTTGCTCCATGAGGTTGGTGTTTGTTTGTGTGTGTGTGTGTGTGTGTGTGGGGGGGGGGGGGTAGTGGTAGGAACTCACAAGTAGAGAAAAAATATTGGCACCTGAAGTATGTCAGGTTACAAGAAACAGCTGTTCTCTGGTGGCCTTTCAACCCTCCTTTGGGTCAGAGGATCCCTAAACATACAAGACAACCAGAAACCCTTAAAACCATCTTTAAGGGCTCTGGAAAGAAAAAGAGTCTGAAAAAGCAGGGAGAGACATGATTTTGTATCTCTAAACTCAAACCTCAGATTGAAGCGGTGGATTCCTCACACCCTTTAAGACAGACAGGACAAAACTTGTGCTGCAGACCAGCTGGATGTTTCCACAAAACCACACACACACACACAAAGTTTCATCAGATGAGAAAGTTTGATCGGATAGAAATCTGGCAGTAGGGAGGTTACAAATTGTAAAAAATAAAAAAAATGTGCTTTGTTTTTTAATATTTGTTTGAGTTATAAATCATAACCTAAAGAGATTTTTTTATATCAACACAATTGCAACTTTTTTTCTGATATCTAAAAGTGCAACAACAGAATGACGAAATCCAACTTTTAAAGCACAAAAAGCAGCCAATCAACAATCAGTCGTGATCTGAAGTGATAAAAACGCATCAGCAGCTCTTACCTCAGGTTAAAGACGGGATATTCAGCATGAAACTCTTTGACGGGGTTCCCAAAGTCCAGAGGGTCTGAAGTCTGTGAAAGTTTCCAGTAAACCCTGGCTCCCTCTCTCTCGTCTTTTTTTTTTTTCTTCTTCTGAACTTTTCTGGCACAATCTGGCGAATGAAGATGACTGAACTCTTCACAGAAACCGACGCACCGTCCTTCCTTTTTCCATACTTTTTGTTTGCTCGGTTTTGTTTAACTCTTCAAAAGTGGCTTCATGCAGACGAACCCGAACCCCATGTTCGGCTCTGGAGTCCCGCACAGCGCCTCGGAGCTGCGCAGCCGATGCGGGAATGCGCACCCCCTTCCCCCCCCTCCTTTCCTCCCCTACCTCCCTTTCTCCACAGTCTCTGGACCACCCCGAAACAGGAAGTTCACTTTTTGTTTTTCTTTAGGAAAAAAAGAAAAGAAAAGAAAATGACGGCGCTGCTTTAGTTTTCTCCATTTATAACATCTCCAGAAACACATTTTAAACTCCTGACTTTTCTCGGCTTTAAATCCAAACAGTGAGTTAAATAAAGACATTACAGCTTCCACGTGTTTCCAGCGACACTGCTGCGTCTATATAAAGGTTGTTGTTATCTTGTAATTGACGGGGGGGGGGGGGATCAATCTATAAATGTTTATGTTTACTTTAACTGTGTAACTTTACTGCAGCTCCTTGGACGGACAGCCGTGTGTGTGGTTCTGGTTCTGTGTGTGGAGAGATGCTGCCCAAAACCCTCCACAAAACCAGGACCGGATTCCAGAACCAGGACCAGAGCTCGTGCATATGGGGTCTTATTGGATTTGTTGCAGATTTTAAACCAACTACAAAAATACGTGTATGGCTCATGCCGTATCGCGAGATCTCGCGAGATCTGCTTGTGCTTCAAGTATGTATGACTCTCAGCTACTACTCCAAATGTTTGCTCAATATCTGTAAAGTTTGCAAAGACATCCTGTGGGTATTGTTGTGTAGTTTTTGGTCAGTTAGCTGTGGATACACAATCAGTGTATAGTGTAATTAAGTTTTATTATTATTGTTATTATTATTATTCATTTGTATTTTTTTGAGGATTTATAATTATACCAAGTATTTTTTTATCGTAACTGTTACTTTTATTTTGTTAAATTCAACACCTCCTTACATGCTACACATTTAAATACGTCCAGAAGTCATCATGAAAGGAGTTGTTTGTGTACTCTAAGCAAAGGAAAATACCTGCAGACAAAATGCAAATACATCTAAAGTGATTAACACATTTTCTTTTAAAGAAAATGTATAATTTGCTCAACTCGGTTTAGTGGAAACAGTTAAAAATAACTGTTAGGTAAATTCAACGCTTCAATTCTTAGAGTGTGTGTAAAAGTACTTTTACTTTCTCTGTTATTATGAGGTGTTTTATGAGTTTTATTGAAGTATTTTTCTTATCAGTGAAAATCATTTTTTACCAAAGTCATTTTCTGTTAAGAATTTTTATTTATACTAAGTTGTTTTTTCCCCCAAGTACTTTATAGCGATCTGGGCTTTAAAAATGACCCAAAAATGCATTAAAAATTTTATAATTTATATTAATAATTGTTTTGTTAGCCTTTACCACAAAAAGATAAGAAATTTATGGAAAAGGATTAGGGCCATAGAGAAAAAAAAAAGTTATTTTTCTCAGAATTGGAAACAGTCAGAATTCTCTTTAGTCTCTGAATTAAATTTGAAAATCTAAATTATCAGACTTTTGACCTTAAAGTCAGAATTCTCACATTAAAGTCTGAACTCAGGAAAAATGAATATATTTTTTTCTCTCTGTAGGGTTGGGCAAAATTATTAAAGTTATTTACCACTTCACAGTTACTGTAATTAGTGCCACATGATGACATATTTTTGTGTGCAACACACTTTCACCATCAAGCAAGCATGTGAACCTGTTTGAAATTGCTTTACTAAAGATCTGACGCTTCATTGTGGAACAGTTTAGTAATTTAACCTGTTAAATAAAGAACTTTGACTGATGATTTCTAAGAACACAGTGGAACTGACTTAGAATCAACAACATGAAAGTGTGGTTATCATCTATTAATTGTCATATTAATCATTATCAGCTAAATGCCATTAGCAATCCTAATTTTATTTATTTTGTAAATATCGCCCAGCCCTGGCTCTGGCTTTAATCTTCTTCTGAAGTAATCATCATTTCAGTATCACTCATTCAAAACAGCAGAAATGTTTGTTTTGTTAACTTGTTTTTTGTGTGTATCTAATTGAATCGTAACTCATTACATCAGAAATGTCAGTGTTTATTTCACAAAGTATAAATACATCTACAAGTTGGTTTTCTTTTCTAATGAAAGCTGAGTCAAAGCCTGAACAGTTGGTGACCCGAGCCGAGGCCGCAGCCCACTGGCAGCATACGGCCAGTGGTTAAATCAGATTTTGTCAATGAGAGTTGTGGGCTTTAGTCCTAATATATCTGCTGCCGCCGGTGCCAAGTGGAGAAGTCTTGGCTGTAAATCACCCCGCAGATGCTGGAGCCATATGTTTCACTGGACTGCAGGAAGAATCTAACACCAGCTTCACTCCAGATTATCAATGGGCGAGATTAAAGGTGAGGAATCAAATCCTGTGAGCACAAGTCTGGATTGCTTTACTGGTCTTATTAGATCATGCTGTTAATTCAAAGAGGTCCCCTGGAAAAAAAAAACAATTATCTCTGTGTAGAGAAAAGTTTTGTTCAACAGATTTATAAGCATTTTTTGACAGATGTTTTTTGTTTAAAGCTGACGTGGATGACATTTCCTCAAGTAAATCAGTCATGTTTCTTCACTTCATCTCGACAGCTATTTCAACTTGACATATGTCAGTTTGTTAAATCATAATAATGATCTGCTACACAAGATCTCTGAAAGAAATATAGACTGAGACGTAACATAAAAGGTTTATTCTAAAGAGTGGAACGGGGCTCCAAAATTAGAATAAAAGTCTGTAAATGAGTTTAATCACCACTAGTAAGTCTTTCACATCATTAATCAGTTAATGTGTTAATGTTTGTAACAGGAACCAAGGCAAAACATTCCTATTCTGTCAATGAAACGTGCAGAAGAAAGGTGAAAGGGACAGAAATAAAAGTTCCAGATGTCCACTTCTAAAGCTCATAGAGGGCTTACAGCACCAAATGGATTAAAGGTAAGGTAAGCCAGAGCTCGGCTTTTAGTCGGGACATTCAGTTAAAGGAAGAGAACTCCAAATAATGCTGTTTTTTTCTTAAACCTGGACAAAGCCTGCTAATATAAAAGCTTACTGTTTTACTGATCACCCCTGCAAACTAACGTATATTCAGTTTGCTTATCAGGCAAGGTTAGAGTCATTTTGTAAGATTGGAAATAAGGTGGAAACATTGGAGAAAATCACTGCTTATGTAGGTGCAGAAGTGCATCCGGGCTGTTGGATTCAAGGCCACTGAGAAAAAGAGAAAGACATGCAGGTTAGCCAAGTGTGTAGAAGAGAGAAAGCATCTGTTACTAAGACTTGGGGCATCTGGACACCGTACTCCAGAGCAGCGAAATCCACCAAATCTTTTACAGGATTTGTTTTTCCATTGCAGATGGTCCTTTGCACACGTTTTCCCTCCCATTGGCCCGGGGTCCCAAGCTGGCAGTGCTGCAGCCATGCTGCATATAAAGGTGCGCTCTGCCTGCATCAAGCCCCTGCAGACTGAGCAGAGGAAATTAGAGACGTGTGAGCAGCAGGAGGACGTCCACGAGTGCTGAGTAACTTTAGTCACTGTCAGGTGGAAAGGTAAGTGCTGCTGCAGTTGTTTTATTTTAGATTTATCGTTAATATTTTCAATGCATTTGCTGCAAAACGTTTTAAGACATTTTGACAATTTTAGTTGTGATGCATCAGGGATGCAGGTTCTACAACACTGATTTGTGCTGCTTGCATGGCAGCTATAAAAGCGTATCACAGTTCACGTCCAAATTTAGTTTGACATCAAGTCAAAGCAAAGCTGAATTGTCAGTAAGAATGTGAGTGATTTGTCAAAATAACCAAAAAAAGACAGATGTTATTCATGAGTGGATGCAAACAAGGGGTATTTAATAGATGTGAATGGAGGAAATTGTCTGAGGATTTCTTTCTTTTTTTCTTTCTTTCTTTCTTTCTTTCTTTCTTTCTTTCTTTCTTTCTTTCTTTCTTTCTTTCTTTCTTTCTTGTGTACAGCTGACAGTTTGATGCTGCAGAATTGCATTTTCTAAAAAACTCAAATTAAAGTTAAAAGGTTGCCTTTGTATTCTGCAATTTTCCTATGAATTCCACACATATAAATGTCAAATTTAATATTTTTTCTATCATTTGACTTTTATTTTAATAGACATCATAATTTTCAGCAATCAAATGAGTATTGCTGTTGAAAATAATGTTTTTGAATATAGATCCAACGTTACCTCATTTCACATTATTAACATCCTGTTTCTGAACTTTACTTCAGGATGAATAAGAATGTGAAATTGAGAGAAAATAAAGTTTATTTTGTAGAATAAAATAGCAATTTAGAGTAGACCTAGATTTATTTTTGGATTGATAAATTTGTAGAGAGACAAATAGATTCTGTATATTTAACTGAAAAACAACAGTTGAAACAGAAAATTAATAATTATTTAGTTGTTATTTTAATGCAAGTTTGGAAGAGTTAATTAAAGTTCAAATTTCATAAAAGAAACATCGTTTTGTTTGTTTTTGTATAATATGTAGATTAAATAAGGTTACAGGTTTTTTTGTTTAAGTTTCCGTCAATAGATGGCAGCACTTTACAAGCTAAGGACTGATCACACCACTGAGCAATAAGAATAACAGCACAAAACACTTTTTACTGTGAAAAAGCATAATCAGAATTGGTGTGAAATATACCTTTAAATAATTCTACCTTGTTCTTCACAAAAATATATATTATTTTATAAACTGTTTGCATTCTACAACAAACAAAACTGTACTGCAAGTATTTTTAGTATTAGTATTTAATGTATTGCTTTCAATGTTTTTTTTTTAAACAATACATGGCAAATGAGTGTGTGCATTTTTCTGTTTTTATTTGTGTTGCAGGAACTATTTCTCCTGGAAGAATCACCCCCACACACTGTTTGAGACCACCAGAAAACATTTGACATCCTGTCTTTTTGAACTGAGTAGGTATGAAGTCAAACATTTTATAAACTCGTTTTATACTCTCTAATAATTCTGTTTTCTATAAACAAGGCCTGTTTGTTTCAGCCAGCTCTGTTTTCAGAGACGTCTGCAGCCCCAAAAATAATGGATTAAGTTCCATTATATTGGAGTGGATACATTAAGTTCAATAGATTACAATATGACACAGAAAACAGTACAGATATATCTAAAACTTAGCACAAGAAAGTAAGGATTTTATGTGGTAGATTTATTTATTTTTATTATTGTAACAATGCTTCTTGGCAATAAATCTTATATTAGGCACCTTATTGGCAGTATGGGGTACTAGAAGCTCAAAACAAGTGTCAATAATAGCAACAGCAAAATAAGCTGTTTGACAGAGTAGCTCTGGTATTTTTTTCATGTGCACAACCCACATACTCAGCTCTACTGCTCATCCCACAAATGCATGTTCCTTATAAACGTTGTAATTTAAAAGGGAAATTAACAGGCTTTCCAACAGTATAAGATTTATTGCCAAGAAGCATTGTTACAACAAGAAATAATCTACCAAACAGTGTAACTCTTTTTTACAGACAAAATAAATGCTGTCCTTACACTTGATCTCTGCTGCATTACTAATCATTGCAGTAATTTTCCACTAGAGGGCAGTACAGTGGTTTCCTTTGATGCTGCCTGACAGAAAGACAGTTTTCAGTCCAAAGACATGCAGATATGTTGGTCAATTCATCTAAATCTTAAATTGAACATGTGTTTTTTTAGTGTTTTCATGTACATTTTACATAATCTTCCCCACACAATCACCACCATCAGTCAAGATAAAAAAATAAAATAAACAGTTTTAACAATCTGAAAATACTGTATTCCTTTATTATGTTTTTATGATGCTGTTTTTTTATTTCATTTTGAAAATCAAAGTAAAACAGCAGGTTTTGTATTTTTCAGCATACATTTTATAAGCAGTAAGTCTTGGCTGTCAGATCTCTAAGCTGCTGCCTTTGCACACATTACATGTTAGCTTTTAGTTTCCTGATTGGATGGATTCTGTTTAGTTGTCTTTGACAGAATTAGGTCCCTGCAGGAAATTGTGTGGGGTAAGACCTGAGTGAAGGTTAAAGTGGAACAACAAGAACTGTGACATTAATTCGCTTAGCTGTGCTGATGCAAGCTCCTGCTGGATCATGAACCATTTAAATCCAACAACCCCTGTCCTCATTAAAACACTTTCCTGAAACAAATTGTTCTTGGGTTTTTAAAGAGAGAATGGGGCTCATGGAAGTTTCTTGATCTTAAAGGACAAATTAGATAAATTTGTTCACAAAAGTTACAAAAATTATCAGCTCATATTGAAGCCTGCATGTCAAATAAACAAATGACCTGATTATGTTTCAAGCTAAAGGTAATTAAAAAAATAGTTATTTTAGCCTCTTACTGTCAGGATTTGCATTTTTACATAGTCTTTTTAAACTTTTTTTTCTTTTTTGTTATTATATTTATTGTCTAAACTTTGTTCTGTCCCTCTGTGTTTCACTGTGCCATCAGTTCTTTTACCCAGTATTTTTCCTCAGCCTGCTTCTGCAAAGCCCACCTACACCTGTTTTCTATTCCTAATAGTCTCAGCTATCTAGACAGAAAGTTTAACTGGAAAAGACATGTAAATGAAAAGTGCAATGTACCTACACCAGTGCCGTAGAATTGCAGGTAGTTGTTGGGGAGCTACCATAAAAGTTATCAGATGGATCTACACGGTCAAAGGCCACTCCATGCTGTGCTATGCTGCTTTAGTGTGTTATGTTTGAGTTCAAGTTGGGATGGCAAGACTGGTGATCACCCATGTGCAACGAATGGCCTGCCTGAGCATCACAGGTTCCATCAGAACACCTACGACTTCCATGGAAGTCCTACTGGACCTGGCTCCTCTAGATTTACATATCTTGGGACTCTTTAAGACAGAGATTGAAGATAGGTCTGCCTAGAGTAACATCTCTATGGTGGACATGTCTCCCAATACAGATGGATCCTTTCTGAAGGGCTCAGTATGCAGGGTTGCTAATTTTGCACAACCATAGTCAGAGAGAGTACAGATACCATTAAGTGATTTTGCAATTGTATCTCAGCTGAGATATATGCAATCCACCAGTGTTGGGCTCAAAGACTGTCAGAGTACAATAGCCAAGCTGCCGAGCTCTCATTACTGACTATGGAGTGTGCCCAAGCAGTCAACCAGCTGGGGAGAGACATCAGTGTCACTGTTCAATAGGTAGCAGATCATACTGGAATTAATGGTAACGAGAGAGCTACCTTGCAAAAGCTGGCAGTTAGACTCCCTTCAAAGGACCAGTGCCTGTTGTAGGTGTTTCAACAACAGTCTGTAGGACTGCCCTACAAGTCTGGATTAGACATCAACACTCAATCTGCTTGAGTGAGCTGACAGACTTGACAGGCACTGAAACGTATAAATGGTCCAAATCTTAGGTTTGAGAAAGCTCTCATCACCCTGACAAGGAAAACTTTAAGTACACTGATTGGAGTCCTAACTGGACACAATCTGCTCACAAAACCTACAAAATGGTGATGGGACTCCATGACAATGGTCTGTGTGATGCCTGTGGCATTGAATTAGAGACCTCTCTGCACTACTTAGGCCACTGTCTGGCTCTGAGCAGTCAAAGAAAAAGATTTTCTCGGGGACCCCTTTATGAATCCTGAGAAGCTCAGAACACTGAGTGTTTCTAACCTTGTGTCCTTCATCTGAAAAATGCGAAGGTAGGTAGAAGGTAGGAAGGAAGGTAGGGAGAGAAGTGGGCCCACTTATGAGGCCCCTGCTTGTGGGTTCTTTATCCATCCCTACTCAAACCAGTAGTCTCAGCTGCAGCCACTTTTCTTATCACTGCATTAATAAACCTTCTAGTGTGGTTTAAGAGGTGACTAAACAACCCACAGAGCCACCCTGAGAATCTGTAGAATGAAAGTTGACACAGATTGGATCTTTAAGACAAAAACAAGTGGATTTTTTTCCAGATAAAGAAACCCAAAATATCTTTCTCAGCATTGCTAATACCAATGTCAATTCAGGTTAACAAACTTTTTTTTTTCCAAAATGTGAGGTTAGTGCAGTCAGAATGACCCAGGGCGCAGGCAAAAATCCAAATGTGCAAAAATAAGGTTTTATCAATAAAAGGAGGGCTGTCGTGGCAGCAAAGATTTAAAAATAACTTATTAGGAACCTTCTCAGGAGAAACAGGAACACAAGGAATCATCGAGGACAACCACACTGACTGAAGACAGTACAATGATCCAACACAGACTGAAGATAAGACACCAAATATAAAGTGGAACTAATGAGAGACAAATGGAAAACACCTGGGGGAGACACAAGAGGAAACAAGTGAGCAGGGGCGGGGCTGGATAAATGACAGCAGGGCAGAAACACACAGTGAAATACAGAAAACACTGAAGAACTGAGGCACAAAAGACACAGACCATGACAGTACCTCTCCCTCAAGGACGGCTCCAGACATCAAAAAAGGAGAGGTACAGGACTCTGGGAACATAGACACACCATAGGGGAACTCAGGGACAAAACACCCATAGTCCAGGTGGATGGCCAGGAGACCACCCAAGGCCCGAGAGAGTCGCAGAAGAGGAGCCACGGAAGGACTCGGCAGACTCAGGAACAACAGGAACTGCTGAATCACAAGCAGAAACTACCGATTCGGGCATCGCAGTCTCAGGAGCAACAGGGGTGGGAGGGTGGGCGTCTGGATGCTCAGCCAGGACCCTCTGGGCATAATTGCTGACCCTTTGGTGGCCAGGCAGGAGCAACAGATCAGGACGTCCTGCCATAACGTCCTCGATCGGCTGGCAGAGGAGCTGTTTGTCAACGAGGGAGGAGGCAAACTGGAGGATCATGAGAGATACATTGATCAGGGAGTGCGTCACCTGGTCCTCCCATGGCAGCAGAGACGGGACCGCCCCCTCAAAGGCAGGGTGAGGAGAACCAGCTGTGGGGAAGCCAGGTGATGCCAGAGATCCCCAGTGGAAGGTGGAGAAAGGCCGAAACACCTGGAAGCGGCAAGGCACAGAAAAAAACTCCTCTTTTAAAAGCCAGAAAAAAAATTGCTTGCAGGCTGGGTTCTTGGCCGGATCATTCTGTGAGGTTTGTGCAGTCAGAATGACCCAGGGCGCAGGCAAAAATCCAAATGGGCAAAAATAATGTTTTTATTAATAAAAGGAGGGTTGTCGTGGCAGCAAAGACTTACAAATAACCTAACAAGAACCTTCTCAGGAGAAACAAGAACATGAGGAAATATCGAGGACAACCACACTGACTGAAGACAGTACAATGATCTGACACAGACTAAAGACAAGACACCAAACATAAAGGGGAACTAATGAGACAAATGGAAAACACCTGGGGGAGACACAAGAGGAAACAGGTGAGCAGGGGTGGGGCTGGAGGAATGACAGCAGGGCAGAAACACACAGGGAAATACAGAAAACACTGGAGAACTGAGGCAGAAAAGACACAGACCATGACACAAAATTGCTGTTACGATGTACTAAGAATTGTTATTGTGTCTAAAGCTGTCACAAAATAATTTGCAATTTTAGTAAAAACACACAGCTGTAGAAAACTTGGAGGTGTTTTTTCAATAAATACAGTATGTACCTAACTATGGACCTGCCCCATCCTGGAGCGCAAAGATACATCGAGTTAGAATCTAGTTGGTTGACAAAGTGAGCATTAAGTTGCTGAAGAACTAAAATAAATTCTCAAAAGTCAGGAAAGGCCAAAGCAGAGTCCATGATTCAAAGGTGTTTCAGCAATTATGCTCAATTCAGATTCTTTACTTTACAAACAAAACATAAGGTGCAGTTTTACCATTTTCACTAATCACCAAAATTTTCTTTTGTGTGTAATGCAGTCTCTACAGATTTTATTCATCATTTTATAGAAAAGATGAGTCTAAAGTCAGAATAAAATCAGGTTTCAGGTACCTGTGTCTGTGTCTGTATGGACATGTTTACCTGACCTGTGTGCTAAATTAATTTTTTGAACTGAACTGATGTACAGTGATAAATGTGTAAACAAGCATGTGAGACTTCAATTGAGCATTTTGCTTTCTAGCTCCCAGCAGTCACAGTTGATGACAACAGGTTAAGCTTGAAACCCAAAGCCAGGAAAGAATAACTTTAGTTCATTATCATAATATTGTTTCTTGGGCGAATGCTGCTATTTTGCTGCCCCCTAGTGGCCAAGAGGGTTAAGTAACATTAGATAGGTTAAATCTGAAGTGAAGAAATTTTCTGTCTCCCTCCTCAGGTAGAGAGAGCAATTACACAATCCCTATTGGACTATTTATCTATCCATTGATTTTTTTTTACCCTCTTGTTCCTGTTCAGGGCCGTGGCTCATATTGTCTTCAGTGGGAATTGAATTGGAGGCGGTGTACACCCAGGACCGTTTGCCAGTCTAATACAGAGACAAAAAGGCAACATATTCATGCTCACACTCACACAGACTTAGTGATAAGTTAGAGTAGCCGATTAAGCTAACATGCATGCTTTTTGGACTGTGTGAGAAAACTAAAATACCCATAGAAAATGCACAAATACACCAAGAGAACATGCAAATGCCACGCAGAAAGACCTCAGCTGGGAGACAACCTTTTTGCTTAAAGGCAACCATGCTAAATGACTGCATTACATTCTTTTGATCTGACTCAGTGAAAGCTCCAAGTGAACAAGTGTATATCTATTGGTATAAGGTCATAAAATATCAAGCAATGGAGTCTTCAAGTGAGGTAGGTCTGCCAAAAATCACTACTGAAAAGGGACTTGCCTAAATCCATGGCAGCTAACTAGAACACACAGCAGAGTGAAACCTGTTTCAAGACTGGCAAGGATTGGGATGCCATTTTATGCCAACTTCTAACACCAGATTTACCACAGTTGTTTTATGTGTCTTGGAAGCAATTCTGAGGGAACCCTTTAAATATTGCTTAACCAAACTATTCCTGTACAAGGAGGAATCCCTAACACGACAATTCAAAAAGTCATGCTAATAGGAGGACCAAGCAAGGTATGTGGACCAATGAAATGATTTGGGTTACTCTACTACAAAAAACTAACTTCCTATGATCATAAGTTGTTAAATAGAAGGATGAAAGAGTGGGTCATCAATCCATGTGACCTTAATGATCTGATTATTGTGATTGTTATAACAATGAATTAAAAGTCTCAAACTCCAAACCCACGATTGGAACCAAAGGAGTCTTTTGGATGAGAGGTGAAATGTCTTGAAGAAACCAGAGAAGAAGTTCAATTGTCTTCTATTTAACCATTTTGAACTGTCAAATCCTACATAACTGAGGATCTACACCAATGTATTATCTTCCTATAGACAAACTACATGTATGTAAATAACATTTTGGTCCTCATTACTTGAATGCATATTTGACCAGGTAAATGAGAAAGTACAACAAACGCATTGCCCTTACCCATTTTGCTTGCTCTTGCCTGCTTTATTGTTTATTCTATGACATTGTTTACTACTTTGTTTATAAATTCTAACTCTATATGCCAGAAACCCAGTGAAAATGGTTCTAGGTAGAGTCATAACAAAATGTTTTTTTTTTTTTTATGGTAGTTTAAGTTACCAGACATGCTGTTGAGTTTGGATGTCCTTTCCATCTTGTGTTTTTCCCGAAATGCAACTTCAGGCTGTT
Organism: Cynodonichthys magdalenae; assembly: GCA_031762555.1. NCBI lineage: Eukaryota > Metazoa > Chordata > Actinopteri > Cyprinodontiformes > Rivulidae > Cynodonichthys > Cynodonichthys magdalenae. The sequence continues at coordinate 14,960,870 of JARVJO010000365.1, forward strand.
ACCATGTTTTATTTGAAGACACACACCGTGAACATGTTCATTTATGTTTTCAGCGCTAAGTTTGTCATTATGAATATGTTGTTGATCTGATATTATTTCACTTTCAGATGATTCCAGAAACTATCTACAGCAGGAAACTTGATGAAAGAGGGAAGTTTTCTGCAACCAGAAATAAACGAATTCAGGTCAGTACAATTTGCAACATGTGGCTCAGATTTATTTATGAGTTGTTGTAAGACTCTAAGGTGTACATATTACATTAAAACATGAGGGACAGGTGCCAACTCTGATTTGCTTCAGGTTGATGACATAGAGTTGATTCCCAGTGATAGGTTTGATGTTACTTATCTGAGACCTTCCTGCCAAGGCAAAAGTTGAGTTTGGAACTGAGGGAACACTTTTCAGTCCCTGCCCATTGTTTTAGTGTCACCAAAAGAATGACTAGACAGCATTCAGTATGTGACTGGTACCTAACATACTCCTCTGTGAAGTTTGCCTGTACGATTCTTTCAATTTCTGTGATAGTAGAATGTCAATGTTTAGAATGTCATGAAGCTGTTAAATTGTCTCTATTCATCCAAATATTTCCTCTCTTATTGTTTATTTATGTTTCAGAGGTCCTTTGACCCAAACTCTCGTCTAACTGTGTTAAGGTGAGTTCTTATGCTTTCTTCTCTGACAAAATGAATATTTAAAAAACAAAGGAGGTGGGCGCAGTATGCAGAGGCTATGAAATATAGTCGACCTAAAATGTTAGTACTCTAGTTTGTATCTTTTCACATTATTTAATTGACCTTTTGGTTTGTGTTACTGTCAAGTGTCAGATCTTGCACTGATCAGTATGTCTAAACATCAATTGCAATTCTAAAGGCTTTCTAAGTCATGATTCTTGATGATCGCTAGAGACATCAACAACTTGTTCAATTGTTACTTCATTAAAAATGTATAATTTTTGCAAAATAAATAAATAAATAAATAAAAGATGTCCTTAACAACTTTATTAACAAGTTTTATTATTCATACCCACAGAAAAATAGTCTTGTGCCCTCTGTTGACCAAACAGTGAGCAGCTGTGTGAGAAATTTAAACCGAAAAGCTAGTCAGTACAAAAATCTCCTGTTTTTAAAATTTGGTTGGTTTACAGCAAAGTTATTGGCAGTTAAGGTTCCTGTCCCCCTAATTCTGATGGTCACAATGGAAAAGGGGTGTGGTCAAAAAGGGGTCCCCGGGGGGCAGTGAGACCCAACTTTTCTTCTGTTAACATTCTTTTTTTTGAAAAAGGGGACCCTAGGGTACACGAAAACACCTGAGAAGTTTAGTAGTGGGGTGTGCATGGTTACTAACCCTAATACACAGGCTGAAAAGATGAAAATTTTCATCTTCTGTTGGGGATTGTGACCTTTCGACCCCCGATATCATCATCGAGCGCATATTTGTTTAATGAAATGTCATGTACATCGAAGAACTAATCAATACGAATCTGTTGATACCTTGTTTGTAAAATTTGGTTGCCCATGGACTATAAAGAATAAGCTTTAGAATTTATTGCAAGATTTTTTTATATATAAATTGTAACAAGGTATACAGCACTAATGTCAGGAAGTTCCTTGTTTGATATATGGACAATTATTAAGTTTAAAGAAACTTGTAGATGCTTCAATCCTCATGATTAGCAGTTATGTTAAATCTTGATCAAGTTATGTTTTTTTCCTTATTTTATACATGAATTACTGATTTAATCAATTGACCTCCTTTGCAGTAGAGACGAAGTCAAAAGTAAAGCCCTGGGTGACTTAAGGGTGGAAGAGATGATTCTGGAACAAGGCACTGATGTAACACAAGTTATAAAAGGTAACTGGGGCTGTCGTAATGGGATCATCCTGTGGATTTAAAGTTATTTGAAGTGCTGCGAACATCGGAGCGCAGATCCATGTTCTTTAAAATGTCCATTAAAACATTTGTTTTACAGTAAGTAAAACAAATGTCTTTATTACATAGCAAAATATAAGTTGATACGTCCTTACCAAGTTTAGATTTATTATATAACTAAGTAATATGTGTATTGTAACTGATATTTATTAAAGTTAGCTTTAATGATCAGTAACATTTGGTATGGCTACATGAACACAAATTAAATCAAATGCAAGATCCAGCATAGTATTAATTAATTTTATTGCATCAGGTGATTGACTAGACAACATGTCACACTGCTAGTTAGACATTTTTTTGCCAGCTACTCAGGCATTTAAATTGAGTCAACTGTGATGGTCAAATCCAGACTAGTCACTTTTTAAGCAATACTTTTTGCAATTATTCAAGGTGTTCTAAGCAGACCCAGATACGTGCATGATTGTTACGTGGCAGGATTGTGTCGTTGTTTCTGCACTAATCTTTCCACTAAGCTTCACTTTGTTGTTTACTGTTTACCTGAGGAGAGAGTGTGAGAGCGGTTTGTCTCCGTCCGGTCATGACACCAAGCGAGACGACTCTGACTGACACTTTAACCCACTGCAGAGGATTTGAAGGATTGGTAGTGAAGTGAAGGATTAGGATTTTAGTGGCACACGGCACACAGTGGGTCTGTGGGTCAGTGTGTTAGTGTATCAGTGAGTCAGTAGGCTTTTATTTTTTCCCCAAAGTAGGTCAGCTATCTGCTTTCCATGGGTGGACGTAAAGACTGGAACTTCCTGGTGTCACGTTGGGCTCACCGGCTCCTATGTTTACATCAAACTGTCCTCAAGCACATGGTCCGAAACCATCACAAGTGCATCCGCTTTCTCAGCTTTTATCCTTACTCTTCACCAAACAGAAATAACAGGATTCTTCTCCCAGGGGTTTTTGGATGAAGAAAATCTGTTGATTTAACTCATTTATAACCAGTCACATTTAAAATTACAATTCAGTTATCATTTACTGAGAATGTTACAGTTTTAGCCCTTATTTCATTTGTAGATATGCACCTGCAATTCAAGTCTGACCAAGTTAAAAATGTTTAAAAACGTTAACATTTGCAATAATCTAACTAAGGACATGTCTTTGTCTCTTTAAGGTCAAAATAAATGTCACAATCAAAGCAGAAAGACTTTTGAATAGGAATATAAGAATACCAAACTGCACCAACGTGTAGAATATATCAGAGTCTGTAGGGTTTTATACCATTTCTGCCTAATGTTTCCTTTAGCTTATAGTTTCGTTTTCGGCTGATTAGATGACTCTGAAGACGTTTTTGAAAGATGGAGTTTAAGTATTTGTGAACCACTTTCTTCCAAATCCATCTCCTGGAACAGCAAATGACTGGGTGAGATGGATTTTATGATTCAGAACACTAAATTGTTCAGAATTTATATCATCTTTCAAATTCAATAAGTACCTTTTTAAAATAAATAAAAAAAATCAAATAAATCACAAAATCTTTTCCAAGCCAAAGATGGAGAACAATCATTTTAGATGCATTATATGGAAATATGACTAAACAGCTTAGGAATAAATCAGATTTTAATGCTTTACTGACTCAGACATTGGTTATATTCCATTTTGTTTGGTGCAACATGAGCACTGCTGCTGGACTTACTAGTGGAGTTGAGAAATGTTTCAGCTGCAGGTGTTATTATGTTATGATCTTCTAAACTTTAAAGTAAAAATCCAACATTTTCAATGTTTATCTTCAGGACATTTGAGCAAAAAAGGAAAAGTGAAACAAGATTATGTGAATGTTATCATTTTTATTTTCTACAAATGCAGAGCTTGGTATCATAAAATCTTTTTTATAAACCAATAACTAAACAAAATGAAGCATAATATAGATACTTTATTGTGTTGAATGATTATTTGCTCTGGTTGTCTAATCTTTAGATTCAGTCCCAAAAGCAAATGTGACATGAAAATGGTTACATGCCAAACGAATGTGACAACTGTTTACACATCAAACACAGACGGTCCATAAAGCCACTTCTAGTGTTTGCATGAGCAAACACACCCTTTGCCCTAGAAAAAGTATCAATAAATGACATGTTCTTTGTTTCTTTGACATACCTAATTTAATACAAAGGTAATCAAATAAATGAATAAGAAGTAATTTTGTTTAGCAGATACAGAAACAAGTTTTAACCTAAGTATTTAGGAAAAATTTTTTAGGTTATATAAGAAGTTTTTCTGATGTTACATTTGACAAGTTATGCAATATTTATTATTGACAATTTTTTTTTATCTGTGGTGCAGTGACTTCACCTTAAAAATGATGAGCAAAATGTACAAAATGTTCAATAAAGCAGTTCGACAACTTGGCTTTATAAAATATACTTTTTTATTTAAAAAGACACACTTCAACTGTAATCAAACCATTTCAGCACGATGCTATTGAAATTATAATTAGTTCCATATATAAAATACAGAATTATAAAAAATATAAAGTCAGTTATGAATCAGTTTCACTTGTTACATCATCTGTACGCTCTGATATTTACAACACAACATGTAAAACACAACTAAAACTTGGGAAAATAAGCACAAACACATTTGCTTTTGGTGGTTTCCACCTTAGTTGTCATTACAGTAAAATACTCGTCAAGCAAAAGTTTGCTCTAAAATTGCAGTAGTAGGGTGATAAAGTGCTTGGTTTAACTGTGCTACAATGGCACTTAAATCTTACATGATTCCTCTGGTAGGAAGTGTGTACAGGATAAAAATGAGCAAGTGTGAAATTAAGACTTTATAATCTTCACAAAAACAAATGAAGAGATAATGTTTGGATTTTTCATCAGTTAAGTCAAACAGAGAATAAAGGAAAGTGAAGCTGAATTTGAGCTGTTTGCAAGGGAGCAAGCTTGATATGCTCAGCCTCAATCATGGATTTTAAGTATTTCTACACAAGTTTGAACTCAATGCTCAGAGGAGAAAACTGTTGCTATTGTGGCTCATAATTTTGGTAAAATATTTTGACTAAAATCTTTGAAAAACACTCCAATGTACTTCTAAACTAGGTTTTAGAGGTGCCTTGTTTGAATATTTTTGCTTCTTTAAACTTTTAGGGGTCAGTTTTGCACCAACATCATGCATTTTTCAAAGCATGTTTAAAATGGTAGGTTTTAGGTATTATTAATTACATGACACTTACCATTTTTTAAATTTATTTATAAATGATCAGTTTCATAATAAATCTGAAAACCATCAAGTGTAAACCTTCAATCCAGAAACAAGCTATTAAAATGCCATAAAGGTGTTTCCATAAAAAGATACAGCTGGATTTCCTGGAGCTGGAAAGATACTAAATTTGCATCATCCCTGGAAACTTTAGACTTTGAAAGCTATAAATGCCAACGTGCAACAGCACATGCTCATTGACCCACCTGCCTCACAGACCTTCACATTAGCAGACAAGTGAAGCAATAGCTAAATGTTTGCTCATACTGCTGTGAGATGACCTTCAGTTCATAAACTGGCAGAAAGGATTCACCTACTTGTGTCAATATTACAGTGCAGATGGAGCTTTAACATATTGCAAAAGCATATATGCTGCATAAGTCTTAGGTAGCCAGGGCGCGGGGCAGATTGTACCAGCTCAGACCTGCTCATTTCAGATTTCTTTGCAATATGTAACAAACCTAAATCAGTACATTTTAACAATACAGTGACAAAACATCCTAAATGTAAGAAATACAAATTAAATACAGGTAATTTATGTCAGGGCAGATGCACAAGTTCACAGAAAGACTCAATAAATCATTCATAAGACAAACAAAAGCTTTCATGTATAAAACTGGCTCTTTGGTTTCTTTCTGCCAAACTAATTTCATCCTGAAATTTCAACTTTGCACTTGATAAATGACAGAAGAAGGCACACTTTAAATCGAATACCTCACTTTTAAAGCCTTGCTTTGAAACAGCTGGTTCTTTTTTTGTTCTTGAAAACTTCACAGTATGAAAAATTTAAAACCTGCAGCTGTGATTTCAGAAAGATTAAAGCCCTCTAATCAATACAAAACATATTTTTTTTATCTGAACCTTATTTTTTATAAGTATTATTGCCCCTTTTTGTTTAATAAGCTACAAAATCCAGTATTTCCTTATATTAGAAGGAATTATTGTTTGTTGGGTGAGACAGTTCTGTACTGCCTGGCCTCAGAAACACATCTGAAAATAGTCAGTGAATTCATTTTGTCACATTTGCAACAATATAGAGTCGACTAAAAGAATCTACTGCCTTCCCTGAGATTGAGAAATGAACTGAGGCAAAAAGAAAAGCTGTTCTCTGATCTGATGAGCAGAAACATTACGACATATTCAATTTATTAAGCACTTAAATAGAAATATAAAGAAAATAGAAGACCTGGAATGCTTGGAAAGAGTTCATTGGTAAACATACCACCATCTCTGTTTTGAATGCTGGCACCAGTTTATAAAAAAAAAATAAATATAATTTAGACATATACACTGATGTAGCTGTTTGATTTCACAGTAAATGTAGATTTTGAAGTAATTGCATTAAGATTTGAACTACTAAATCCCTAAACTAAATGGGTTTTGTTGTACTTTGCAATAAAGATATATAGTGAGGCGCACTACACACTACAATACTTTAACAATTTGAACTTTTCCTGCTTCTATAAAACACTTTATAAATATATATATATATATATATTTAAAAATTGCATAAGAATTAGTAAAAAAATAAAAACATTTAGCATTTTGTGGATATTTCTCATTTTGTGGCGTAGAGTCTTGTGTGAAAACTACAAATGTAGGTGGTCCAAAGTCTGACATTCCTACACAATTTGTGTGTGTTTTGTTGTCTTTTTAAGTCTTTCGGTCTAAAACGCAATGCTAAAACAAAGGGTTATCTACAAAGTGTCTCATATTTTGTGTTTTATGTGCATCCGCAGGACTCCACTATCATGTCAGAAACGTCCGTTTTGACAATGCTGTGCTGAGAGTTGAAGTAGACCATGGAGAGTGGCCGGCGCTCGGTGGGAATGCAGCATGAAGACGTGGCTGTGTTGATGCCGTTGACTTTGAGCTGACTGAAGACGGCGGCATGGAATGAAGATGCTATGCCTGGAGAACCAGACAGATGTTGGGGACACTGGCCCATGCAGTAGTTCATGTGGTAGCCTTCAGGTGCAATTATCCACTCGTCCCACTGGATATCCTTGAACTTGATATAAAAGTCTTTTTTGCAGCAGACCGTGACATGTTCACCACAATGCAACGAGCGCTTCCTGATTAAGTGCTTGGAGCGGTCGTCACGTAGACGGACCTGGGCCACCATGAAAGGCTGGTTGGGCGTGTCGGCGGAGCCATTTAGAGAGCAAAGGTTCTTCCCGTCTTCTTCACAGCTGACCTCCAGCCGCAGGCGCCTTTCACCTCCATCCAGGAAAGCCTGCAGTGTGCGGGTGATGGTGAATGTGTGCCAGTTACTTTCCTGGACGTCCAGCATCTTTTCTATCACCAGGGTGCGGTTGGAGCCTGAGATTTCGCCGTCAGCAGAGAGGAAGACCCGAGCAAGAAGACGGGAGCTCCGATGGGGGTCCTGAGAGGCGTGGGCGTAGATCCACAGGGACGATTGGAGGACCTGGACGCTCTTGCCGCGTTCCTGCAGAAATTGAAAGGTAAGGCTGAGGCTGGCCTTGTCACCCCTCTCTGAGCCATCTATGAAACAACGACATTTAAACACAACGTTAATATATTTCAAAATGTTAGGTAGTCACTTTAATTACAAATTTGATTCAAAAATAAAGACAAACTCAGTCTTAAATGTTTCGGCAGGTGCCTGTAAAGGTCAGGTTCTGAAGGGAAATTCATTAAATACAATCTCCATGGCATGATCTTTTCCTCAAACGTTAATCTCCCAGTTTATGTGAACTTAGATCATATTTGTGGGATGAGTAAAAGTTTGGGCATCATGGTATAAAAATGTTAACCCCCGTTTTTAAGAGGAAATAGCACAACTTGCAGACATTTTAATCTTTTAAAACATTAAACCTTAAAAATGCAAGTTTCACATTTGCCAAAAGTTTTTATTTACTGACGTTCTCTGGGTTTCTTGGATGATGAATTTTCAGATCTGAGTCATTATTTGTGCATCCACTTCTGTGCATCTCTGTCAGTGACTCTTTCAAATTTACCCCAAAATGATAGTTTAAATAGTTTTTTTTCATATGTTATTAATTACAACTGTTTTCTTTTCTTATTAGGTCATGAGTTAGTTTGAATTGTTCTTCGTGTCCAGTGGATAAGAGCATCTGAAAGTTGTCTACATGGGTCTTTGACTTCAATACTTTTCTTAATGACATTTCAGACATACGTTATTTGTCTGAAACCGTGCAATGACTCTCCAATCATTAATTTGCTACACATTTGTGGTAACAGCGTGCTACAGTTAAACAATTATTGCATAGGACACATTGATAAAAGAGCAAATTAAATGTTTGAAGCTTTAAAAAGTTGTGCACATGCCAAAATAACTGCCTGCTCTTTTTTCCCGTTTTAATGTTTATAGGGTACTTTAAAGGATCACAACCATTTGAACTACAATTTGAAGGTTTTTTTCAGGGGGTGTGGTACTTCTCAATTAAAAAACAACATCTAAACGTATATCATTTGGCTAACCAAACGTTTGTATAAACTTGGTGACAGCCACTGCGGTTAACCTTTTACTACATTTTCATAACTGTATAACCACCTGAACAAGTCGCGAGGAAACTCTGACCCATTACGCGTATTTTACGCACCGTACGTATGAGTGCGCGCATATACTGGACATGCCGAAACAGCTATGATGTGTTAAAAACTGATCTCAGACTTACTTGTATCTGCAAAGCTCACAATTTCGTAGCCTTGATCTTTGGTTGGTACAGTGTTTTCTAGTTCCAGGGTGCCATCCTGTCTGATGCGGCCAGCGTGCAGTTTGCGCAGCGCAGTGAGGAGCGCAACCCGGGGCACAGTTTGAGTGATGTTTGGTCTCTCTTTCAGGTGGAGTTTGTCCAAAAGTTGCTGTTTGGCGAATTCTATCATCAGCCTCTCCTCTGCGTCTTTGTCCATCGGCGGGAAGCCGCAGGACGCGCAAGCCGGAGAGCCGCTGACCCAAAGACTCTTTAACAAAAAGGGCGTCATCAAAATGAAAGAAAAGGACGGCGCCATCATCCAGCGTGAAGTAAACAGTCGCATTGTTGCGCTCGGAGTGAGAAAACGGCAAATAAAAGTTTTTAGATCTACTTTCCTTTAAGTTTTCTTTTTGCAAATGCTGTGAGAGATTCTTATTAGCAGCTGGACGCCGTGAGGACAGCAGGTGAGAAAGCAGCAGAGTGGCGTCCCACCCTCCTGATGCTGAAGATATCTGGGGTAATCCACCAAAACTGGTGACACGTTGGAGGGACGCACCAATGAGCGCACCGGGGCACCGGGGCACCGCGGACATTACTGGCAGAACATCAGATTGTCCTCTCACAACACAAACACTCACACACCTTACACACACAGCACGCGCTCACACGTTGGCAGCTGACTCACAGCCACTTTTCAAAAGTTATGGCAGTGACATATCTATGAGCTCACTTTATTATGAAAGTATGAGGGGGGGCACAATAACATTTTGCCACGTTGCACTACAGGGCGACCAGACACAACAACTCCATAGATCAAAGTTGAAAATCTGTGCCCCTAATTAAACTCTGAGAGGCAATAAACTACTGAGCTTCAGCTCTAAATGTGTGAAAGAGCTGGATGATACGAGATGGCGGGAGCGACATCCCAGACAGGTAGGCATCATGCAGGGCTGTCAGGTGTGTGTGAAAAGAGATAGTATAGGGGAAAAGCTTGATCAAACTGATACACTTTTCTATTTAATCTGAAAAGTCACAGAAAGCAAATTGAACTAATAATCAAATCCTCATCTTAATCAAAAATGATCAAAACACTTAAATTGTAAAATCTCCAGTGTAGGCTACAATCACAAGTTGTAAACTCCTCCTTTTTTTCCTAAACTGACAATATTAATTTCAGTTAAATTAACTGATAACCTGAATTGTGAAGTAATTTATCCTCAATAAACATGAAGTATGTGTGTTTTTATTGTATTTATACAAATAAGTGTTTTATGATTTATGGATTGAAAAAAAGACCTCTGAATGAACCTGAGTAGACAACTTGACTGCCGACGTGTGGGAATTTCTGGGTATTACAACTACGTTAATTGCAAAGTATACCATAGCTGTACTATTAAAAACTAGGTTAAAATGCTGTTCTGCTCAAGAGCTGTTTTAAATCAAGAAACTATTTTCCAAGAAAGGACAACCCATAATATTTCATAGGTCCACATAGTTCTAATATAGGAGGTCTATGGAATATTTTACCTTGGAAGTTTTGCGGAGAAATGTCTCCCAAAAAAGCTGGGTAGGCACTCAAAAATAAGGTATCGAACATTTTACATTTACTTTTAGGAGAGTCGTAGCTTTTGGACCCTGTATTTGAATGTTTCACACTTTGTGTGAAATCTGTGGTGTTTGCAGCCTGTCGGAATTGTCATTGCTAAGAGAAAACTAATGTGAAAAATTCAAAAGGAAAAATAAGTAGGTCCTCTGGACAGCTTCTTTTTTTTAATGAAACGTTTCGTCTCTCCTCCAA
>JARVJO010000365.1:14988728-14999937 GCA_031762555.1 Cynodonichthys magdalenae
AAGCGCTTTGGGGGTCCGGAAGGACTTATAAAAGCGCTATATAAGTTCAGGCCATTTACCATTTTACCATTTACCATTAATCGTTAGTTGATTGTTTTTATCCTTATTTAATACAACAAAAAATTAAGTTTCTGCTTTTGAGTCCAGGTTTTTTCTATTTATTTGTTTAACCGTTATTTTACCAGGCAAGTCCCGTTGCGATCTCAGATCTCTTTTTTTTTTTTTTTTAAGGGAGGACTGGGCCTGAAGGCAACCTATTGTACATGTTTTTAGGGGTGGGGGAAACCTGAGAATGTCTGCCTTTTAGACAAAAGATGTGCTGTAATTTCCCGTAAGTAAGTAGTATGAAAGAGAAAGGATTTAATAACAGATTAGGTTAATTGGCAGAAGGTCAGCAAAAGGACTGGGTAAGGGCATCTTAGAAAGGGTAATTCTTTAATTAATGATGGGTGAATGTTCACCAATAAATTGAGTTTTAGATCTGCAAACCATAATGTTTAGTTACATGACATTCTGACTATTAGAATTGGGGTTATATAAATTTATACGGATATATAATTTCCTCATTAAAATGACAGCTTTCACTAACAATAAGCAATTTAATAATTAAACAAAATGAAAAAGCTAGTGAGGCAATATAAAATTGCAATAAAAAACAAAACTAGATCACAATCAAGTTTATTTCTATCACTGTAATACTCACTAGACAGTTGATCCATTAATAGAGCCAACATCCTGTTCCATGGCAAAAATGTGACAAAGCCCCATATGTTTGCAGTTTTGTCTGTTATATCAACATAGAAAACCATTTATTACTGGAAAAAGAAATCATGTGCAACCTACATATTTTTTTAACCATCACAGTCAGTGTTTTCTTGTTTTACTATAAAGCTGCAGTGCACTTTTGCCACTTTTACAAAGCAAAAGTTGCTACGTGGTTGACAACAATTTCATTGACAGCAGTTGGTAAAAGTTGAGGGAGGTTGTTGAAGTGAATTAGACAGGAAACCTGAGTTCTTTTAATGGCTTATGTAATGCTGTCTGTGAATATAAATATAACCATAAAGATTATCACTAAAAGTACATATTTGTAAAAGAGTTGATGCCTCTACTACACACTCCAGGCTGATAGCACTGATGTACTCCATTCTAATTAAGATTGATCAATCTACAAAATAAATAAACTTTTAATCAGCTAGATTTACCTGTCTCCTTTTTATTTGAGCTCAGTCTATTTCAAGTTTTAGCTGCACCAGACCAGATAATCTCTGCCCTCATATTGTTAGACAATGTGTTAGGAAGGTATTCGTCAGTCTGCGAATTTCAATAACTGTGTGTACGAATGACTCACCTTCTGATCACTTTGTAAACTCAACAGTATGCTAGTGTGGATATATGCAAGTCATGTTTGGTCATATGTGTGTTGTCTGTGCTATTGAGCTCGGCTGTCCAGGCTCTAAGGAACCCCAGCTTTAGTTTTTGTGGGTTTCTGTTTGCTGCTTTATTTTTCTGTAAGCAAATGTAAAAAAAAATACACAGGGCCTTGTAATTGTATAAAGCAAGGGGGTTGAGAGAGTGAAAATGAAGGAAAAATATGGGGGTGTTGAGGGATATGGCAGCTTTTCTCTTGGTGACAGAGCCAGTTGCCATGGAGCTGGTCCTCCCATTGGTGGAAGTCTGGTCCAATCACATAACGGTTCAGGTTGTTTCATCATTGAGAAGTTTTTCCTCTCTTCCTGTCTCACTATCCACCCCTTGCTCCGTCTTCCTCCTATCCTCTCTTTCCTATCTCTCTCATTCTTTTCCACTGCTCCCTGTTTTCACACTCAAAGAAGCTGATAAATTGAATATGGTTTAAAATAAGTGCAGTAGCTGCCACTCAGTCTCAATCTGACACAGTTAAATCAGCAGCTCAAGAAAAACAAGAATACTCCACAAATCTCCTTACAGTAAGAATATAAACTAATCTCACACTTTAGCATACATGTGTCTAATGTACATTTTGCATTATGCTTGTGATCTGAATGATTTAAATATGAGTGTGCTTTCCAGACTATTTACTAGCTAGTAACGGTTCACTATTGTTAAAATTGTAGTGTTTGCCTAAGACCTTAGCAGTGTAGACATCAAACAAATGCTGTCTGAGTTATCTCAAAGTTAAAAAAAATTTTTTTTCTTTAAAAAAAATAGTTTTGAAGAGTTTCTGATCAGGGAAAGGGCAAAGTAAATATCACAAGCTGTCACTTTAATCAGTATTTTAATTTTTACTTCCAAGGTTTACATGAATAGAAGGAATATTTTTACTATCCCAGTCCTGCTGATTAATAGAATTACATTTCTACCGGAGGTTTAGTATAAAATAGGTGGGTTGCACCCGTGCAGTGAAAGATAACTAAAGTTAAATTAGACTGTGTGTAATAGTTGTCATAATATGACATCTATCTATTAATATTCCTATATAATTTTTTTATTAATATCTGTTTTGGTAGATGGTATTTTAGACTATTCACTGTACTACTTATAGTTTGGTTAGAGTATTGGTTAGTGACCAATTTTAAGTTTACCACGCAATGGGTCAAAACCACTTGTGTCAAATTTAAGCAGCTGCTCAGACAGACTGAGCATATGTCTACTCAACAATATTACAATTTGCAGGCTTTTTTACTTTTATCCAAAAAGATTTGTTACAGGTAAATTTGAGCATGCAGCATGTTTGTCAATGAACAAAGCATAATAGATGGACCAACATTTTCTCCTGAAACTCGAATGGCACAAGCCAGTGCATATCTAATGCTGCTCCCAAGCTTTTATAAAATGGTGAGGGCTGCATTAGTAAGGACATCTAACTTAAAAAAACACTTTGCCAAAACAAACATGCAAGTTTGCCCGCACAGCACTATACCGGATTGATCGAGGCTTGGGTTAACACCACTGGTGCAGTTGACAAATGGTTCTGGCAAAAATTGTTGTACTGTTAGTCAAAGACCACAAGATTGCAAAGGACAGAGTGACATGAAGGAGAATGGTTTGTTGTGGCGACCCCTGAAGAGGGAACATCTGAAAGAACAAGATAAATCAAGAATTTGTATATTTAAAACACTCAATGCAATGACAGCAATAACCTAGTTGTCATTGATGTTGTGCTTGTTTAAAACATGCATTGCAAAAAACATAATAAAAAAACAAAAAACTATAATTATTGATTTTAATCTTGTGTTCTGAGCACTCATTTTTTAAAAGAGTTCAATGAAGTCCTTTGGTAAAATGATTATGATTTTATTATAGATATAAAATTAAAATGCAACTGTGAAATTAGAAGGTTTGGTTATTCTTAGTCTACAGTATTTATATATAAAATAAAGGTTGGATGATTTAATCTTTGCATACTAATTTGATTGAAGTATGTTAGCTTTTCAAGTGTTTAGTTTAAACATGCTTGTATTTATTTTTTGCATGTAGGAGAGATGCAAGATGACAAAAGAAAAAGGCAACATTCAGGACATTTTTATTTAATTGGAAAATGTAATAGAGAAGCAACTAAATGAAGAGGAAAAAGTACACTTGTTGCTAAGCAACATCCGAAGGAAGTTAAGACTGTAAGTGGAGCTTTGTGTAATGTGAGAAATATGTGAAAATATAAATAAAAGTGTGTTCTTTAAGTCAGACTACACCATGGCTAAGATTATTGGCATTATTTTGATCAATACTGAGATGAAACTTGTAATCATAGTGGTCACTCGCATAAACTATTACATTGCTTTCACTCACAATCTCGACTATCAGTTCTAGTAAGAATAGAATATTTTCTTTAATTTCTTTATTTTCACAATGCCAAAAATCTGAAAGCTGTCCATTTTGAAAAGAAAAAAATTGTTTTTTGAAAGTTGTGGTATCGACAGTGTTGCAGTAAATTACACATGTTGAGACCATCTGTAGTCTACCAATTGTCCAGTTTGGCTCAAGATTGCAAATATAAAGAGCTAAATAAAAGCTAAGAGTTGTTGATTAAAATCAATGCTACCCATTATTTGAGTACTGACAATGCATTGTAGAGTTTCTGACTGGAAGTGTTGGAGCTTATGTCACTACTACAGGAGGACAGGTGGGTGCAGCATGTACTGCAGGTTTTTAATCAAGTATTTCCTTTTTTCCTTAGTTCATTGTTTTCTTTACTTATAAAAGTGGCAGTTTTGTCGCTCTCAAATTTAGCCTACAAAAAATTTGCCTTTCACATTCCTGCATTCTTCATCAATAATGCATTTGTGATCAGAATACGCTCTTCATAACTGAATGCATTTATTATCAAGAAAAATGTAAGGTTGTTTACATTTTTGACAAATGTTTCCTTCGGCTTCCACTTTCTGTTAGTTTATCTACATAAAGCCTTTTTGTTGGTTCTTTACATATAGTGCTACACATAAATGGAAAAATCAACAGAAGGAGAGAGCTACATAAAGGTAGATTGGTAGGTAACTAGGCAGGGAGAGGAAGGAACGAAAGAGAAAATGAGTCATAGCTCGTCCCCCAGGATTGAGTGGGTTGGCCGAGTGGAGGAGGATGGCGTCAGCAGCAGGCCTGACAATTTAAGAAGACACTTTAAAAGATGACGAAAGAGAGAAGGAGATCTAACAATTAGTTGGTGGAAGGAGGCCGATATTGATGGGTGAGATTGATGTTGAGGGATGGAAAACGGGATGGGGTATCCTCAAAGCATTACAAAAAGAATACCAAGAGAGAAAAAAGTGAAAGTGATAAGGTCAAAAGAAGACAATAAAAAAAGAGAAACCCTGTCTTCCAGTGATTTTGCTTTATGATTTTGCCTCATGCATAAAGCTGTTGTCAGTTCAGTAACTACCTTTTTGTAACCCTTTAGTTCAGAAGTGAAAATGGAATAGTGGAATAACTGATCTTTTATACATGTGAAACATGGACTGTTGTTATTGCAAATGGACATGGGTTGTTCCTCTACAGTCCTTAGTTCTCTGCCAGCCCCCTCTTTCCCTCCCTGTTTGAAACTGCAACCAACGCAAAGGGGAATCCTCTCAGACGCAGACAAGCGATGCTGCACACTCACTTAAAGGGCTGCTGATATGAGATATGTACAGACACTGAGCTTTCATAAACTCTATTAGTACACACATCAGCCTCCACTCTGTGAAGATGTAACCTTACTGCCTTTAGTTCTCTCTGACGTCAAATGGGCTAGGTGTACAGCTGAATACAGAAGAGCTGAATTGGGTCGAGCTGTCTGTTTGCCTCTCCCGCTTCATTCTGTGTGTTTGTATGTGCATGCTTGTTCCTATTGCAGCGTTCTTCAACTCCATTCACCATTTTCCTCATCTTTCATTCAGTTTCTGGAGGGAAAATAGGTCAAGTTTGCTATGCAAAGTTCTATATTGCAAAGATTGTTAGTGAATAAAATATTCTTAAATGTATTATTAATAATAAAAATATGTAGTGCTTGCTCTTTTTTCAATTGCCAACTCTGTGCCACATAAAATTGTCAAGTTTACAGGAGGACATTTGCCCACATTACTTTAATTTTATCAGTCTTTAATACCTTTATGCAGATTATCCACTTTAAATGCAGAATAATTTACCTTGTCTTTTTGGCTGCCAACCAGCTAAATAAGATCATGACCCAGTTTGACCTAGTTGGCTAAATTTGGTAGAAGAGCTTGTAAAGACATGAAGTACTCGGTTAGGTTAGCCCACTCTCAGCTACACTATATCTGCCTTAATACACACTGTTGACCACTGTGATTACTCTGCTTCTTTCATTCCTGCTCAGGTTTCCTTTTTAACAAGAAGTCTTTTTGTAGTAAGCTGACCCAGTGAGCAAGTGGTGTATGACATGTGCTTCATTTGCTCACTTGTCATCAAGAGGGGTCATCAAAGCACACTAGATCAGGTTGACTATTTTTTTATTTTCTCATCAGTAGCACAATTTAGTAAATTATTTACACAGTAAAAATAAAGTCACCGGATTGAGTCCTGGCCCGGGACCTTTTTGTGTAGAGTTTACATGTTCTCTCCGTGCATGTGTGGGTTTCCTTTAGGTACTTTAATTTCTTCCTACAAAAAAAATGACTGTAGGCTAATTGGTAACTCTAAATTGTCCCTAGGTGTGAGTGAGTGAGTGATTGTCTCATTTGTCTCTATGTAGCCCTGTGGACTTGCGACCTGTCCAGGTTGTACCCCGCCCCTCGCACTGTGACTGCTGGATATGGGCACCAGCGACGAGATCTGTGCAGAATTTTGTTTTGGTTAAAAAAACTCATACCATGGATTTTATCAAATTGATTTTATTTGAGAAATGTGTTTTATAAAGAGAGAGCATCTTGTTTTTATGAGGGCAGCTTGTGTATAACTTTTGAAACAATACAAGTGACACAATTTCTGTCTGAATCATTTGTTTTTCTGCATATGTACAGCTCCATGTGTTGATGAAGTCAGGCCTCCAACACACTGTGTGAACTTGAAGACAGTAACCAAAATACTGGTGGTCTTGCAGTTGCTGAATCTGCAATGTACTAGGAGCTATTAGATGTAATTTTGCCATAACTAGGATTTTGTCTTTAGTTTTTATTATTATAGCAAGTATATGACTTGGGCATACTCAAATTGCTGGAGTAGTGCCTATTATTTCCCCAACTAGAAACACTATGGAACCAACAATGATTATTCATCATCTTTTTAGATTTTTAATATCACTCATTTCTGTTCTCTCTAGAAATTTGGAGGTAAAATCTATTTTTAGATGCATTGCATCACATGCTGTTTGCCCCAGTAGAGTTACCATAGCTTCCTGTTGTAGAAACATGTTGCAGTAATGCTGTTGTCACATTTTTTTGATTTGATTTTTTTAATCATTTTTTTTATTTAATAGAACATCAAAGTCATTATCAATGACTTAAATATTTAGTAAGTATATGTGTATAAATTTTCATTGATAAATTCAATGCTGCTAAGTACTTTTTTGTAGGGATGCACGATATATCTGCATTAATATCGGTATCGGCCAATATTGGTCATTTTTTAGGATATCGGTATCGGTCTGATATGTAAAAATGGGCCAATATTAACGTCCGATATTGATTTCCCACTTTTTAGCTTTGCGTTTCTGTTTTGGAAGGCGAAATGGTTGGTTGAGCGGCATCTCTTTGATCATGATAGTGATATTGATGCTGCATAGCCAGGAATAACTGAAGTAGGAGCCATTTCAGAGGTCTGGTTGTTTATTTACGATATCAAAAAAAAAAAGACCCAAGTGTGTTTGTGCATATATGTATAATAATAATATAATAATATAATCATTTGTGTGTTTGTGTAATATCGGTAAATATCGGTTATCGGCCATAACAGCAATAATTATATTGGATATTGATATTGGCTGAAATTTTCGTATCTGTGCATCCCTACTTTTTTGCTGCATTTTCAATGTTAAATTAACGTCTTTGCAAGTTGTCCAACAACCTGATTAATAAGGCTTTAACATGTAGTTGTGCAGTTCTTGTTGGGCTCTCCTTTTGTGTAATAAGCCTGTAAGTATTTGTTATAATTGTAAGATTTTAAAAATGCATCAGTGATTGTTTTATAGTCTCATCACAGCTCTCTGAATTATGGTCAAATAATAAGGTACTGACCATTCCTACCCTACTTCTTTCTTCCATCTTTGCATTTTCTTCTGTCTTTACACACTTCAATTATTTTTAAATATTCTCTTTCCTTCTCACTTTACTCACTCAAACCAAATGACGTTATCATCTCCTTGGCAACCCTGTGGGCTGCATTGTGTGTGTGTGTTGAGGGAAGCTGTAGAGTGTGTTGATGACAGAACTAAGTAAACATAAGATGAATAGGAGGAGGATCCAGTTTATTCATAAGTATCCCACTACTGTTTCGTTTCAGTGTTGTTTACAGCGCCTCCTGATCATTAAGCTAAGACAGTCTGCTCCTTTCATCAAATTTGTAGCTGACATTTCAAATGAATAATTGCTAGTTTGTTCAAAACCATTCACTTCTTTGGTGGTTGAATACACAAAGTGCTGTTTTGAAATGACGTTAGTCAGAACTATTTTACAGTGGCACTGTGGTAGGTTTTTGCAAGCAAAGCGAGTTTGGGGCATGTGGGTGTTCTGGTCAGTGATGTAGTGCTGCTTCTGGTGACGTCGTTCTTGCTGCATTGCCTGGGTCTTTCCTTCACTGGAAATCCCTGCCACATTTGTTCACACATCTTTTATAGCACAGCATAACTGTACTGACAGAACTTTACAAAGTCAGTCACTCGTGCTTTATTTTTACTTTGTTGTTGGCTAATGGCCATTAACATCAGATGCCTAAATTTGCACTTGCTTATGCTTTATCCTACTAGTGCCATTTCTTTATTTTTGCTGGATGAATGCATTTTTTTTTTAGAATTTTCACAAGGATACCCTATGACCTAAAAACAGAGAAGAGTAAATGAACATTTTTGCTGGTGAAAGAGTGCTTGTAGAACACTAGAAGTTGGTGCTTGTAAAACTTGTTTTCCCTTTCTTTTTGAAGTTAAATTAGATGAGGAGGATCCAAATGTAGGGTTACATCATAGGTATTATTAAAAATGTGACATTGAAAGGTATCTTGTACTTTTTATGAATAAGAATTATTAACAACTATGTGGTTGTGGCAGTGATCCTGTTGTTTTGGAAAAGTTGGAACAAGAAGTTAATAAGTTGTCAGATACCTGGCTAGATAGCTACAATCTATTTTTAGTTATAAACTTAAACTTTGTCTTGTTGACTTTTTTTAGATTCTTTGTAAAAAAAATAAATAAAAAATTAAAACTGTGACAAGACTTTTTGTACAAAACAGAAAATCTGAAAATATTCTAAAGACAACTTTGTCTTTAAGTACAAAAAAGCAACTATAGAAATGATGCAGCTATGTAGATTCTACATTAGCTCTCAACTTGAATCCGTAATTTTAAGTGCAATTAGCTTTACTTGGTGCTATACATACATTTATTGCCGGCCACTTGCTCTGGAGTCAGGTTGCATGGTCAACAGCATATGCAGGAAGGTACAGATATGTCTTTGCACAGCTCCCTCTTCCAGCTCTTCTGCAAGGATTCAGAGGTGTTCCCAGGTCATTTCTGGGTCTTCCTCATGCTCTTCTCGCAGTTGGACATGTTCACAACACCTCTCTTGGGAGATGTCCATGGGGCATTCTTATCAGATACCCAAACCCCTTCATCTGGTTCATTTCAATGTGGAGGAGCAAGGGTTCTACTCTGATTCTAATGGGTAATGGAACTTTTCACCCCATCATCTAAGGAAAAGCCAGCCTGCAGAGAAAACTTTTGCCTACTATGGTTGGGCAATACTGACATAAAAATTAATCATGATTAATTGTGGCATTTAGCCCATAACATTTAATTCGACAATTAATAGATGGCAATTGCATTTGCATGTAGTCAATGTTGTGGCCTGTCTGCATATCTGGCTTTCCCCGTACTCTGGTTTATGTCTGTGCTTAAGGTGAATAAAGACGTTTGTAGGGTTAGGGTTAGTGTTAGCTGCTCCACGTGGCCTTCCATCATTAGGCTCACATGTGTGACTGATAGTTATAGTATGCTGCACACAAAAATACATCATTACATGGCACTAATTGAAGTAATTGCAAAGTGCCAAGTATTGTTGAAAATTTTGCTGATTTACTGCACACAGTACAATTTTGCCCAACCCTACTGCTGACTGTCTCTACTTGTGATTTTGGTCTTTCAGAGTTTATGACCATAGGTGAGGATATGAACTAAGACCAACTGGTAATCGGGGGGCTTTGCCTTGCAGCTTAGCTCCGTCTTCACCACAACGGACTGGCACAGATTATGCAATGCTGCAGCAACCGCGCTAATCCGTCTGTTGATCTCATGCGCCATTCCTCCTTCACTTGTGAACAAAACCCAAGATACTTAAACTCCTCCACTTGAGAAAGCACCTCACTCTAAACCTGGAAAGAATAGTTCACACTTTTCCATCTGAGGACCATGGCCTCAGATTTATAGGTGTAGATCCTAAACCCAGCTGTGTTACACTAGACTGTGAACAGCTCCAGTAAATGTTGGAGATCACTGCTATATAATTCCTGATATTGTAACAGTGTGTCAACCAAGACTGCTCAGCAATATTTAGAGGCTTGAGGAACTCTGAGCAGATTTATCACCCTCTAGATCCCTACTGTCACCACTTTTTACCTACCTTAGCAGCTTTGGCCCTGTTATGGATGGACCAACCCAAATGCCCCCTGACTCAGCTTCCTCCATTAAGGATGTGCTGCTGAGATTGAGAAGGTCCACAAAGTATTTTTTCCACTGCCTACAGCATCATTGGTTGAGGTCAACACTACCCCATTTCCAATATACACAGTGTTGAAAAAGTGCTTAATTTTAACAACACATTACTGGATGTTTCTTGTCAAAAATCCAAAGATTTTAAATCTCTTTTCAAAAAAGAGCATACCAATTTTTCAAAGGCAATACACACATTGTAAAAACATGTTTATACAAACATTAATAATGTAAAAATCCAAACAGCAGAAAATCTGGGTGGCCATTTTTAAAAGCCATGTCCCAGTAAGCTCTGAGCTCTCAGCTGCTCTGTCCTCCTCCCTGCCAGAATTAGCAGCAGCAGCAGCAGTGATGAGTCACGCAGTGTGTGAAACATGACGTCATTCGTGTCTTCCTCCTCTGCTTATGGTGTGCAGGGCTCCAGACTGTAGGCAACACCATGCTCCTGCAGTAAGCCGAAGGCAGAGAAGAGAGGCCCTAGACGACCTCTAAGGTGGTGCTTGGCCTGCTGGTGTCCCCCTTCCTTCCTCTCTGGCTGGCAAACTGCTGCCTCTTCAGTTCACCTGATTGCTGTAAATATATTTTTTACTTAATGTTCATATTTGTTTTATGCATGCTTTTATTAATATTATTCTAAAAATGTATATTTAGGGGTATCCTTTTTTTGCCCATATCTTGAAAAATATACATTTAAAGTAATAATTTGCTGTTTGTTTTTTTTGCAAAACTGATTGTATCTTCAACTTTGCTTTAACACTGGTGCATGATTTTATATTTTATGACCATAAAAATGGCTACTTAAAAGCTGTAAGATGCTACTCTGTTTTACTTTTTTTTTATGTTGTGTATATGATCTACAATATCAAAAACCTTGAATGACAC
>JARVJO010000365.1:15008643-15019517 GCA_031762555.1 Cynodonichthys magdalenae
TGATGTCAAAATGTGAACAGCATGATGAGGACGACTGTTTAAACACCAGCTCTAATTGAACCAGAACATTTATTGGTTGATTTGAGGATCAAACACATGTTGTAAATTTTGCTGTTAAGCTCCTAGTTGGAGATCAGCAACTTGTGCAAAAAGTACTGAAACATTTAGGACATGTGCCTTCAAAAGCTTCACCTATAAAGGTTTGATTGCATTTTATGCTCGTCCTGAAATTTCGCCCAAAAGCCAAATATCCCTAACTTTTGTGTGTATGTGTGTGTGTGTGTATATATGTATGTGTGTGTGTGTGTGTGTGTGTGTGTATGTGTGTGTGTGTATATATATATATATATATATATATATATATATATAAAATAAATAAAAAATCTGAATCAAGTTTGCAGATTGTAATGGTTGACCCTCTTTTTGTACCCTTTTTAATAAGTGATTTTTAAATGTAAATACCACACAGAAGAATGTTAATTATGAAATCGAACTTCTACTCTTAATATAACAACACATTTCATAATGTGCAGGTGTCTTTCTTTTTACAGTCGTCACAAAATGGATACATCAATGACAACAGGTAAGATGATGAATTCCACTGGATACCTAAGTTTTTGTTTTAAGACAGCATTATTTCCATTTTCTCAATAATTGATAGTTTTTTATTTTTTATTTTTTGAAAGGCGGAGAGCTATAGACCATAAAACACTTCTATATTTTTTTATAATGTTTTATTATAGTTTATCAATTCTGAATTTGTTTTATCTTGATTTTTGCATTAAATTTAAAATCTACACTTTATTATTAAAATGAACTCTGGGAAAAGTCCTTATAATGAAAAAGGGTAAAATTGCACTGGTGTGGGAGTGAGTTAGCTCACACAGCACTTACAGTCATTGTCCAGCCCTACAGAACCTAACCCTTCAGCTTGAAAGATAAGGGCCTAATATGCTGAGAGGGAGACAAAGAGGAAGTGTGGGCTATTCATGAGTCAAATTTCTGCCTTGTGTGCTTTTTTTTCTCCCATTTCTTTCTTAGGAATAAAAGTTTTTTACAGTGACTACCTCAACCTCCCACCCTTCTTTATCTCAGTTTTCTTTAAGCCTTCTCCTGTTCTTAAATAAACTTGTAACGTGAGCGTTTTCTCCTAATGTTAACCCCAACAGACTTTCCACTGAGGGCTACTGCTCTAGCTCTCAAAAGAGGAGGCAGATGTTTAGGTATTGGGGTGCTGCTGACTGACTAGTGTGTTGCTATGCCCATTTTTGAAAGTGGTTTGGTGATGACAGTGGTGATTGTGATGATTATCTTTGCTTGGTGTAATCGGCTGATAAATGGCTATCCTAGCATTGCACCTTGGGGCCTCCAATGGCTCATGCATGGCTGCTTTGTGGTTTCACTGGGAATTAACCTATTTACCCCTTCACCTATCCACCATTAGTCACATTTTTATCCAAGGTAACTACATCTCTTTCACAAGTAAACAGTTTTGTGGTTGAATTTTCGTGGAGTTTTCTTTAATCGAAACATATTAGTGCATAAAGTGTTGCCACTAATTCTAGAATTGAAATAGATTTGAACTGAAAACAAACATAAATTTTTGTGTATTAATATGTTTTAAAATTTAATGCACATATAGGCAGCATTTTGACATCTTTTGTTTTCAATTTTGATGAATTTGTTCTTAACAGCAAATATTTTCTATTCTAAAATCTTGTTAAATTTTGAAACAGTCAAAAAAGTTCCAAGATTTTGTAATTTTCAGACTACTTAGTAATGGGTATTGAACCAAAGACCATAATGCATGACTTTTGTTTTCCATATTTCCTTTACTTTCGTATAGTTATGACAGCAGTTTGAGGATGTTTTAATACAAACAAGACATGTATGAACACTCTTCTGTATACATTGTTTTTACTTTAATAAAGTTTTAAATATTTCATTTGTCATCTTTAACCTCCTTTTACTCCTTTATTTTTATTTAATACATACCCCAGACCTTTACATGTACCCATTTTTTTCCACTGTAGCACCAGTGTTGCATTGATCAAAGTCTTTTGTCTTACTTCTTCTCCATCATTGAGTTTACAGTTTGTAGCTGCATCACCATGAGTTTGTTAAACTATCCCCATTTTGTCTTAGGTTGTCTCTGGATTTCAAACCATTAAGACAATTACCAGATATTTCTAACTTTGTATCTGAAACGCTCCAAAAAATAACAATATAACTCAACATGCTGTTCAACAAGCCACAGCATGAACTCTTTATCTGGTGTCAGTATTTCAACAGATTCCTTAAGTGCAGCACATAAGATCAGACTTGTTTCTAGCACCTCTCGATACATTATTTCACTGATTGTGATTTGTCCTGTCACTGATGAGTGTCAGCAAGTTCTCACTAACACTGAGTGGAGAAGCTTCAAAATGTTGGCAGTGACTCAGATACTTCAATCCAATTGTCTGGCAGTAATTGCTGCTGCCTTTCTAGTCTCTTACATTCAAGACAATAACGTCAAGTTTTGTGTATTTCAGACCTTGCTGCATGCTTTTGCCAGAAGGCATTTGTAAATGATTGCTTTGGATCATTTAACAAGTTCATTTTGACACACAAGCACACATAAACATAATCAGTGCTCACAGTTTACGATTTCTACTAATTCTAATCATTTACTAGATCGATGCAGATAAAACTTTGTCTATCGTTGTGTATGCCACTTGGTACACATCAACATAAAAAAAAAGTTGCTTATGTAAGAGAGAAGATGGTTTATGTACTCAGAAAATTAATAAATGCATAGCCTCTGATACATATTTTTGTAGTAAAAAGCAACAATCTATTTTGTTTGGTGAGAACAGGTTGCACTTTTTTTTATCTGTGACACATTACAGCATTTAAGTGGTTATAGCTTTCTTGTTAAGTGAAATTGGTGGTGGGAGAAGAGTGAAATTGAAAATGTTGGGTGATCAAGAGCAGAATCCCATTCCTCCTCATCTTTTCTTTTTCTTTTGCAAAACCTGGTCATCTTTGTCTGCAGAGCAAAGCAAACAAGTATATGCCAGCATGTTCAGAGAATGTCGTAGCGCCCACCCTTCCTTAAAATAGGTTGTGCAGAGTGAAGCCTCAAAATAGGTCCTCCATTAATTACAGTATCTGAAATATTTATGACCCACAGTTGCCATAAAACACAACTCTCTTTTTACTATAAGAGTGTGTTTTACAATTCTAATTAAAATCCTGCTATTTGGTGGATATTTCTAAAACTGTCTTGGATATTTTAGATTAATTTCTCGTTTTCTTCACATGGATGATCTCTACTCATATTTATCATCCACCTCTGAGATCACAAAAAACAGTTGTTCACAGCTAGTATCTCCTTTTGCCAGTATTGCCCCCCCCCCCTCTGCTCTCATCAGAGTTGTAATTTAGGTCTGCAAAACCCTGTGCCGCCTTTTACTTTTGTGGCAATTCCTTTGATACCATTTTAACATTAATTGATTTTTGTAAGCTTCAAGCAAATATTACATTTTTAAATGCTAATTTTAGCATGCGAGAGACTGCTATTACTCACTTGTGAGGGGCCAGAATTTTTAGTGTTGGTTGCTCTTGCAGTGTGATAATAGATTTTGTGAACAGCTACCCTTACCCAGGATGACAGTATCACAACACAAAAAAGTGTGTACACACGATTTAGGTGGGTGTTTTTGTAGGTGATGTGTGATGCTGGGTTGTAAAATAACTTGTGTGACAGTCTTTATGTAGATTTGGTGTTCATAACTGTGTCACATTTGTCATCCTTTTTAACTTTGGTTGCATGGGTTTTACTTGGATTTAAATGTTTAACACATAAGCTTTGCAAGTATTCATTCTGTAGATTTTTTTTTGGTGAATTGTGTCCACAATCTTAGACTTTGTGTGTTATGTGCTTATGAATGTATGTCTCATCTCGTCACTGAAATATCCTTTCAGCCTTGGTGTTGTTTAAGGCATCTTTTCTCTGCATGTATGTTTTTCTTTTGAGTGTGTTTATCTGAATGTGTGTGTGTGTGTGTGTGTGGTCGTATATTGGAAACAATTGGAAATAATCTTTTGGGTATGTTGCCTGCAATTGTATTGTGGTTATCCTGAACTACCCAATATGCATCTTTATTAAATGTTCTCTCTAAAACCTGTTGGTGTGTTGTTGAGCAATTGAAGACTTTATTCTGCTCTTGTTTTTTTTCCTGCATATTCCTATTTTTTTTTTTCCCTCCACTAAAACACCTTTGTTCTTCAAGTTCTTCAGTGGACATGTCCTCCTTTCTATACATTGCTCATCTCCACATATACATTTTTTACTTATTTCTTCTGGCTGCCTGATTTTGTCCTTTGCAAATTGCACATATCTCACTTATTAACTGTTACTGTTTTACTTTAAAAGTTGAAATTTATTTGTATTTTCTACATGTCATATAATCTCTTCCATGTTTTGCCATCTCTTAGAGGGAACCGTGAAAGCTCCAGCCGGGCGTCTAGCAGTCGTCAAAGCAGCACGGATAGTGACATGAAGTGCCTGGAGCCACGGCCCTGGAGCAGCACCGACTCAGACAGTTCCAACCGCACACTCCGGCCACCTGTGACTAAAGCCAGCAGTTTCTCTGGTATTTCCATCCTCACCAGAGGGGATAGCCTTGGCAGCAACAAAGGATCACAGGGAAGCTGCAAAGGCTCTCGCTCTGGTAAGGACAGAGGGGATGAAAAAGACAAATTTAATGTCCTTCAGTCTAACCTCAAGTAGCTTTTACCAATCATTACACATAATATATCATACATAAACACATACTTAAACTGAATTTACTGGTTTGATTTTACCATTAGGCCGTTTTACAGATGTGACTCACTGACATTTATTGAAAAATATTTCAAAATATGCAATTCTGTAAGATCCCAAATAAAAACTACCTTTTAGAATTGTTTGAAGAAAAATAGTCTTGTTTTTTATTTCACTGAGCCAAAAACCATAATGAAATCTAATGGTCAATTAAAGGGTTACTCAGTTAAAAAGATGGGACAAAGTTCTAAAAAAGCTATTTGTAACTCCTTCACAAGGGTTCTTACTGGAGAAACGGTACTTAATGTTAGGAGCTCACGTCAAGATTTTAGAATTTGCCAATAAAATGTCAAGTTTATATTTTTGCAATCTCAGTAACTTGCTATTTGACAAATCAATTAGGCTTTGCAGTTTCTGCACACAAGACATCGAGAAGCTCATGACTCATTTTCACAGAGACATTTATATTTTTGTAGCAGCAAAACACGTTACACAAGTATTCTGAAACTCTTGTGGTTTAAACACTTTAAAGAAGACTGAGACAAATGCATAATAAACTAAAGGGAAGAGACTAATTATCATAGCAAGACCCACGACAAACCAAAATGCAAACAGTGCTAGACTCATTTGTTATTTTAATAAAGTATCTTAAAATATAATTCAGGCATACTTTTCAATTAAGTACCCTGACAGAAAAAACATTACTTTTTCCCATAAAACGGCATTCTGTGTATAAACTGAATGTACTCTCAATTTCCTGCATATTAAAAAGACCTGGAGTTTTTGTTATTTTACAATTTAGAAACAAAGTGACCTTTAAAGAAAGCATAGAATTGCAATAAATCAGTGAATTGGAAACAAATACTTTTCTGAGGGAATTTTGTCATGACTTGTAAAATTTTTAACAGTGCATAAATGATTCCATATCAGGTTTATTCATACAAACACTGTGCTCACCTAAAAAGTATTTTATTCTGATCATTAGCCAACTAATGTGGTTGTGTGTTAAACACAAGTTAAATACTCTTAATTATCTCAGTGGGTGTTTAAAATATAAAAATGTTTAGTTTTTGCCTTGTTAAATCTAAAACTTGCATCTTTTACTGATTCTGTCTTGGGTTTCTCTATATTGCTAGGCTTGCCCCTAGTCTGTCCTGATGTGTGTCCCCCACCTACACCCTCCCAGTCCAGCCGTAGCCTGATTCCCTGCCCATCTCAGCCACAACAGCCACCAGCCCAAGCTCCGCCACAGACTGCCCTGCTACCCACCCCACAGCAACACCCCATGGGCAACCACATGATTGCTCAGGTAAGAACCTCATCTACCAACCATATCAAAACTTATAAAATAGTATGATGTTACAGATGAATTATTCAGATCTATTTTTGAGTTAAATATTTGTCTAACTCTATAACTATATATTGTAAAAAAGTTGTAATGCTTAAGAGTCTTCAACTTAAGAGTCTTCAACTACAAAGAAGTTTAGTTTTTGTATTTTTATGTTAGTGTACTCTTCACAGGATATAAATCTAGTAGCAGACATTAGTTTTATGTTTTTCTTAGTAATACATTTATTCTTTGTGCATAGGTTGTATTTGCATAAAACTATTATTTCTATTTTCATCATTTTTGTTCATAAAGTTCTCCACTTTTTTCTTGTCTTTAACTTTTCCCCCTGACTTTTCAACTTTTTCTGGTGCCCTTCTCACTGCCTTGCTTCACTTTCCTAATGTTCTGCTTCTGTCTTTCCTTTTCCTTTTCTTTTTCGGGTGTGTATAGCCGGTGGCGTCTCTACAGCCTTCTCAACCTGTCTCCTACTCCAGCCCTTCCTGTCCCCAGGTTCTCCTGCCAGTTTCTCCTCCTCAACAGTACACAATGGTACTGATGCCTCTTTTAGCTTAATCTCTCATCATTACCTCAGTGATAGACCACATGCAGACTGACATATTCTAACTTAGTCTATTAAATTGCATATGTTTTGTTTTTCTTTTTTCATTAACATTAGATTAATATTTCACTGCAGTTATGGAGAGCTTTTTCTTTGCAGCTCTATCATACAAAACTTGCTTTCAGACAAAATGCTTTATATGTGAGACAGTATTATTCAGGAACTCATTTTTTTGCCAGACATTCACTTTGTGTTACTCTTGACAAAATGTAACAGTTAAGGGGTGCAATTCACCATTAATTAAATTAAAACAAACTCGAGTAGTTCTGTGTGCTACACTTGTATTAATATTGCCACTGATGCTTGGTTGATTGGTTTAGTAAAGGATTGCCAATTAGTAATGAGCACTACACATAAAATGACAGGAGTATTTTCTGAAAAAACAGGTTTTCCTAAAAAAAATTAATCTCAGCTGTTACACAAATGGTGATTTTACAACATGGCACTAATAAATGTTTTTTATTTAGTCTTTAGACTGCATCACCAATTTCACAAAAGGCTTGGATAGAGTGGTAACAGCCACAAACTGATCCAGTGTTAAAACATTCTAAACCTTCCCAGGGAGAAGAGCTGGCATCTCAGTTCACCCAGATGACACTGAGTCGACAGGGCTCCAGCGAGAACCCTGAACCACCACCCATGTATCAGGCTCCTCCCACAGTGCTTTCACAGCATCCCCCACCTCAGACCAGCTACATCATGGCTACTACAGGTCAGCCTTTGCAGCCTCCATCTGGCTACCAAACTGCTACTGGACACCCTCATCCTCCGCCTCCACCTCCTCCTCCATCCCAACCTGTCATACAGGCTCCACCACCTCCACAGGGCTACATACAGCCCCCTCCACCTCAACAGGTATGTTTCTCCTGACAAATTGTTAAATCAAGGTATCAGATGAATACAAATCCTGCTTTTAAAGTTTTTTTTCCCCTCCACTTTATGTTCTTAAGGAATTATTGGATTTAATGAATACCTCCAAACAAGGAATCTCACCCAGTTTTAAACATTATATAAAGTAACAGATGGGTAATTGTATTGGATCACTAAAGTGTTAGTAATGAGAAGTTATTTTTTCTTATGCTGTATAAAATACCGTGGAGCAGATTTAGAGCAGGTAGAAAAATATCACTTGACATGTGCAAATAACACTTTATTTATCCAGGAAAGAGCTTGGCAATAAGGATTAGACAAATATTTATTTACTCTTTCTGTAAAGGTCTAGGCCTTTTTCCAAAACTAAATAATATTGGTGTAAAGAAGTTTTCTTAAAAGGTAAATTTTCAAACATAGAAACTAAGACTGCCATGTAACTGACGTGGTCAGTTAAATTTGTACATAGTTTTGAAATCAAAGTGATTATCTTTATCCATCAACAGCATCAAACAAATATAAACTGCATTTTTTTAGTCCACATTTATCCTAAGCAGTTTCAAAGCTTTACTTTTATAGACTCTGTGCTCTCATGCATTACATCACCCAGTCCACCTTCCTATATTAACGTTAAATCTCATAAAACGACTATCCTGAAGTCATTCAAACAAGCAGTTATTTAGGATCAACAGATCAGTATTTTAATAATTATTGTTATTATTGATCTTGGCTTTGATCCTTACTATCCCAGCCTTTTAGGTAACTTGCTTTAACGTTACTTCTGAAACGGCAGCACAAATACAAATCTAGTTGCTCTTAACAAACACAAACCATGAACTTAAAAACATTAGAAATGCATAGCAAGGTGTCTATTATTTTCGTGGAATGTGGAAAGGGGCAATTAATAATTTTCTCATAGCAATTTACAGGGTGATACAGCTTACAGTTAATTTCTGCAGACCCCCAGGTGGCTAACATCTAATATTGCAAGTTAATGATAGTTGTAATATTGAAAGTGAGTTTTTAACATATTGCTTGCTCAACGCTTTGGTCCAGCATGTCTGTAGTTAATTCTTAAAAGTTTTATCATCAAGATAAACACTTGAAGGCCTAAATGTAAACTTTCATTTACAGTTTTTTTTTTTTTTTTTGCCTATACTCAATGGCTATCAATTATTATCCTTTAGTAGATAAATTCTACTTTCATATAAAGACATTTAAAAACTAATTGAAGTAAAACACATAAAAATAATTAAGGATCATTTTAAACCTAATGTACTGCTTGTCTAAGTGTAGGCCACTTTATTTGAGCATCATGTTTTACCTTTTTTCCCTCGTTCATATTGTGTGGTCTCAAACAGATTTTGTTTCTTTTCAGATCCAGGTATCGTATTATCCTCCTGGTCAGTATCCCAGTTCAGGCCAGCAGTACCGTGTGTCCCAGCCTATGTCCCACCAGGTGTCTTACCCGGCCCAACGCACACAACCCATGCCTCAGCCTACACAGCAGTCAGGTTGGTACATTTTGTACTGTGCTACACTTTATGAATGTATAAATGTAAACTTTTCTATGTATATTTATTTTTGTTGATATTATTATTATAAAAATGCAAAATATACAATGGATTGACCTCATTACTGTAACTATTTTGTTTTACCTCTAGGATGATAAAAAGCGGGCCTCTGTTTTGAGTTTGTGAAAACTGTGTGAAAGGTTACATTTAAACAACCTTTTCCCTGCGGTATTTAACCAAGTCAAATCAGCTTGGACTATGTAGTGTTATCTACATTTCGGAGAAAACACTGGCACACAGCTGCTTCAGCATTAAGCTTTTTTAAAATTATGATTTGTGAAGGTGGGCTGTGTGTTTATATGGACTTTGGGTTATAATGGAAGGCAGCCAATGCACATAGCTAATGAACATGAAGGTCAGGAAAAACCTTGATGTTGTCTGGTTTGTACCAGTCAGTGTGAAACCATTAGCTTTCGAATTTCTCTTTTATTAAAGGAATATTTTTTTAATCATTAAATTGAATGTAAAACTGAAAACATAAAGCAACAAATGTAGACCTAGTGTTCTAAAACATTGTTTTTCCTCATATTTGTATTACTTTCTCATTAGTCTCTTTTATTTATTTACTGTCATTAGGTCTTCAGACCATAATGCCCAGTCAGCAGGCAAGCTATCAGGGTATGATGGGGGTTCAGCAGCCTCCAAACCCTGGCCTTCTTAATTCCCAGAGGGCAGGCATGGGAGGACAGATGCAAAGCATAATGGTACAATATCCACAGATGCCATCATATCAGGTATATACTGTTCCTTCACAGCTGTACAGCAAAATATATTAAATGTACAAATGCTTGTTGTCTTGTCATTTTTTTCATAGTAATGATAAATTAACAACATAACTGTCAGAGTTTTGTGAATTTATACGTTTTGCCCCATCAGTAGCAACACATCATACTGTATTTACTCTGATTAAAGTTAGTTCTATTGATGTCACTGTGTTTTCAGTCAATGAGAAGAGGCTGAATGAATGTGTGGCATATTTATGTTAATGAAGAACTTGACATGTGAAGCTTCTGAGTATGAGTAGGTCTCTCACAATAAGCAAATCAATTAACTTTACGATAAATTTAAATGAAGATGCTACATTAAAACGAGAACGATCATTTTCATTTGCCCGCTTGTTTGTTTTCTTCGTGTCGCCCTATTTTCTACTTCTTAGTGTAGAGAGAAGTGAACTCTGGCATCAGGTATTTGTAGGTGCATGGTCGTGTGACCTCTGTAGCATGAGAGCCCGTGAGCAGGCATTTAGCTAAAGAAGCGTCTTCAGTTTTCCGACACCTTCACACAGCTTGCGACACCTCAGGATGCCCTCAGGGCACTGTGCCAAAGCTTGGGATTGCTGGCAGTTGTTTTTCGTTTTTACTAGGGGTGAAAAATACCAGCTTTATCATGATACGATATCACATCGATATGTTTGGATGACGATTTGATATTTCTCGATATCACAAAGTCTATCATGATATGATTTCAATTCACAAGTCTTCGATCGATATATTGAAATATCATATGCCCATCTAACACAATAACCGTTAGATGGACATATGATATTGTAATAGAAATATTACTTTTTGGTTTATGCCAGTAAATCATGACATAGTTTAATGACCCAGGTTTTCATGACACCCTGTTTATCAGTGGATAGAATGATTACAGCCAGAACAAGATCTGCTAACA
>JARVJO010000365.1:15045803-15064637 GCA_031762555.1 Cynodonichthys magdalenae
CGGAAGTAGATCATGTTTTGTTTAAACCCACGCAGCCAAATTGTGTTTTTTTTTTTTTTTCCTCCACTTCATCTTCCTCTCATGCTGAATCTCTCCAGGCAACGTGCTTTCGTACTGACTTTTATTAAACAACAAATTACGAACAGAACAAACGCAGAAATGTCAATTCCTCTATCAAAACATCTCGATTTAAATAGATCTCATCACATAGTTTCGTTTTTCAGACTGAGCTGAATGTGAAACAAATGTGAACCATTTTCAGAACAGATGTGAAGTGGATCAGGTCTTTTGAGTTGCCTGCTTATGCTGGAGGTTTGTGAATTTAAACAAACAAACAAGCAAACAAACAGATAAAAAAAACAATGGTCTGTTTTTAGTTTAGGTTTGTGTTTTATGTTTGTAGATTCAAATAAATGCACTGAAAATTAAACTTTTTTCTACTAGATAGCGACAAAGTGGATAGTCACTTCTGGTTCTAATAGAGTTCCAGAGTCATGATTATTTAGGTTTGTTATCATTGTATACATATATATATATATATATATATATATATACACACACACACATATATATATATAAATGTGTGTGTGTGTGTGTGTATTTGTGTCCTGAAAAGTTCAGACTTGGTTTCATTGTTGAATGGATTTAATGTTGACTATTGTTTGATTTTCTCTAACCTTCACTTCCTGTTTTACTTTTCACTGTTTTTCCTGTCACACCTGGTTTATATTTATTAATTGCCTCTCAGCTGTTTTGTGTTCATGGTTAGTTTTCTCCGCCTGCTTTCCTTTGTTGTGCTTGCTATTTATTTCTACTGGATCATTCTTGTCTCTTGGAGTTTCAGGCTGACTTGTTCAACCTGATAAATGTCTTTAGTTTAGATCTAACATGTTGCCTGCCAGCTGTTTTGCATTTGGGTCCTTCACTCTTCAACACTGTGAAAACAGGGCAGCTGCTAAATATTATCATCATGAACAAAAAAAAATTTAATTGATTGAAACATAGTTGTAGGTGGACTGAAAGTAAAACTAGTTTCCAAAATAATTAAAAAGTTTAAACAGATTATCATTATTTAAAGGTACCTGGAATCCAACTATTTTTCTACAGCTAAAACAGCTTGAACTTTTACTGCAAACTGGAGAAGTTGGAGGAGAGCACTTTACAGCTGCTAATTTTACAAACAGTTTGTTCTGTTATTTTTACCTCATGATTATTACCTTTAGTATCCAAACTACTGGAGCTCTGTCAAGTGTTTGCTTAATCTGAAAAACAACTAAAATGATTTTGAATCATTTATGTGCTCAGTGTGAAATGTTTTTCTTTCACAGAAATCATGTAAGTGTGAAGAAAAGGGCTTTTTAAAAATTTTATTTGCTTTACCACTACCTCATGCAACATTTTTGTGATTTTATTTTTTTGCCTTTCAAGTCTGAAGCAACAAGCATCAACACGTCATCGTAATAATTAATATTATTTTAAAAAGTGTGAAAAATACAAGTTTTAGTATTTTCCAATGAAAAAATAACTTTTCACTAGAATATCTTTTAGCATCACAGGAACATTTTTAACAAAAACTAATTGTGTTTATTCATGTTGTACGTGCATGTTTACTTACTATTAATCTATTTCTATATATTTATATATGTTGAATGTGTAAAAATGTCACAAGGTTGAATAAAACGGTGTGTTTGGTTCACAACAAATTATTCACCGTCATGTTTCTGGATGTAATTGTCAGTTGTATGTTTTGTTCAATTAGACTCCTTTCTGCTGTCCCAGCAGAGATTATTCATCTGTAACACATGACTGTCGTTCTTTCATCTCTCCTCCTCTTCTCTTATTTTCACCTCCTCTCAGGAGGACACACATTGATGTCTGGACATGTCAAGAAAAATGTAAAAAAAAAAGACAAACTAAACTAAAAAAAAGTTGTTTTTTATTTGCAAGAAGGCAGAACAATATTGGTTTCTCATTTTTTCCCTTTTTTTGTCATTTTTGTGTTTATATTGGTGTATGTGTGTGTTTGTGTGTGTATTGATAGGTGACAGTGGATGTGATAATGCCACCAGCTGCACACTCAGAATACATTTCCTTGTCTTTCACTCCCATCTCTTTTAATAGTCATCCTGCTGACTTTTGGATTCAAACCCACTTATGTTAATGTGTTTTAGCGATCGGGCCGCCTGATCCTAAACCATTTTATATTAGCTTTATTGATCATCACATCGCTACAAATAATTGTGCTGATAACTGTTATCTACAGGTTGGAAAATGCAGGACACTCAGATGAGCACCCAGAAGTCAAGAGTCTGCAGAATGGCAAAGAGAAATAAAGTAGAGGAATTGATCAAATGTAAGCAGTTTTTATTCGCTCTCTTTCTCTCAGGAGAGATTCAGGAAAACTTTTATGAGAAAAAAAAAAACAAAGAAAACAACTGTCAATCAAACCACTGGGAAGCCGTGAGGATTACTGGTCCAGTTATATTTCTGCAAACACAATTTAAAATGGAAACACTTTTATCATTTACTCAAGTTTAGCTTTTGTAGCAAAATATATAGACTGAGTTTCTGTTCTTTGATGCATTTCATACAAGACTTTTACTGAAATAAGTGTGTCTATAGGTGTGGGTTCTTAGGAGGAGGGCTGTCTGAAAACTTGAAGCAATGACAGTGGGGTACACGCCTTTGAAAAAAAAAAAAAGAGTGACAGAGACTGATGGGCACTGACTGTATACTGTCTTAAAGAAGTTTTTTTTTCAGCGTATATTGCTGACTGACAGAATGGTGCCAGGAAACAACACTCTCTTTGGAAAATGTTAGATCTCTTAAAACTAATTTTGATTAACTAAAAAGTTGATGAAGGGGTTGAGTCAAATCTGATTTTTCACACTATTGTTATGAATAAGTTTGAATGAATTTGAAAGGGTGTTTGTTTGTTCATGTATGTTTTGCAGTCTGACTTATGCATCACAATAATCAAAGTCCACTTTCCTCTATAATGTTCTTGTATTTCTGTTTTTAATAGTAAAAAAAAACATATATAAGTGTTAAAGGTTTGCCTCTAAGCTTCAATCCAACATACTTGAACTCTAAAGGTTTAATTATTTAAATGAGTTCTCTCAGCCTTTGAAAGTTTTAGTCTAAAACAGGTGTGTGCAACTCATTTCACAGAGGGCCACGTGAGAGTTAAGCTACGTTCAGATCGAATGCATTTTGAGCATCAAATAGTGCCCAAGTTAGACGCTTGTGAATTTTTAAGTCAAAAGCTTTGACTCTATTGTCTTCACTAAATGTGCGTTTAGGAGAGGAGCGTCTTACCCGACATCTTCACTAATCCTCCTCCAGGCAAGGTCCTTTTTATTTTTATGGATCGTAAATAATAGGCTTGGTGCATACAGTAACAATAAATTTATCCTCCATTCTGGAATTCTTCTGCCCGTTTGTCACTACGTCACGCAGGCTCTAGGTCCTTCCATCCCATCATCACCGCGTCGCAGAGCAGAGTCTTTCTGATTGGTTGACATGCTGCGTCGAGCAGCAAAACTTCAGATTTTCAGATGTACAGGTAAAAGTAATTTTCCATCTCGAGTGTCGGCTGCTGTGGATGCACCGCACACATGTCAAAAGCTCAATCTGCATTCTCAACGCCCCTAGACAAACATCCACCATAGACTTTGCATGTAAACCTGACGTTCCTGATGCTCAAAACGCATTCGGTCTGAACCTAGCATTATGGTGGCCCTCAAAGGGCCAGTTGCTATAAACTTTGACATTTCATGTTTAACTTCTATTAAACAGGAAACGTCACGTTCCTCGTCTCATTGCTATGGTTGAGCACTGCTAACAAACAATAACTGAGCTCTATGCGGTACTTCCTGCATAGAAAAAGCGTTTTAACACATCCTCTTACAAGCACTGAAAACTGACTAAATGTGAAATAAATATTACAGAAATACTGTTAAAAATAAAAGTAAGAGAGTTTTACTTACTGATAAGTTGTGGTGAGAAGCTGCCGTCCTGGAATTTGAACTCTCCCACTTTCTGATGGGATTCCCACGGGTGTGTTCCAGTTTAAATTTGCGACTTGTAAGTGGGAACTTCCCACTTCCCAGTACAACTGGGCCAAAGCAAAGTAATTGACAAAAATGCAGTTAAACATAGATTTTACACAGTGAATTTTCCCAGCTGCCAGCTACTTTTGAACCCTGTGCACCCCTGTGGTGAGATGTCATCATTTTGCAGGTAAAACAATCAGCATGCATCATGGGAGATGTAGTTTATGGTAAATGTTGGCTTTAATACAGCTTATTGAGATATTAATACAAGACCACTCAACTAAATTGCTCAGGAGGACACAGTTCCTCAAAGCCTAAGAGGATTATCTTTCACCTTTTAAATTTGATTATTTTGTTGATTTAAAATTTATTTTTATAATAAATTCAGCAATTAAGCAGGGCCTCATAGACAGGGTGGGTGGAGTTTGACAAACATGGTCTGAAAGGTCACAACATTAAAACACATGTAAAAATACTTTAGTTTGAAGTGAATAGTGTGAAAAAATATGTTTTCATATCACTTTGTCACATGCTTTAAAAACATGGACATCAATGACAAACTGAATTTCAATGGTTTGAAACAAGGTGAATTTATTGTATGAATTTTCTTTTTTTACTTTGTAAAATTAGTTTCAGCTTTTGATTTATGAATTTGAAATGGAGCAAGAAGATTTTATGTTCCGGCGTTTATGACAAGTTTATAGTTTAGACCCCAATAAGTTTCTCATTTATATAACTTTAATGAATAAACTCAACCAGAACTTTTAAAAAAGAAGAACTTACTGAAACTCCTGCCTTTAGTTCCATCTGTAGGAACACATGGTTTCACAATAATTAGTTGTCACACATCTGGTACTTTAATGACACGGGTGATGGTGATACAGTACAAAAACCTGTGCTCTAAAAAATAATTTGCCACAGAAAACCATCTTGACATGTAGACAGCTTGTATTCTTTGTGTAAACTGGGATCTATCTAACTGGGTCTTCTCACCCACTTTCAACTTTATTCTCAGAACTTACTTGACTGAGATAAGTAGCAGAAACGGAGTTTAAGAAAATTATTTAAAATACTAATTGGTGTAAATAAAAGACTCTGATCAACTAAAAAACATAACTTTGTAAAGAATCAAGAAGTCCTATTTATCACACAGTTTACACCGAAACTAACTTTGCCACATGATTAAAGCTCTGAAAATCTGACCCCTCAAAATGGGAAATGACATAATGACATTAATTGTCCAAATACAGTGTAAAACATGAGAGAGAGGGTTAGAAAACAAAATCTATTATTTACACTAAAACCAAGTCAAAGCAGTTTTTCCTCTCTGTAGCGAGGAACAGAGACGGCTCCGTCTGTACTGGCTCTAGTCTCTGGTTTGTGGTTGGCAGGAAACCGTTGGCAGCTCTTTGAGTGAAATTCCTGGCTGGTTGCCCTTCTGTTACTTCATTTAGCTGATTTTCTGCTACTGTTTGTGTTACACCCCAAACCTGATCAAACCAAACCATTAGTCAAGATGTGTTTTTACAGTTTTAACAGACTTTTTTTATAACCCTCTCTTAAGGTTTCAGGTGAAATTATACAAATCTGGAACAAATGACAGTGTGAGTCTGAATTAACACCAATTAAATAAAATTCACACCTGGCTGCTTATATATAAAAAAAAGACTGGTTATAAAACACTAAAATTCACTCAGAAATATTAATGTCTTTTGTATGCTGTGAAAGTAAAATAAACAATAAAACTGATAGATGAACATCTCATCTTCTGTTATTCGCGTATCAATTACTCCTTGGTGTGCTTTGTCAGTATTTTTTTTACAGCTGTGACCTTCCTCTTCATAACCTTGCTCAACCAGGTCACCATATATGCTTGACGGTTTGGCTGACCAACACTTAATAAATCTCTTTCCCTCTTCTCCTAAAAAACTAATATGTGCAAAGATTACAGGAACACTGGACAAGTTAATAAAATTTAGATAAATGTATGATTGTGTTCAAGCATATTCTCAACATAAAAATATCACAGAAATGTGAAAAAAATTAATTAAATCTAAAAAGACTAAGTGTTAGGGCTTGTGGCTACCAGTGAGGCTCCAGCCTGGTAGTTGTTTTTGTTTTTATTTACTTTTATTTTGTGAATCAATTCATGACCCAATTACTTGTCCTCTGTCAGTTCTACTCCTTCGTCTCCGGCCCCGCCCACTCTCACCTCTCCCGAGTTGTAATTGTGTTTTCGCTGCGCTCGTCAACCCTGGTCCATATAGGTTGTATCCAAATGCAGGGGCTGCATCCTTCAGCTGAATTTGAAGGTTGTTTACGTCAAAGTCTGTCCAAATTCTAAGGTTCCTCTAAGTGCGATCCACATCTGTCCTGCTTTAACCCTGATTTGAGGGATGGGTCCGGCAGATACACCCTATTCCAAGGTGCATTGTGGGTCAACTGGGAAATTATTTTTGCTTTTTATGGTGAACAAAGCACAAGCGAGACAGGAGTAGAGTTTTAAATTAAAATCTGGCCAAACAATTAAAAGTTTAAAGCAGCTGTGTTGTTAGGCTTCTGTCATCTGCATAAACATGATATTCAACATTATTCTGGTCAGAAATCACCGTAAACAAGCTGATCAGGCAGGTCCTCTCATTTTTCATGAATTGCTGCTAAGCTTATTTTGTTTATTTATTTTAATATTGCTAATATATGAATATATTGCCTCTTAGAATTTTCATTGCTTCTGTTTAGCACCCTCGTGGTTGCTAGGCGACAGGACATATGTCAGGGTAAAGAATAAAGCTGAAGGCTAAACCATCCAAATTCACAGACACTCACTTCCGGTCTTCCCAGTCGACAAAGGAACACTTCAATGGATGTGGCCTCTGAATTTGGACACAGCAATAGTTACTCAGTTTTCAGTCTCATGCATGTTTACCATGTCTGAATCAACTGTTTCTTCTCAAGTTGTTTTGTTTTTATTGTGGGTTTATGCTGCCATCTCAACTTTTTTTGTTTTATTTAGTAAATCTTAAATTTTACTGCAAACCATGAGCTGCCCTAAAAACTCCGTTTTTGTAGAAACTCCTTTCACCTGCAAAATATATTGCAAACGTAATCGGGGTTCACTAGTTTAAAAAGATGGGATGTTTACCCATTTACCAGCTGAAGTGAAGTTAAAGAAGGGGCTCCAGGGCCCGTCGGGCCTCAGGAGACATGTTGACAGCAAATGATAAATCAGGAGGAACCCTCTGGAGAAGAAGAAGATAGAAAAAAGAAGAAGAAGGGCCCGGAGAAGAAGGTGTGAGATGGGAGAGAAGAGGAAAAGGCGAGCCGACGGCTACAAGCTGCAGAGTTTAAAAATCCATCTAAAATTGCGTTAATGTGCACAGCTGTATATATGTCAATGTGTGTGCGTCTCTGAAACTGTGTGCACATCATCAGCTATCATAAGCTGTACACACTCTCCTGGGAAAAAAGAAAAAGGCAGAATATCGTGGAGTGACAGAAAGACAAGTGTCATAAACAGCAGAGGGAACAGAAAGATGAACATCCATCTGTTGAAATTTTCTAAAGCTACAGTATTTATTCCTTTGTGGGGGCGGGGTGTAATGTTAGTGAGAAGAAAATGTATAAAGTCTTAAATTAAATTCAATTAGACAAGTGGCGGAAATAATTAATGCATTCGTTGTGTCACATTATAATTTCAGTTAGTTTACAGAAAGGTGATCAAGAATTAGCCATAAAATACCAAGAAATTCAGCTGAGAAAAAAAGCCTTTTTCCATTTATATATAAAAGTAATATAAATTCTTTCTGAGGAAAATGAATCAGTTAGAAGCGAGTGTCTTGGTGAGAAATGGCTCTGTCATAAAAAAACGGCATAGGGATGCTGATAATAAAGCAAAGTGATCTCAGCAGCCTGGGAAGATGCAACAAATGCAACAACAACAAACAGTAGGATTATAAGAACACCATCTGGTTTCTTCTAAAATACACACAGTTCTCTGTTTGTCTGTTTAATTTGAATAATTTCAAAATGGATTAAACTTTTATTAGTTGGACAATCTTAGCTTTTTTTTTTTCGTTTTTTTTTTTCGTTACCTCTTAGGTGAGAAGTGCTGACAGCGGGTGGTCTTCACAAATACATTCACATGTGTTGATGCAGGAGTGACCACACAAACATGCACTGCTGTACACCCAGGCTTGTCCTGTTTTAGAAATGGTGTTCAGATTGAGTGTTGGCCCGCGGAGCTCCTGTCCTGCTCCAGCTGGGATCTTATCAGTGGTGTGTAGTGGGTGGTAATCAGAAGATATAATACATCGGGCCGAACAGCCACAATGGAAAGAGTCTCACTCCCGTATCCACAGTCATAACACTCTCAGCAGCCGATGTCTCCTCCGAACGGAGAACGAGGCTAAGGTGGAAAATTTTCAAGCCAAGTACCCAGTAAAGATGAATTTTGTCGTCCCTGTCTTCACCCTGTGCTCAATCTTCTTTTTATGCTTCACAGGGTTTTGAAGCTCAGATTGGATTCCACATGTGGTTGTTCTGTAAAACTTTCTTTAACTTGACTGCAGGAAAAAAAAAAAAGGACACCATGTTCTAGTTTAGATTGAAGACATTCATGATGTCAGGTCTAGTTTCTGAAAGCTGATACTGGCTCATTTTATGAAGAACTATTCTCATTTAGTTGTTTTTCTTTAACAGTTATTTAGATTTTTTTGTGTCAATAATTAAAAAGCTTTTATCATTAAATACTGCACAGTGGTGCCTTGACTTGTGAGTTTAATTAGTTTTGTTACAGAGCTCATCATAACTGAACTCATATATCAAATCCATGTTCCCCATTCAAATCAATTGAATTGCCATTATTCATTTGTGAACCCCAAAAAAACACTGCAATTTTTTGTCACATGTTTGTAAATAAGAAAAATGTACTTATACATAATGGATATTGTATAATAACACAAAACAACAGAATTGACTGCAGTGAACTGGTTTAGTTAAGTACAGTATTTACCTTGATGATCAGATGACTTGAAGATGCTAACGGAGGCGGAAGAGAAAGACCGAACTAAAAAAGAATCTCTGCAAGCACAAATACAAGTTGATGCTAGCACTGCGAGCTAACCACTTAAAGCGCATAATGAAGATGCTGAGCAGATGTTGTGATTGTTTACTGTGGCCTGCGCTGCGCCAACTAGTGGTGGGGTGTCTGAAGCTGCCTGAATTTTAGCTCTCAACTCAAAGCAACAAATCTAAAAGAAAAACTCATTAGTTGGGACACCCTTTACTCAAACAGGCACTGTAACTGCATCTTAATTATATTATTTATACCACTAATAACACTGAAAGAGGAAAAAAATCAAATATGTGCACTTTTTTTTGTAAGGTTCACTTCCATATTTTTATATCCCAACATCACCACTAAAATGAAAACAGCATCAACATGGTGACTTTTTGCAGCATGGGATTGTTTAATCTAAATTCTTTTATTCCACCTGCCGCAGTGCTTCTCTCCAGGGGTTCAGTGCTGCTCAGGTGCTGGCTGTCACTGCTCTGCTCCTTACCTGCCTAAATG
Organism: Cynodonichthys magdalenae; assembly: GCA_031762555.1. Taxonomy (NCBI): domain Eukaryota; kingdom Metazoa; phylum Chordata; class Actinopteri; order Cyprinodontiformes; family Rivulidae; genus Cynodonichthys; species Cynodonichthys magdalenae. The sequence continues at coordinate 15,055,431 of JARVJO010000365.1, forward strand.
AACAGGCCTGCCTGGCTCTCAGGGTCACCTTCTCCTGCTCCAAACCTCCACTTCAGCTGCAGCACTCCTCTCTTTTCATGCTTGGAAAGAAAAAGAAGTAATGTAAAAAAAATAAATAGGTGGTAAATCCTCAACAGCTGTTTGACTAAAGAGTTATTTAAAGCTTTTTATTAATCCAGTTCTATAACCTTATTTTTGAGAGGTTTTACCAATAAAATATTAATTTTTTTCTATATTATTTATAGTGATTTGCTTATCTAGCATGTTTCAATAAACTGAACTTAACACAAAAAGTAAGGAAATTTGTGTTTGGTAGATTATTTCTTTGTTGTAACACTTTTTGACTATAAATCTTATATCAGGCACCTGATTGGTAGCACTTGGAGTGGATCAGATGCTCAAAATAATCACTACCTACATTAAAATAAGCTGTTTGGCAGAAAAGATTTGGCAAATTTTTCATGTGCTGAACCCACAAACTCAGCTCTACTGCTCGTCTCATAAATGCATGATCCTTACAAATGTGGTAGTACTTAAAAGGGAAATTAACAGGCTTAACTGTATAAGATTTATTGCTAAGAAGCATCGTTACAACAAAGAAATAATCTACCAAACACAAATTTTCTTATTTTCTATGCTAAGCATTTATTGTTGAGCCATGTTGAACAAAAACATTCATTTGCACCTTTATGTTTTTTATAAATATAAACACATCCTCACGTTTGACCCAGCTAAAATCCTAATCATCCCCTTAATTACTGAGAATTCCAACTTCTACCCTTTTGGACTGTTTGATTGATCAGCGGATCAATTCAGCAATTAATCACCTCATTAATTACATCTGGTGCTGATTGAGATCAGGTAGAAGGTCAAACCACAGAGAGCAGAGACTCTATGTACACTGATTATACCGAGAATTTCAACAGTTGAAGCAGATTTTGTTTGTGTGTTTTTAATGTTGCATTAAAAAGTAAAAGTGTGAAATGATGCTGGACATAAAAAGAGATAACGAGAAGCAAGAAAATGAAACAATTTAATTAGTTGTTTTTGTGTCCCATTAAAACCAAGATGCAATATGCTTTACTATTTCTAAATACGAATACATCTTTTTTTTTTAAATCAACTTTTAATGCATTTTAGTCAAAGCAGCAATGCATTGCTACTTCTATAAAATGTTTTCTGGCGTACATTACAATAAAAGTGTAAATTTGCCACAGATGAAGTCCTGTCTTAAATAAGATCTCTTTATCGGTCTGTTTTGTCTGTCGGACGGGAAAAAAACACTTATTTTTGGCATATCTGGTGGCAGTGTGAACTGCTCTTCTTTCGCTCATAGTACCAGAGAGATCTGATAGTGGGCCGTGAATTGTCTGAGATAAGATCCCGTATCAAGTTGAAAGCACATATTTCACCTTTCTTTGTTGATAAGTCGGAGGCTGCATCATAACATTACTCCTGCCCGCTTATCTCCCTCCTTAAGAAGACCTCATTGTTTCGCGCAGAGTCAAACAACGCTCCTTTCCTCCTGGCAGCACTCAAAGCTTGTCTAAGTGATACGGTTGTTGGGTACTAATTGCATTCACACAGCAGGTAATTGAAGTTTTTTTCCTCTGGAACTTGTGGTCAGCGCAGAAAGGATGACCTCAGTCACCAACCCAATCAAGAGAATGAGCATCGGTGAGTGCATGCAGGCAGCGCGGTGAGTTGTGAGACGCAGCGTGGTTCCCATTAGTGTCAGCCACACGGGGAAATATGGAGGTTATTTAGCTCCAACAGAGGGACCCGGAGCCAAGGATCTTAACATTGAACTGTGGTGGTTAAGAGGCTCCCTGCTCTGCGGACGTCAAACACTTCCAGGAAGGAAGCTTTGATGATAAGTTTCCACTTTTTTTGTGTACCCTTGCATAACATCGTGCCACCTAGTGATGCACCTTTATACTAAATAACATTCAGCTATTTAGTTCAAAATCTTAAATAAGCATTCATCTCTTCTGAAGCTACCGTTTTAGGCAAAGAGAAATAAAATGAGCACTGGGGTGTGATCAGTGTCTGGTAGGATGTCTGTGATTAATTTTAATGATAACATTGGTGAGAAGCTAATTAAATTGTATGACTGCACATGCAGGGGGCTGATTAAGAAAGGTACTCAGAGGGCATGGAAATGACAGCAGGTTGTTATTTAAGCCTTGGGCAGTCTGTCTGGATTTTTAAAAATGTTTGAATTTAAAACCATGTGAGGTCGTTCACAGACGCGCCAGCAGAACATAATTCATAAACAGAAAAGTAAATATACACAACCTGGAGCACTTATTGTCTTTTTTTTCTCATGTATCTGTGAATTTCTGATAAACCTTTTAACTAAACATGGGTCAGCATGAGCCTGGTGGTTTAAATACACGATTCAACAAGGGCCTGATGTGAACTTATGTCTTTGATTTTAAAGGGTTTTGCTGTTGATGGGTATTTAAGGGCGTTTAGAAAAATAAATGTATCTTTACCAACTGCCATGTGAGAAAATAAACCATAAACAAGTATAACAAATGTGCAAAGATAATATGAAGTTGACCTTGTACGTGGCTCACCAAGGGCCAAGAGGCAAAATAAAAGTAGAGGTTGTAAAAAAATGTTTTCAACTTTTATGTGGACTTTTAATTCCTTCACTCAGTTTAGCAAATTAAACACACACAATTTGCAATAACTGCTGTGTGAAAAGTGATCTGCAAAGATTATATTATTTGATCAGTTACGATAATGTATTTTTTTATTGAGCTACTCTACAAGTCCAGCATGAAATCATACAAAAAGCTCCCTGAACACTGAACCAAACGGGTTTGAGACACATTGTCCAGTTTGATTGTCAAGCAGGAGATAAAAGTGGAACAGATATAATTCTAACGCTTACTGGAGTCATAAAGGAGGAGAGTCCCCCACCCAAAAACAAAACAAAACAAAAAAAGAAGAAGAATCAGGGTACTGAGGCAATTCCAATTTGTCGTGAGGGTGTCGCTCGCTGGTCACAGAGAGTTAATGAGGCAAAGACCTGAGCTCTAAGTCATCCTGCCACCGTCGCTGATCCCAGTCCTGATTACTGTAATGAAACGGTCAAGAGATTATTAACCAAACACTGCTACCCACACACACACACACACACACACACACCCACACACACACACACACACACACACACATCTATGTAACGAACAGATCTGATCTCAAAACACACAAACACATAATTTATCAGAAAAAAAAGAAATGACACAGAAATGTTAATAGACTAAATTAAAACACACAATATAGGTATATTTCAGACTGACACCAGACCTTGGTAGAAAACTGATGTCAGTGTTTGATACCTCAGCAGGTTTCTGCTTTCTGCTGTGGTTACTTGCTGTTATTCTGTTTCTAATCTTATCTGAAGGTTAAAGCCAGTTTCAAAGTAAAACCTGAAAGAGTAATAAAACTGGACAATTAGGTAATTTTTGACTAAACGTCATATTAAAGACAAAAGCATTGAACCTAATTTTACTCCTAGTAGCTGGACTTCTGTTTTCACAGATGAGTAGAATCGTCCCGAGTTCATAGCAGACCGTCTGTCCGTCTGCTGCTCTGCTGCTCCCACAGAGAGCAGTGGTATTTTTCACTGAATTATCTCCCCTTAATGACCAAGAGATTCTAATTAAAGGCATGATTAGGGATCGCTCTTAAGCACCTTATTGGAAATTAAGTACAATCCATTTTGCCTGACAGCGAGTTTCTGGAGATACACTTTTGCTGATCACCAGGAACTGCAGGGGGGAGATGCTCCGGCTTGCTTTTTAGTTTACACTGGCACAGCAGGACAGAGCAACGGCCAGTTTCCATCTATAGAAATTATGCTGAGATGAGCTCCTTATTCTACTCTTTCATTTAGAACAAATCTAAAACTCTTCTTGTTTTAGTTTTCTGAATCCTTTCCCTGTCTGTTATTTAACAAATCAGAGCCTTTTGTTTTTGAATATCTTTCATAAATATGTATATTTGTTTAGTATTTTAAATAAGTCCTACATTTCATTGAATTGTATACATTTTGTCCTTCAGCAGGTAATGAAATGATATATATTTTCAGAACCTGCCATACACGATGTACACACATATAGACGCTTTGATATGAACCTGCAGCTACAGTATAATCTAAACACACAACAAAACAATTTTACTGTATTACAGTCTATTGATTTGCTCAAGGCAGCAATAACAGCTGCTGAGTATTGATTCAAGTTAATTCAGTTTACATTATTTGAAATGCATTACTTTGGGTCTCGCTCAGCTTAAAAGTTGCCGTTTCCAAGAACAGCAAGTTTAACACTGAACATTGTGCATTTATTAGAGAAACACTCGCACAAAGCATTGTTTATTCAACGTTGTCTTTTGTTGTCTTCATATTGCAATCTAACTTTTATACTGTCAGAAATATTGTTTAAGTAAGTAAGTAAGTAAGTAAAGTTTATTTATATAGCACTTTTCACAGACATAAAATCACAAAGTGCTGCACAGTAGAAGCAATAAAATTAATTGAAAACATCACAAAATCATTGCATTATGTTAAAATAGAATACAAAAATACAAGTAGTAAACTTAGCTGAAAGCCTGTTTGTAAAAGAAAGTTTTCAGATGTTCTTTAAAAGCATCAATAGAATCAAGGCTACGTATACATTGGGGCAGTGCATTCCAGAGCTGGGGTGCAACTGCTTGGAAAGACCGGTCCCCTCGGGATTTAAAATGTGTGCGGGGTACCACCAACAACCTCTGACCTGATGACCTCAAACTACGAGATGGTGAGTGAAGCTGGATGTTTGAATCTTTTGAAATGGTCAAATAATTACTTTATGTTTTTTTTTTCTTCAAAAACAACAGAATGTTTGTGGCAATTCTTCAGGTCTAAACAAGTGGCTCCACTCTGTCGTGTCTTAATGATGCATTCTCTGCGATGTGCAGCATCCCTCACTATTCTGACTAAGTTTCTTGAAAAGGTCACTTCTATCCTGTTAGAAATAAAAATCCTTTAGGAAGAGATTCTCTACCCTTTTGTAACCTTTACACAAGAAATCCCATTGGGTTGACTCATTGTGCAGCGGAGGGGCTCATAAATCTATATCCTATGGAATGGACATCTCTAATCAATGGCTTTCGGTGCTTGTCTCGTCTAATCACCACTACCCAGCCATTGATCATGACAGCTGGGTCAGGACTATGGAAGCAATTACCAATCACAGCACATTATGTGCATACTTGAAAGCTTGTAGTTCTAGTACAACTTTCTGTATGTGTTAATTGAGCTGCTGTGGGAGTAAATGGATTGTAGAGTCTCGGCTTTACCAGCCGAAATGTAGAGAGTTTGTGCCGGCTTGTGTGTGACAGGAAGGGTCAAACGTTCCCCGGGGTCTGCAGGGACTCCTGACCTCTCTGCAACACCAATTTACCAATCAGTTAGTCCGTGTGTGGCATGGCGTGGGCTGCTGCCTTGCCTGAGCGCTGCAGATGTGTTCCGGTGACACCATAACTAACTCTGTTTCTATCAATTAGAGTGAGGGGGCGAGACACTGTGGCACCAAAGGAAGGCCAGAGGTTAGAGATTAACACAAAAGAAGCAGAAAGAATGAGGGAACAACGCTTGGAGCTGCTGAAAACAACTGAGGTGTTCAGATAAAGCAAAAGTGTGTGACTTTGCAAAACTGTGAAGAAAGTAGAAAAACAAACAAACAGGTCTCTTGGAACACATTTTTAATCAGAATTTTTACGCAAATATTTAAAAATTACCAGTAATTCTTGGAGTCACCGCTACTTCATATTTTATGGGTTGGAAGCGGGATGTGGCATAGGCAGTGTAGGCAAATGCTAAGGGCACCGTCCATCTAGGGGGCACCACTATTGGGAGACGAGAAAAACAAATTACAATTTTTTATTAAATTATAGTTGATTTATTCTATAGAATAAACACTGGTTACTCTGAAGGTAACTTGTTTTGTGGGTTTCTCCTGCTTTGTTACTATGTGAGGTGTTATGTGGTGTGAAAGTATCATATGATGCAGTCAAGATTAACTACTGGCACTCAGTGTGTAAATAGAAAACAAAATAAGGATAATAGAAGTTTTGGTGAGCTAAGATAAATGTAAATGTTTTCAATGTTTTGCCTTCTTAAAGTATTGATTTTGTGTTGTTTTATTCGTCCTAGCAGCCGTACCACCCTGAACATGCCAGCTCTCATCTGATCTTGAGTATACCCCTGGACCCCCTCCCCCCTAGAACTGCTTCACTCCACAGCTGCTAGTTGACATGAACAGGTTCCTCAATGCTGTAAGCAAGTATTAGCAGGTATGAGTTAGACTTGGTATTCTGTTTCAACTGTATCATAAGGCTAACTGTTAACTTGGTTTCTAAAAAAAAAAATCATGTCAAAGACAAAACTGTCTCATTTGCTATGTGATCGTATAAAAACGAAATCTTGCCTAGGGCACCAAATTGGTTAGGACTGGCCCTGGTTGGAAGCAAAATGTTTGGACTGCTTGATAGGGGGGAAAATGCTTGCATCCAATGAAAGAAAAAAAGATTAATAAATTAAAGTAAATATAAATAAACAGACCAGTGGAGTTTTTAATATAAAGGTGGACATCTTAATACATACTGGCCATTTAATAGGTGTTCCATCACAATCAGTCTAAGATGTAGATGTAGTGGGTTTCTGGTGTATCAGACAGAGCCTCATCAATCTTAGCAGCGCTGTCCCCACAACAAAAAGAAGAGGAAAGCAAATTGCTGTATTTAATTAATGCACTGCCTCCTTTGTTACACTTCTGCTCAGCATCTTTCAGTCTGCAGTAGGAGAGAAGAAACAAAGAGAAACTCACAAAGCACAAACAGAACGCAAAGGAGGGGAAAAAAGATGGAATTGGGGGGGGTGTTGAGAGAAGAAAAAGCAAGAGAGAGTCTAAAAAAATGAATGGTCGAGCAGAACAGGCTGCATCCATCGGCAAACTTTATAATGAATGTGTAAGTTTGGCAAGCATGATGGATGAGTCGGGAATAGTGTTTGTCACAAATGCAATCTTCTTTGAATCGCTCTGCTGTTTCCCAGTTCGGGGCAAGAGTTTGTGTGGCGTGCTGAACCAGCGAGAGCCGTGCCCTAATCGTGTCATTAACATTTAATGGTTTGACAATTAGCTCAATGACTTCAGAGCACACATGTGTAACTAATTCCTCATATCAGTTGTGTAAATGTTAATCTTGTGAGACATTTACAGTAATATATTGGACAATTAAGACAAAGCTACTGCTTCTTCAATTATGTTTAAGTGATTTGTTAAAGCCGTGGAGCTAACATGACATGAAGTTTTCATGCTCTATGGTTAGTGCTGTCACCTCACAGCTACATGGTTTCAGAAGTTTGCATCTTGCTGTGCGTGTGTCGGTTTTCTCTGGGTATGTCTGTTTACTCACATGTAGATGTAGATAGTTGTTTCTCTTGTGTGTCTCTGTGTTGGTCCTGTTGGACAACAACCTGTCCAGGGTATGTCCTACTGTCATGATCTGTGTCTTTCCTTGTGTTTTTCCATCTTATTCTCCTGCCTCGCCCTCGCTCACCTGTTCCTCAAATGCTTCCTCCAGGTGTCCCTCATTTGTTTGTCTTTAAATTCAGTCTCCTGTCTTCAGTGTCTGGTCGGTTCATTGTGCTGTGTTCCTCCAGTCGTCGTGGCTTGTTTGGGTTTTTTGTAAGTTTTTAAAAAAGTCATTTTCTTTATTTGAATAAATACCTTTTTGTTAGCTCTGAGTTTTGCCAACAAACCAAATACTTACCCTTCATCCACTGACTTCTGGAGACAAGTTCAAGTAGCTGTGGGAAGGAGATGGGGTCTCATGTTCCTATGAGCATGTAACAAAAGTTGTAAACTGATATCTCTGTGGAAAAAGTTGTTTTTCTTACCCATATTTTGTCTTAAACCTGATTTATATCGGCATTCTCGGGCTCAAAAATGACATTGCTCAACAAAACTGATGTCAGTTTTGATGGTGGCTGTGATGTTTTGGCCTGTTGTGCTCATCACAATTTGTTTGACTTAATGCAAGCTGCACGATTAACATAATAACAGGAAAGTAGCAGGACAAAATCTGTGAGCAGGTTTCTTTCTACAGTCATTTGAACAACTGAACAAACAAAGGTTCAATCATAGAAGATATTTTCTAAAAAAATCAATAATTGCTTGCATTAATGGTTGTTGTTTGATGTATTTCCTGTGACAGTGAGTGGACTTCACATGTTTATATTGAAGATTCTCCTCATGGTCTGCAGCTAGACCCCCACTACCACCACCACCTGTTGGATGCCCCCCACTGATCGCCCGGCTCACATTCAATCCTGTTCTTTCTCTTTTCCTCAGCCGGGGGTTTTTGGTGTTACCTGCCTCTCGACCGTCGACTGCTGGGATAAGCTTCGGACCGCCCGAGACCCTGAACAGAATTAAACAAGTGAGTGAGATATACCTTTCTGTGTTAAAGCACAGAGCTGCAGGGGAAAAAACATTCCTAAATGTAATAAGTTAAAATACTTTTCACTAAAAGTTTTTCATTTTAAATGTTTGATGTGAGGTTTGAATTTGCCTAAATAGAAGACAGCTGAACGATGTTCAGTTCTTATGAGACACTTAGGTGTGCCATATTAATTCAGAATTTACACCAATTGACATGACGCGACCTGTCAATCAATCATGTGGGTTTCTCAACAACTGACCAATCGGTGGTCGCATTTTGTCCCAAAGTGAAATTGCCCTTACCTGGAGAACCGGAACCCCCTTTTACCTTCGACAATACAGTCGGGGTTCATCATTGCGGACTCGTTTCGGTCATAGAGATTAGTTGAAAAATAATCATAAAAAATGGTTAAACGTTGTCAGTGTGAAACGTTCAACTCCAACACGCGTTACTCAGAGCGCTTAGAGGGCGGAATAGAGTTTATTCCATTTCCTAAACCCAAACGGAGTCTGGAACAATGTAAAAGATGGATAAAGGCATGCGGCCGACCGCATGAGCAGCTGAATTCAACACAAGCCATGTTTCCATCCAATTTTAATTAGAATTTTGAGCGAATTAAAAAAATTTTGCAAAAAGGAAATAAATAATAAATGCGACTCAGATGTGTTTCCATCAACTGGGCTTGATGCGAATCACCCAGGCTAC
>JARVJO010000365.1:15105841-15173764 GCA_031762555.1 Cynodonichthys magdalenae
TTATTAAGATCCAATAGTGCAAAATGCAAATTCTTGCAATTTTTTGACTGGTCTTAAGATTTTGATCAGGAGTGTATATGTTAGACTTCTGGTATTCTGTTTCAAATGAACTATATTGTTAAGTATTTTAACTGGACACCTGGTTTCTAAAATTAAAAAAAATGTTTAAAAGACAGTTTAACCTGGAGAGACTCACACAAAGAAAAGCTGCAATTATGCTTAGGATGAGGAACAAAGACGTCTTACCCCTGGAGGCCTGGATACCAAAGAAAGAAAGGAAGCCTGAAGGTGCCAAGACAACGAGGGTGGAGAAGGGGCAGTTAAAGATCAGATGAAGCCATGAGTGGAGGGCCTTATATAAGAAGACTTGTCCGATGTTGATGGGCTGCATCAGAAGCACATGACGCAGTGATTGGATGATGCAGATGAGACTGAAGTGAGTCTTCCAGTTTGAGTTTATGCCTAAGCTTCAAAACTATTTACTTTGGTATGTGATTAAAATTACTCAAGGGGGCACCACCTAAAATCTTGCCTAGGGCACCAAATTGGCTAGGGCCAGCCCTGCTAATGTATGAAATGAGTATAATGAAGCTCTACCTTTCTGTTGTTGCCCCACACCATACTGTTATAAATGCCACACCTGTATTTCGGATCCTCACCTAGATATTACATCACGTGTGTCTCTCTCACATGAACCGTTTAACTTAGGTTCTACTTCACTTTGTTGTATTTCTTGATTTTTGTTTTGCTAGCTCGTCAAAATAAAGGCGTTTCCCCAACACCTGACTGTCTTCAGAGTCTGAGTCTTGGGTTTCTTTATTTCAGACTTCACTTTGAGGTTTACATCTTCATTTTTTTGTATGATTTGGGGTGAGGCCACAAGTCTTTGCTTTGCCCAATTTTAGGGAAGCCTCCCATTTTATCAAAAATTCTGCTGTAGTCACATTAAAATAGTGGTAAAAACTGATAAAAGTATTTTTTTTTACAATATTTTCTGTGACTTGTTTTTTCTAAAACAGAGCCTTACCAGTAAAAAGTATATAAACTCTGTTGCAGGTTTATTTGCTGTCCTACTCTCCTGAGTACATACACACTCATTATTTGAGGAATGTAAATGTGATATTTCACTGCACATCAGCACATTTTAATTTCCAGGTGTAGCTTCCTGTGGAGAAGATGCAGGGTTTGATGAGAGACGCTGAATATATTTTACCAGTTTATTTACAATTTCTTTAGCTCAAACAAGACTGTAATAAATTTTACTCTAACATATCCATCATTAGAAATAACAGCAGGGACAGTTGCTTCTTGGACATGAAGAAATGTGCTGGCGTGTCCAACTGAAACAATCCTGATCCATCTTAATCTGTCTCCCACTCTGTCCCTCCCTTGTGAAAGCAGAGAGCTCTGTTGAGTCCTCTCTGTGCTTTTGTTCGTCCCAGTGTGCAGTGAGTCTTCAGCTCGCACGGAGGCAGTGCTGTGCCATTCACGCTCTGATGAGACTCACTGAATCATCACAAAGAGCCCGTTTTCTACAGACTGGAGCCACAGAGCTGAAGGTTTATTTAGGAGAGAGGCGAGAAGTTGGGAACTTCAACACTGTGATACCATAGCTAAAGACAGAAGAGCAGACTTAAAAAAAGAAAATGGATAAAGGGAAATTTCTCAGTCTGGGACACACACGATTATTCAAACCTATGAACACCAAGTCATAAAACACTGTATTTCCTATAAGACACTGATTTTCAATTAAACATGCAGGATAGGCAAGAAAAGACAATTTCAATTCGTCCCACTTTGGTTACTTTTAAAGGAGGTGAGCCAACAGTCAGCGGCTGGGACTCGTCATGAGGGACGCTGCCCCAATATATCCATGATGCAACATTAATATTTAAAAACTGTTTTTATGGGAATTTACAGTTTGTGTAGCTTATGACATCCATCGCACACAGTCAAGTTCTTTCTTTTCCATTTCATTTTCTGAGTTATATATGTTAATTGAAGTACAACATGGGGTTTTCTCCAACTTTTTTGGGACCCCCAAAATCCAGTTACTGATTCAGAATACACTCTAAAAAATGAAGGGTTGAATTTACTGAGTTTATGATTGACTAATTTTCTTTAAGAGAAAATAAGAATTTTTTTTACCTTTACTCGCCTTGGTATAGTTGAACCAGTTGACACTTCAATTTTTATTGTGCATGCACAGAAATAATGCCAATGAGTCACTTTTTGTATTTGTATTTTTTTTTATCTAAATAATCAAAGGGTACCGAGGGGAAAAAAGTTCCACATTATTCAAACATCTACAAATCAGATGGGATTGTTTGCTCTCTTCACTAATATTTTTTGCACATCCTTTTGGCAGCTATTACAGATTTTTGACTTTTCTGACTTTTCATTAATTTGTGTTTATACTTTGTAAAACTGAACATCTTGCAGTAACAGGTTGTTTTCTCTCCCCAGGAAAATATATTGTGCTGTAAAAAGTTGTAATAACCTCTCATCCCTTCTAAAACTACATTTTTTTAAAGAAAAGTTTGTTTCATTCCAAAACTGACCAGTGTTCTGCTAAAGTGATAAAAGCATCAATTTCAATGCATCATCACAATAAAACAAAAAATGCAAATTTTTATACTTTTGTGTTAAACATGGATTTTAGGGTTTATTTAGATGCTGTTGTGTCTTTAGAGCAGTTTTGATTTGAGTTTCTTGCAGTGAAACCAAAATTAAGCCAACAACTGCACTTCACTACAAATCTGGATTTAACTGTAATTAAATGTAAACTGTATAGCCAATCAGGTGTAGCCTATAAACCCAAGAAGTGATCATTAAATGATAGAAAAAAGGTTCTCCTTGTTTAAAAAATGTGATGACAGTTATAGACAAGGACAACATAATCAAACTGGTTTGTCCTGTCAGTCATTTTAAGGTAAGAACTGGGAATCTGGAAATAAATGTTTTTAAAGCACCACATGTGATCTGCACCCCTCACATTCCGTCTGATCACACGTGGAGGAGAGTAAATAATCACCTCTCCATCAGAACACAAACAGGACATCATCATCATCATCATCATCATCTGCAGTTGTGGTTGATGTGGTTTCCAAGAGGAGAGCAGCTGAGAGAGCAGAGAGGGAGGGCAGGAGAGGCGGGGGGAAGAAGCGGAGGTGCGACACATCACAGCTCTCAAAATCAAGCAGTCAACAAGAAGCGCGCCTACAATCTTCAAACCGTCCACCTGGAGAACTGACCTGCTCCGACTGCGCTCAAAGTTACTTCCTGCAGACGCTGCAGCACCATGTCCAGCGGAGGAAAGCCCCGCGAACGCGCCACATGAGGCGGACCAGCGAAACTGAAAGCACCGCTCTTTAAAGTTTTTCTTTTTGCTGGAAAAGACCTCTGTGACACCTGACAGAAAAAAAAGGAAAAGTGAAAGTTTTTTTTTCCAGCTTCTCTGACACTTTGAGCCGGTGGACTTGGGATTGCTTGGACTCAGCGGCGTGTCTTTTTATGTTCAGCCGAGGAGACGCGTAGATTTTCGGGGTGGTCCTCTCTCAGGAAGGTGACATGCAGGTTCTCGGCTGGACCACAGTCCTCTTCTGCCAGTGGATCCTGCACAAGGTGAGCTGCTCAAGAAAAAAAACCCACTATATTTAGACATCAAGTTTTTATTTGCTTTAAATTATTCACAGCTTTCCATATAATAAACATTAATAGTTTTAATCCTTACGGAGAATTCAAACTAGATTTGAAGTAGATTTTTATGAATAACAGCTTTTAGGACACAAAATAAGCCATTTTATGTGTGTTTTTGGAGCTTTTTTTCTTTTCAAAGAGAAAAAAAGAGAAAAAGTGCGTCCCCGCTTCCAAAGCGCAGATTTGTGCTGCCTGAGCGCTTCCTTTTCACTCCCAGCTAAGCAGCTCTCCTTATCCATTTATCTGCTTGCCCTTCCAGCAACTTCCTCTAATTTTTCTTCAGAAGTTGATCTCGCCCCTGGCTTGTTTTATTATCTCGCCATCGTTTTCATGGCAAACAGTTTGTGCGCCTGGTGTGACTGTTGAGGCTGCGCGCGCGCCTGTGTGTGTGTGTGTGTGTGTGTGTGTGCTGTGAGTGTCTTCCTGCTACATGTTAAAGTTCTTTTTATTTTTTTCTAAGATCATACCTTGATATAGTATGTGCACTCGTGATATCTGGATCCAAACATGCAGAATAAAGCTGAGAATAAAAGCTGAATCTCCCAGCAGAAACACACCCTCTGTGTGATCAGGGTTCTTTTGGCCTCAGTGGAAAAAAAACAACCAAAAATCTGACCTTTCACTATAAATCCTACTTCTGCATTCTCATCTCTCACTTCAAATTATTTGTTTTATGTTTCTTTCCATCTCTGTCAATTTGATGAACTCCACTTTTTATAATCCACTCGCTGTGTTGAGCCATCCCAGTTTCTTTCACTGTTTTTTTTTATCTGTTATTTTCAAATATTGGCTTGAACAGCTGCAAACAAATCTGATGAACAGAGTGACGTCACTTGAAACAGGTGACAAAGCGAAGTGTCAAACACTAACTAGCTGACTGGTGCAGAACCTTTGTCACCCAAAAGAGTTACTTGATGGAACACGAAGAAAAGATTCTCTTTAAAAAATAGGTAAAATGACTGCTGAGGTGTTTTGTGTGATGCTGTCAGGTGTTTGGTGACAGGTAATAACTCATCAGCTGCTTTTAAAGCTTTGAATGGAAATGTGAGAGTTCAAGTGCTGGGATTGACTTGGTATTAGAACGTATGAGTCAAGCTTTTAAGATGATTCAAGTGAAATTGTGACAAAAACAGGTAAACTCTTTATTATATAGAACAAAGATAAAGTTCTAGGAAGGATTAACTAGAAATGCAGGTAGAGAAAAGCAGGTGAAATATTTGAGTGAGCAGCACGCAGCCCTTTACACTAATTTGTTCACATCTTTCAACTAAACCACCTCTTGGAAATCATTTAGGAAAATCTCAGCAACATTTTTATGTGCATGTGTAAGTGCATAAGTGGGTGTTTTCCAATGAGAGGCAGGAATCAAGAGCAGGCCAAGAATGAAACACATTTAAAATGTAAAACTGACAGTTTATTCTTCCAAATGTCTTTCAAAAAATGGATTCACGGGTTCTCATATATTTTATGAAGAAAGTAATAACACAGTTCCTGCAGATAATGCAATATTCTAATGTTTTTCACCTTGTGCTTTTGAAATCATATCTACAGTAACAGCACTACAAAAGAAGAAAAGAAGTGTGAAAAGCTTCTTTGCTCTTTTGTGCTCCCAGGAGAAACAATAGCATTAGCCAGCATCTCAAACTGACGAAATCCTCTTATCTCCCCCCATAAAACAACTAGCTGTATACCCCAGGGATATTACTGCAACTGACTCTCTTTAATTTCATTGTATATAGCCTCACTTCCTTTGCAATCATGTCTCATATATTCTGCATAGCATTCCAGTAGCCTGTATGGTGAAATGTGCATTAGAAACACGACCCCATGTTTTTATGCACATTTTATGCACCTTTTCATCCCGTTAAAGAAAAAATGAGTTATCAGCAAACAGTCGGAGGAAATTTAAATTTTTTCCTCTATATCATGGATTGAACCAGGTGGTTTTTCCCTCCCTCCCACTCTCTTGTCTTTTTGTCCATCCATCCATCTGTGGATCATCTTAACTGTAAAACCGCCCTGTTCCAACCAGCATCAGGGGTTCACCGCTCTGTAATCTGTGCAAATTATATTCTCTCTTCCCTGATTAGATGTGTAATCTGTTGAATCATGATGACAGAAGCAATCACATTACTGCCATATCTGTTGTCTCTGAAATTGGTCCCACATCAAATACTTCTCTAACCTAAAAAAAAATAAAATAAAAAACTGACAAGGATTTATACTGTATTTGAATAAATTCTGCCATAATTTGGTTCTTGGTTACTTGTTTTCTCTCCTCTTTTTGTGTGACCTTTATATGTAAAATGAACCATCACCTGCTTGGTGTAGAGAATAACAGACTTTGTATTAAATGTAAATAATAGCGTGTCAAAAGATGGATGGTGTGGGTTAAACCATTTCATAATAATTCCCTTCATTTTTAGGCCAATAAACCGTTGACTGGACTTGTGGGTGGGGAGAGTGCCATTGTGGAAAAGACCACAGCAGTAATGTGTTCCTGTAAAAGACCCAGCACTTTTTGAAGGAACAAGATGTGTTAGCCCTCAGAGAATGTGTTGAGTATGACTTTCAGCTACTACCTCACTAAATATCTTTTTCTGCTTGCTTTCTACTGTCTGTAAAGCAAATTGCCCTTTGGGGACAATAAAGTTTATCAATCAATCAATATGAACTTAGTATTTGTAAAATTAGTTAAGTGTTAGCCATTTTAGTGTCTGGAAAGAACACTTAGCTGTGGTGGCCATCTTAAATTTGGTTGAATCCAAAAGTTAATTGGTTGTAGATCTACATCTAGTGCAGGACTAAAATGCTCTGGGGGTCTCAGTTACTGCAGGCCAATGAGGGGCTGAATGTCCAGCAATTAAAGTCATTATGTAAATAAACCAAGTATTACAAAGATCTGTTATCTTTGAGTTAGTTTATTTTGCTGCAATAATCATGAGTATAACATACAGAACCTTATGTAATAAAAGTAGTGCAATTAAAACAGTATCAAAAACAACAATAACACATTGACGTCTCTGACTTTTATTTTTACTTTTTATTTAACCTTCAACTGCTTGTAGTTTTAACTTTCTTGGGTGTTTATAGAAATCAATTTTGTCTAACTAAACAAACTTATAGTAATTAGAGTAGAAAACCGGGAGTTTGGGCTCAAGAGATTAATGAACCAATTGACGAGCTGGATTTGCACCAGTGATGATTTGGCCCGTGGGCCGCCAGTTGAATAGCCCTGGTCTAGTAATTTTTTAAGACTTTCATTAAAATCTGTCCACTGGGCCATGAGATATTTTGCTAAAGCTACAGACAAACAAACACACTGAAACAAACAAAATTATCATTGTCCACATTATGGCAGAATGTAATATAAACAAATCTCACTTCATTCATACACAAATAACAGAACCACAACATACTCTAAGGAGTCAGCACTTCCAGTTTATCTTTATTTTTTTCACCCTTATCATCACCCTTTATGTAGTTTGCTTTAACTCAAATTTCCCTTTTCAATGACTAAATTAACTACTTTGGAAAAAAAGAAATTATACACAATTATTGTCATGCTAATTAAGTTTTGACAGCTCAAACACACCTGCAGTCATAAACAGCAAAATTAAAATATGTCTCAAATTCTAGATAACCCAGTCAATAACTGGTTTATTTATCAACCACACATTGTTTTGGCATGTAACGTGTGAATTAATTTTCAGAATAAATTTTAGGCAGTGAGAAGTGCAGCAGTAGCTTACAGTAAATGTCACATGTTTTAACTCTGCTGCAGCTGCCACAGATAATGAGCTACAGTAGTTGGTTTTATCTAACAGTGACACTTTTTAAGTCTTATTTTCTTGTTGTTTTATGGGATGTCATCTTAACAAAAAGGGGATCTGCATCCACGCCGTGTAACACAACACTGCTCTCCCCGAATTAAGCACCGTTCTACACTTCCTGTCACTTTCAGTGCATAAAAACAATGACGTCAGAGGTGTTGGATACATTAGATTTACTTTGTCTTCATCTGAGCCCACTTGCCCCCATCATTTTGTTCCCGTGCCCCCTCACTGCACACCTGCAATTTTTGCTCAGAGAAAAAGAAAACAGTGCAGTGTTAAGTTGCAGTTGTTTATTTCCAGAGCTTGCGTGTAACAGTGCTTTAACAAAGAGCAGATTTCACAGAAATGTGACAGTAACAAGGAGGTGAGTTTCTTGAGAGGACAGGGAGGAGAAAAAGGAGATAAATGTGTCAGACTTGTTACCTCATTTACTTTTCTCCAGCCGGCTTCTCTCCAGCCAGTCGGAAGCAGATGTGTGTCAGGTTTAAATGCAGGCAAGTATCAGGCTTCTTTACTTTTTCCAGCACAACAGTAAGAGTCAGAGAAAACGGGGCAGCTGTGTTTGAAGATAATTTTAGAGTCGGGTCACTAAACATTTTCAAACCAAGATGCAGGCCTACTGACCCGTCAAAACAAGTCTGTCTGTGCAGCATTTTGGATGTTTTTCACTGATGCACTGGAGCTGTTTCTTCTGTTTTAACACATAAGTATACAGGCAGCATTAAACAACTATCCACCCATTCTTATTGTCCTTTTTTCAGTTAAAATGTGATGCCTCTTTTTCCGCATTTAATAATGTCTGTGTTTGTGTGTTTGGGTTTGTTAGCCAGCAAGGTCAATAAAAAATACATAAAAGAGTCACCAAGAAGCTTCTACAATTAAAGGCTGTGAGAAAAAAAGGGAGAAAGCAGAGATGTTTGGATAAAAATCTTTAATGATTTGGATAAAGCAGAATGCAGAGAAATGTGCCTCAAAGACACTGAGACTCCCAGAAAGAATGTTGAGTAAGTTTGTCGAAACCTTTATTGGTGTCATGAAATACAGAGCCACTTTTAAAGGTTTGAATTGCAAATCCACTCGTCCTGCTGTCGAGCAGACCTCTGTTCTTTTGAAGTATAGAAAACACCTTCACTTCTAAAGAACATTGTTTGGATTCAATCAGGAAGAAAACCTGAAAATTCAAGTGACAGAACAAGAGGCAGAAGCAGAACACGATGAGAACCGCTGTGAAGCAGTACCTCCATCAAAATTCCCTCCTAAAATTAATTCAGTGTTTATCTAACCTCCAACTCTGAGATTTTTACACGTGATCCAGATGATTCAACAGAGGATCTGTGTTTTGAACTGCATGCAGTTTATAACACGACATCAACAAGATGCAGGATATTACACTAGGTTCATTAGTGCTTCGTGTGTGTTAGAGCAACACAAACTACCATCTAGGTGATTTTGTTCTTCTCAGCTGTTCCAGCAAAATGAAACTAAACCACTTTCTGCTTGTTTATTAACTGGATTACTTTTTAAGAGTCCAGGAAAATAAACCAAGTCTGTTAAACACTGAAAACTGTGAGCATTTGGGAAACTTACAAAAAATACAACATGCAGGTTCTTTTTAGGCATCAGCTATGCCTTTAAAGAACTTTAAAATCCCAAATACTTTCTATTTTAATTTTACATTTTTGAAAGCTCTTATGATCTAAGTAGAAAAATCGTAATTTGACATAATACAACCTAATATCTGACAAAACTGTCCAACTGAACTTGATCTAACTTAGACTTTCTAAATGAATCATCATTTATTTAGGTTTTTTTGATGCATTCTAACAGTTTTACTAATAACAAGATTAAATATTGTTCTTCCTGTTTAGGAATTGTGGTAAAAAAAAAATGTACTTGGTCTTTAAAGGTGAGAGTTAAAAGATCCACATGAAAATAGCCAATATTGCTTTTTGTCTTGGCTCTTTCTTCTTGTGATTATTAGGAGAAAAATATATGAAATGTAAAAAAAATTAATGCAGAAGCTCGATCAGAGTATAAACCTTTCTATACAATGATTGACAAAGACATAAAGCGATTGTTTTGTTTGAAAAAGCGTATTTATCATTTTTGTGTCAGCAGAATTGAACAAGTCTATTGTTTATTTACATGTTAAACAAAAAATATATTTTTTTCATATAAACCTAAAGTACGACAAGTATTGTTCTCAGTTATTTTCCGTTTTTAAGCTTTAATGTTTGACTATTTTTGAAGTATTTCAAGAAATTTTATTCACTTTAGAAAAAATGTAGCTTGAAAAGAAAGCAGAACTGAGCAGTAGCACGACTAACAACAAAGTTATTTGGTGAGGTTCAATTTATGGAGAGGAAAAACAAATAAAAAAAGATAATAATTTAAGTTTCTCATTGCCCATTTTATCTTTTTCACTCTCCGGACTCCTCGTCCTGATGTTCATTGTGCTTCTTCCACTTTTTGTCCCCTCTGCTCTCCTCTGCTTCTAACTAAAGAAAGAAAACACAATAAGGGCAAAGCACATATGGAGGTCTAGGTCATGGTAACCACACCTGATCTTTCTTGAACCGAGCTCAACCCTTACTGCAGAACACACACTCCCACAGCATGTTAATGCCTCCCTGCCTTCCTCAATGAATGGGCTGCCATCACTACAGTAGTACTATGTATGAATCACCAGGTCGTAGACAATCACTGAGGAAAATTGCTCTCTGAGACGAGTTGGTGGGGGTTGGAAGAGAGAAGGTTTGGGGAGTCTGCTGCATGAGAGAGTAATTCAGGTACTTCTGATGTGTTTGTGATAATATGCTGCACCGGTGGATGTATTTATTGTGTATTGTACCAGTAATCATCCCCAAACCAAGAACTATTTTATGGCTTAGATTAAAAAAATAAGCCTGGACTAATTTGCTCATTATTTTCTGTTGTCATGGCTAAAACACCTGCCTAAAAACTTTTTAAATCACAGAACACTTACTAATTAGGAATCAAGTTATATATAAAACCAGCAACAATTCTCCAACTCCTTGGCAGCACAGAGGATAGCAGTGATAAGTTGAATTCAAACCCCTGTGCCACCTCTGACCTTTAAATATTAATCACTTTGAGACTAGAAATATCTGGAAAGCTCACTTAGAAAATTGGATTGGTCATAATATTATGACAGATCAGCACATGTCAGCAGCTGTTACATGGATTGTTGTGATATTTTATTGATTAAACAATTGATTGACTTCCATCCGTTGACCTTCATGCACTGTCACAAGGCTGTCCCAGTGAAATGTGTCAACTTCCATATGATTCATAATGTGCCTTTTATTTATGTCCATTAAGAATGATTTTATGTGTTTGGTCGATTGTTGTCCTCTTTTGCATTATTTAATAAAATCGTGCAGCAGGGGGGGGGAGGTTGTGGGTAAAGTGGTCAGCCCTACTTTGGATTGGTCGACTCGTGTTGCTCCACTTTGAGAGGTCCCCAGTCATCTTTATGATGTGAACGGAGTGTTGATCTGTCTCTCCCTCACTTTTTTTTTTCTTTTTTTTTTTTCCTGGCTGCAAGGAGCACAGCCGAGCTTTGGAAATAGATCACATCAGAGGGACGCTTGGCTGTCGATGATGGGCACAGTGTTTGTTTCATACATGCATGATGAGCAGCTCAGCCCTCGGAGGGGACCACCAGTTTTGTGGCGTACCATGGTCAATGTGTTGCTGAGTTCTCAGTTTACCCCAAGAGAAAACACAAACTGTGCTTCTTACTTTTGGTGTTTGATTTGAGTGTTGGTGTTTGCTGATGTGGGAGACGTGCATTTTAACAGAACACCTGCTCATATTTTGTATTAAATTGTATAAAAAGATGAATGTTAAAGACTAAAATGGGGTTTTATTTAAAATACACATTCACCAACAGTTTTCCCATCTCATGGACTTCAACACAACAGCTCTTTTATACATAATAAAGGTTACAAAATAGTTAAACATAATCATAAATTCTTCTACACATGAACAGATTTATGTGTTGCTCACCTGTTATAGTTAAGAAGGATTAAGCCTTGGGTTTAGACAACATTTCATGATTAATAGTGACACACCTTGGGGAGATCAAAACAAAACAGGATTTTTGTACATAAAATGAAATATTAAAGCGTAATCCGAGCGACACCTAATATATAACTCATGGTGCAGATGGCAGGGAATGCTCAGGGTCAGCTCATGTGAGGACCCTGCCCTGAATAGGAGTGTCAGGGAGGGATTAGATTTTTTTTTTTTAATATCTCAAGGATGTCTTGTAATGCATTAATTCAGATGAGCGTTGAATTTATTGGAAGAACTGAGGCAGAATGAGAAGAAAGAAAAGAAATTGTAACCCAGCTTGGTGACCCCTTTGGTAAGCCTCAATATGCACTGAAGCAGAGAAACACACTGTCCTAATAAATAAAAGATTCTGCATAAATCCACTGGACGCAAAATCTCAGGGATTTGATGTTGTTGTGTTTTTAAGAAGACATGTAATATAAGACTCCTGTTTGCGTTTCTTTTTTAGTCCAAGCAGGATTTTGAGGGTTTTGCCGGATGCAGTAATAAGATAAAAGCAAGACGATGTGCTTCTACATGCTGTCATTTTCTGGTTGTTTACTGAGGACGGGATTCTCCTAAGTCAAAACTTTCTTTATATATTGTTTCCCGAGTTCATGACTAATGGACAGTAGAGTGGAGATTTCAACAAAAATCCGTGCACTCAGCAGAACCATTCGGTCACAGATCTCTTGCACATCTCTCAGTCTTTCCCCCCTCA
Source organism: Cynodonichthys magdalenae (assembly GCA_031762555.1). Classification (NCBI taxonomy): domain Eukaryota; kingdom Metazoa; phylum Chordata; class Actinopteri; order Cyprinodontiformes; family Rivulidae; genus Cynodonichthys; species Cynodonichthys magdalenae. The sequence continues at coordinate 15,118,178 of JARVJO010000365.1, forward strand.
GTCTTTCATCTTACACCTCTCTCACCTGCCACCTGCTTGTCAAAACCTTCACAATTGAGCTTCTATCTTTCGCTCCATCGCTCCTTTTCTCATCCTGCAAGCTTTGGCACCCCAACACTGCTCATGTCCAGCTCTTTGCTAGTTGCCTTTGATTAAAATGTAGTTCTGGAAGAGAAGCAAAGTCTAAGGAAAATGCTACATTTTCACTTTCCCATCTCTTTATGCTCTTAAAGTTTGTGCAGTGGAGACAATTTTTTTTTTTTTTTTTTTTGCAGTTCCTCTCCCGGTGGTTTTCTGGCTTCTGTCACCATGTTTCTCTCCGGGTGTTTCTGAATCACGATGTGGCACTTCTTACTACTAAATTATATAAAATCTCTGCTTGGGTTTTAGTTAATTAGCTCAAGCACAGAAGAAACAGGGGAGGTGGGGAAATTAATGGCAAAGGGGAAGACATGGTGTGTGAGTGTGTGGAGGAGGCGAGGGTAGACTTTTCCTCCTTTAACTTGGTCCAAGTTGGCCCAAAGGAGACTGCTGGGAAGGGAGACTAGGTCAGGGCTATGGAAGGAGAGAAAACTTTTGGCTGTGTGGACAGAAGGCATGATCAGAAAATCATCTGACATCTTAAATGCCCTCTTACTAATGGATCGCCTAAAATCAGCTTTAATTCAAGCTTTTCAGGATCACAGTATACCTGAGTGTACAGGTCACACACAGCTGAAAGTCGCATTATTGTTAAATATCCTCCATTATTCTCCAAATCCTGTAGTTTATTTCCACACCTTCTCCTCTCTGGTGTTGGCCCTGTGGTTTTAAAATAACACTTTGCAGGTTTTGTTTTTTTTACTTCTCAACCTCCAGTTCAGTTGAATTTAAAGCTTACCTATTTACTTTTTATTGATCAACGTTAGTAAAAGATATTATCCGTCCATTTTTTTTACCCACTTTTTGTCCAGGGTCGACAATTTAGAGTTACAAATGAACCTAATGAGAATGTTTTTAGTCTGTTGGAGAAAACCAGAGTGCTGGTAGAAAACTGAAAACATGTGAGGAGACAGCTCTAACCACCACTAACTATGTTACTTCTTTAATGTAAAATGTTAAAGGCTGTATTTAAATTTTTTTCATAGGTGACAGCAGGACTGGCACTTTTCCAGTTACACAGATTCACTTTAGGTTGTGATCAACAGTTTGGCAGCCACTGGGCCAAATGTGATCTGCAACATGTTAATTTAATAATAAATAACATAAAATCTTGCGCATGAGTCAGCAGTAATTCAACTTAAAAGATGGCCATAACTTAAACCAGCAGTTTCTAAACCTTTTATACTTTAAATGTCCCAGAAACTCATGACCCTGTATTTGCAGATTGAAGTAAATAAAAAATATATATCATAAAACATTTAGAAAAGAATATCATCATCCATCAATTCATTTCATTTACCTATTTATGATTACTGTTTCATTCTTTTTGAGAAAAAAATAAAATTTTTTAAAGTAAATCAAACGCAGTTTTTGTTTTGCGACTCACATTTGCCAACCATTTTCAGATTTCTTTAAATAATTGACATTTAAGTACAGTGATTTGCAAAAAAAAAAATTTCTGAATTGAAATAAAGTTTTAAATTCCTTTTAAATTTTTGAAAAATAAAAATACACAGGGAGTGCTATTTAGGCGTCATTACAGAAATAAATAAAACCAATAGGTCAAACTTACTAGTCAAAGCCTGACATGATGTGTTGAATAAAAACTTATGATGTTTATTTTTTGTGAAATTTCCATGATGAAATTAGTTTGAAGCTTTTATTTATTATCCAGCAGAACTACACGTCCACTGGAAAGTTTTGAGAAACAAAAAAAAAAGGTTTTTCTTGAGTTCCCTGGTCAAAAAAACTGCTCAGCAGATGTCACCCTCCCCTCAGCAACGTCTCCGAGCAGACCTCAACCTGCATGTAGCAACATGACCAGTCGGTGACAGTGACATAATGTGGCACCTAAAGGACCAGTCAGACAGAGAATGAAGAACGGGAGGTGATAGATAAGGAGAGAAATGAAAAATCAGCCACATGTATGCCACCAGAGGAGATACCACTTGGTCTGAGCTTCAATATGTTCAGCTGAAGGAAGTGTGAAAAATGTAATGCAGCTTATACAAGGAGGGCAGCAGCAGAACAGTGTGACCCCCTGAATGATAAACCAAGAGATTGCTATTCAGAGTATTATTTCTGTCGTTTTAACTCAAAGCAAAAGAAAAGCTGACTGAACACTGCTGAGAAGTACTACTCTGTGCTAAAGTTTCAAATAATTACTCTTCTTTTTTTACATTTTGCTTACAAGCAGCCAAATTTTCTTGCCATTTAAAAAAATCGATCTTTATCAATAGCTGTTTACGATTTCTGATTGTGTTTCAGTGGTTTTCTTTGGAGTTTAGCTACTTTTCCACTCATTCGCTGTCCAGTTTTTGAGCACGCTGTGCAATGTTTGCCTATGAGGAAAATAAGACAAAAAATATTGTAAGTCTGAGAAAAACTGTTGAACATTGCTTGAGCAGTGCTACTTTTTAAACCATTTTATTTTGTTAGATTTTAGCAGATTTGATGAGTTTATTTAAACAATAAGACCAATTAGTGTGAATCATTTTCTAATAGTAAAACTGAACAAACAAGCCTAAAAGATTCCTCATTTCCTGACTGACCTCCATCATGTATTTCACAGGAAAGTAATGAAGAATACGCTCACAGTATAATGTCATAAAGTAACAACAACCAGCTTAACACTTAGCAGAAACATAAGAATAAAACTTATAACACCCCCCTCGGAAAACTGCAGAGTGAAAAGGATTATCTATTAACCAAACAGGAAAATCTCTTTTGAAAATGAGCCAATAATCCTCGCTACAAACATGGAAACATGTGTCACAGACCTGAAGCTGAGCTGATGAACAACAGAAGTGTGTAAAAGCCACAAAGCTAATTAAACAAAAATGTTCCTTTTTATATCACCAGTCCCAAAATCTGATCTGTGCTGATTAAATGTGATTTGCTCAAACACTTGGCAGGGTTTTAGATTATTTTAGAAATACCTAAAAGCTCAACGGCTAACTTAAATCTGCATAAACCTATTTAAGAACTTTTTTTTTAAGTCTGAAGGGAAACTTTTACAACACGTTAGTTTAAGTCTGTACTGTCCGTTTGTCTCTGTAAGAACATCTTTCTCTGCATATCCTCGGGGCAGGTGTGTCAGGTGACAGGGCCACGATCAAATTGTCACAGAAATTACCTCCCATCATCTTTGCCTGGGCTCTTTTTTTCTTGAACTCAACATTGTCAGGTTAAGAAAAAGACTGTAGAAGAAATTTGTAAGGATTTTATAAAAAAAGATATTCCAAATGTAACAAGTTAAACAGAAAAGTCTGCGGGACTGAAATACAGCTGTTAGGAGAAAGTCTCTGGAAACAGTGGCTTCAATATTTAATCCAATGTGATCTCACTGTTTTTTAATGGAGAATGGTTTAAACAATACAAAATATTACTTCAGTATGAAGGGTGTGGAAAAACAGGACGTTCAGCTTTAGTTACTTATCCTTATTGTTTTATTTCTATGGATAAATTAGTCAAATAAGTCATATCAAGTCACAAAAAAGCAAACAGGACTAATTTAAATCCAATTTATTTATTTGTCCAATTTTTTCCAAGTTGTAACTAAAGGAAGGGGTTTCCTAAAATGTTAAAGGTAAAGTTATTTTTTTCCTTTGAATTAGTAGACACAGACCAGTGCTTAGATTGAGAAAATAAAGAAACAAATAAATGAGAATTATCGAAAAGTAAACCAGGGTTGAGGATAATCATTTGAAGCACATCTCTCCTCTCTCCCTCAGCTGAGACTAAATGTAGGTTAATAGTTGCTACAATGTATTTACTATTATAAAACCAGCAGTTAACCCCCAGATTGAGAACCACTGATGAGATATGATTCATTTGTCTACACTCTGTTAAAGATCTAGTTTTTATACAGATTCCTGCTGATTTGGCCTTAGTTTGACATTTTGTTCTTAACCATATCTGTTACCACCTTCTTCTCTGCTTTCCTGTGATATCCCAACTTTTGTTGTTTTCTATGTATTCATTTCCTTGATATTTTTCTCTGTCACTGTGTGCGGTGGGATATTTTTGTGTAGTCTAGATAAGGAGGTCAGGGTGAACTTGTGTCTTGCTACATCAAGCAGGCGAGTATTGAGAGGCCGGCTTTCTGTCCCTGTGGCTCGCTGAGCCGCATAAATCAAGCACACGTGCACACAAGGACAAAAAAAAAAAAGATTAAAAATATATTTGTGAGATTGACTACTCTGTTACCTTGTAAATAAAACAGAACGGCCCCAGAACATACTACTGTATAGATCCGTCTGTAAGAGTGTGAGATTGAACATGTGAGACCTTGAACGACTAAACCCTGACTTCTCGGAGTGACATGTGTTCAGAATTTATGCCTCGGCTCGACCATCATTCCTTCTGATCGACTTGAGAGCTTAACCTTAAAGTAATATCAAAAACGACGAGTCCACAAATTTTGCTCCGCCATAATTGTGTGCCTCAAGGTTTATCACATCCAACAGAATCTCATCAGGCAAAGCAATTTCTGTTAACCGGATGTGCTTTATGCAGAGATTGCCACATCCACTAAATCGAGATTAAAATGAGATTTACAAATGAATGTAGCTGATAAATGTTCTGTAAATTTTAATCCACAAGGCTAGTTCTTCCTGTGACACCCCCCTTCCCCCCCACATCACATTTCATTTGATTTTGTTCTAACACTTTTATTAATATTCCTACATCTATGCTCAGCTATTATTTTTGCAAAGAGCTTACGTTTACAACAAAAGGATTTACAATTTAACGTGCGTTCTGTAACGATGTGTGTTGTAAACCACGCTGCTGCACCCAAACACCCCTGGTTCTTTATGCACACAATGATTTCTATTTTGGCAAGAATTGATTTTCTATCTGTGATAACAAATGTTCTTTGTTGAGATATCAACTCGCCCTCCCATTTTCATTTACTACATCTAATATAGCAAAGATTAGATTGAGTTGCCAAATGGTTTAGATAATAGTTTCATTCTTGTTCCTCACGGAGATATCAGACCCCACTGTCACCTTTCCATTCACACACCCAACGCTGGAGAGATTACATTCTGCAGGCAAATGATATTAGACTTTTTTTAATAGGTCGGACTGGATGTCAGGAATGTTGGATAAAGAGGTGTCACTTTACGTCCAATGCGCTTTCTAGAAGTCTTTTTCTGTACATCATTTAAATTTATCTTTTCTTTTTTGCAAACAAATGCAGAAAATATAGATTTTGTGTCTTAAATTCTGTGTTAACAGATAAATATAATCTGTAGAAACATGAGATTAGCTGGTAATTTTTCTGTGATACAAAAATATTCTGTCAAACATCACAGCTGTTATCATGAGAGGCGAGCTACATTCTGGTTCAGTTCTATATGTCTATAGTTCTTATGCATGCAGACTCCACAAAGAAAGGCCCCAGGCAACAAAGCAGAGATCTTCTTGTTATGATGTCACAGTGCTAACCACAACACCCTCATGCAGAAATAAATGTGTACAAAACTGCAGCCCAGGGGATGATAAAGATACCTCGAATTAATTCACTGCTTTCCGAGTCTCACCGATGCATGTATAGTTCTGTTTTTTTTTTATCTACAAATATTCACAACTTTGCACATTAACGAACACTATGATCTTTATAAAAATAAAAAATTTGTTGTTAAGTTGATCAAGCCCCCTTAGACCAGTGCTTCCCAAATAGTGGGGGTGCTCTCACCTAGGGGGCTGCCAATTAGTTCTTAAAAAAAAGCATGATAATAATTGAAAACCACTGCTTTAGACTGTATTAGCAGTAGAATAGGCAAAGCAAACAAAACAATAATAATGTTGCTCATTGTCACATAAAAGTTACTGTTTGTTTAAACTTCACAAAAATGTGGAACTTTTTTTTTTTTTCCAAAAGGCAGTCAGGAATCAGAATTCCACTTCTTTTGTTTTTATATATTTTTTTGCCCCCATTTTTAAATAACTACTTTTAATAACGAGTTCAGCAGGGAATAAAAATAGTTCTTACACTATGATCTTGTGTTCAGTTTAGTTCAGTTTGATTTCTCTCCACTCTGTATTTATCGGCTAATTTGACACAATGTGTTTAGTTTGCTTATGTGTTATTTGCCCCCTTGTCAATAAACTAAACATGAGATGATCTGAAATTTGCAGTTGCTTTAAGGCTAGAGTGAAGAAAGAAAGGGACTGGATGATATTATTTCAAGTTCACACTTTAGTTAAAAACAAAATTCATATTTCATTCAGCTGTTTTTATGAAACTTGCAATTTTAGAATTAGTCGTGGTTGCATTTTGAGAACCTTATTAAATAAACAAAATATAAATAGGTGAATTGGTTTTAAGTACTATAAGTTGAATAAATTAGATCAGGTTCAGTCTGTGCTGCATATTTCTGACGTACTTCATTTATTTTATTTGCATAATGTCTGTTTTTTAAAAAATCTGACCCATTTTTGAATGCAACATTTTTTTGTTTGGTTTTGGATTAGGATCACTTGTTGGATTATTTTTTTTAAATAAAAAAATGCCAAATTAAACAAAAAATTCTTCTTCTTAGCTTTTTTAGTTGGCACTCGAAAATCCTAACAAACCAAGTTTTTAATAAATAAACCAAAACCTCATTAACAATTGTACATTAATGTGACACAGTTTGGCACAAAACCTGTGGCAAACACACATGGAGATCTACTGTAGGTATTTTCCTCTTTCCAGGGTTTGGCTCAGTAACAGCATATCCAATTGCCAGACGTTACTGTTTGCTTTGCTAAAAGCTTCAGAGTGCAAGAAACATAATATCATTACAGATTCATTCGGCAGAGGGGTTTGTCAGGAAGGTTCGAGGGAAGGAAAAGGAGGAGAGGGTGGAAAAAGTAAAAAAAAAATCTGCTAAAATTAAAAAAATAATGCCACAAAATGAAAAAAGTGAGTGCTCCAGTGAGCCACAGACTGAATATAAAAAAGACAATCCTGTGAAATATACATGGCTGGCAGGAGAGCCGAGCTGAATGCTAAGCTCTGTTTTCTACCTGTAACCCACGATGAGCTCCCCGATCCTCAGCCTGCTGATCACCCCTGAACATTTAGGGGATCACGCCAACGGCTATGATCTGTCCAAATGGAGCCGTTTCCTCATCACCTTGGCAACAAGAGACAGGAAGACATGGAAGAGAAGAGACCATCTCCCATATTTAATAAGATTTAATGTTTTTTTTTCTCCCCCGTCTGTAATGCTTTTATTATTGCAGATCGGCTTAGCTATGAAAGGTATTGATTGTGAACCGGTGAACCAACTGGGACCAAAGGAAGCAGAGATGGGAGGTGTGGGCTGTTAATGGCAGGTGATTTGTGTTTGTTGCCAAAAAGAAAATGTTTTTTCTATCGTCATGTAAGGTGCTATTTTCCAGCGGTTTGCCCAAACAAGAGGAGTGCATTTATGTTTTTGAATGAATCATTGCAGTCGTGTTTCACTCCCTTAAAATCTAACCCTGGAAGATTTTGTCTAACAAGACTTGATGTGTCAACACAATTTTACAACCAGAGGATGGAGCATCAGAAACATAACAAATAAAAAAATACCACTGGTCAGAAAAGGCAGCATGAGAAACAAGAAAAGATTAAAGAAAAGACATCATTCAGTTTGATTTACTTCCAGAAATAACAATAATACTTTAATTATGCTTAATTGAGAAGTGTTTGTTCCCTTGCTTACGTCTCATAACACTTGATCACAATTTGCTACAGTTATAAATAGTTTGAGCCTCTCAATCAAACCCTCAGACGTAATGACTAAAAATAAAGAGTTGAGAAAGCTAAAATGTATGTAGCTGATGAGTGTTCCTATTCAAACCCTCACAGTGAGGAAACGGGGGCTGATAATTTGTTCTCACCTTAATACCAAGCAGTCAAGGTCAGGCCTCCACTGATGCATCATGGACAAGGTGTCCTGGACACGGAGGAGACCTGCCGCAGTAAGGTTGCTGTCCGTGTTGTTTCTGGTGACTTTGCCCCAGAATTTCTGACTATTCCACCTGAAGGAATACAAAAAGATACAATCAGAGAACAAGCAACAAGAGGTGCAGCTCTGAGGGAAACCGCTGCACCTCTGCGAGTTCTTCATGCGATTTGTTAGCTTCTTCAGTTCATGCATTCATTATATTTTTTACTGGCACTGGTGCAAAACTGCAGGGGAACTTGCAAGTTTGGTAAGATTTTGTCCAGCTTAGAAGGCCAACTTTTGAGTTACATTGTTGATAGATAGACAAATAAATAACTAACACCAAAAAACATGTTGAGGCTTGAGTCCTGGTTGAGGAATGATTGTAAGAGCTGGGATTTTACTGAAGACAGTTTGTTTTGGCTGGCCTTAAGAACAATAATGTAATCTTGAACCCAAAGTGCATGCTGGGATTAATGATGTTTCCCATTGGATAAAATTAGGCATATAATTCCAAATTTAAATGCTGGAAGGAGGAAACAACTTAAAAAGATACAAACACTTTTACAAAAAATCTGATCAGGAAACATAAGCATCAACATAATAGACACTAAAATTAATAAGTTCTGTTAAGTATGGATACAATTTGGTTTTAAAGTTCATGTTATTTGTTTTTTTATATATAAATGTGTTTTCAGTAAGATCACACATTCCTTCTCAGTACAAGTGGGAAAAACTGAATAAACCTCTTCCATTTGACAGGTTTACAAGAAAAGTGACACAGTGTCAGAACATGAATATGCAGACGACGTCAGCTTCTTTTTTATTAGTAATAATATTGATAGCTTAAAAACAGGTCTTGTTAGTCGGGTGGCGGAGGCTGCGAGGCGTTTCTCTCGTCTGCCTTAAAGAAGTTTAAAAAAAAAAAAGAGCAAGGCCAACACAAAGCTGTGTAAAATCTAAGCAGGCGCCGACGTGCTGGAGAATGGAGCTGTGAGGAAGGCTAAATGTTGACTGGAGGAAGGGAGAGTCAGCCTGTCTCACTCGCTTGGATCATTAATTTGCGTTCTAATTAGCGGGAATGCCACAGTTGAAATGTGACGCCTGCATAAGAACGTCGAGCGAGCTCGTGTGTGTGTGAGGGTGTGTCTTTGACCTGCCCGAGCTCTAAGTCTCCTGGCTTGTTAGAAATGACAGATTGACGCTCTCCTTCACCCCACCACCCCCTCCGCTTCCCATCCACCCATCAGACCCACTCCACTCCGCTACTCCACCCACCCATCTGCTCTGGAAACGTGCCAGCTCTTTAGACCTGTCTTGTGTTTACACCATGCGGTTGTTTGTGTGTGCGCGTCTTATTTAGCTCAGTTTTGGTATCATTGGAAAGGTTTGACCAAGAGGGTGCAACCCAAAAAAATAAATAACTAAATAAATGAAGTCACGCTTTGGTAGTATCCACCATGTTTACTGCTGTGAATCTCAAGGCCAAGCAACAGGTTTGCGCTGTTGATTGAGCATAAATTATTTAAAACAGAACCCAGGACACTGACATCTTTTAGTTAATTAAGTTTGTTGTTAAAGAGAAACAGTATCAGGAGTCCTTGGGTTTAAACTTACTACTTCCAAGCTGAGCAAAAGGATACGTTTACGTCCCTCTCGGTTCTGTGAGAGATCTGAAATTGACTGCACGGGTCACTGTTCATTTCCTGCGCTTCCCCACTCATTGTGGATAAACCTCTTCAACCAAGCTTTTCATCAGCTGTCCCCTGATTTTTAAAGACCCATCCCACGCAGCGAGCATTTGCCTCCCCAGGGCCTGAAAACATTCATTTAGATAGTGCCAATATCCAATTTTCCAATGTGTTTCTTTTAGACATATCTTTAAGGGAGAAAGCAGAAAAATGTATCAGTGTTGCTATCCTTTGGTCGGTGACATCACATTTATTAAAGGCTGTGTGTTTGTGTGCTTAGGGGTGTTTTTCTTTGTGTGTGAGTGTGTGTGTTAGTTATTCCTGTGAAACGTCTAGCCCAGGGACAGAGGCGAGCTGGTCCTCCCTGTAATTGAACCACAGATCCTGCCAGACTATTAGTCACATGTCTTGCTCTGTCTAAAACCTTTTATCGTTGTTGAATCAACACAATCTGTGCGAATAGGAACTCGCCGGTAATACAAATGTAGCTCTCAGAGATGGCGATGACACATTTTTCTGCACTCAGATTTTGAACTTCACTTTCTTAACAGATAAAAAAAAACTTCTGAAGGTTTTCTGTGGACTTGTAGCAGAAGATGGGATTATTTTTCTAATTTTGTTTGTTTAGATGATCCTGCAACACTTTAAAATGTAAAGATTACTTTCCTCTTTATTGCAATGAAAATCAAATAAAAAAAACAAAAGGCTAGAAAAGGGGACATTTTTTACACAATTGATGAGCAATAGAGTAACTTTACAAAATATATACTTAGAGACACAAATTGTTGGGTTTACCTTCGAATAAACGTGTCTTTAAATAATTCATTTTATGGTGGTGTATCAACTACCCCATGCATTACTTCCTTCATTTATTCACAATTTTATTATGGGGGTAAATATTTGCTTGAAGTTGATGCATTACCAAAGTTTTCTTGATGTTTAGACTCTATTTTTTAATAGGAAATTTGGGAAATTCTGTTTTTGGTACCACTTGACCATAAAGGTAGCCACATAGATTACTAATTAATAAGTAATAATGCAGTTAATCTGTAAACTGTTATAATCCATTAGACTATAAGACAGTGATTTTTTTTTTAAATTGAGTCAACATTTCAATTCTCACTATTTACCTTTATTCATCATAATTTAGATCAATTGTCAAACTCAAGGCCCATGGGCCAAATCTGGCCTTGTTAACATCTTATCTGGCCCTTAAGGTAAGACTTTCTAAAAAATCTTTTATGATTTTTCTTTTGTTGATGTATTTAGAGTTTTTTGTCATGTCAACTAAACAACTTTCAAGCCAAGAAAATTAGGTTTGATTTTTTTCAATTAGATTTTATTGAGGATTTTCTTTTTATACCTGATTTGCTGGTGTGTGAACAAATTTATCTCTAAAAATAAATTAAAAAGTTGTTGATAGAGAGTAAGGCTTAAGCAATGAATGGTAGGTTTTTCTTTATTTGTTAACTTATGTATGTTCTAAATGCCATAAAACATCATTTGGAAAAGGCTTTTTGCATTTTATAGGAAAACTTTGTCATATAAAGTTTCTTAAATAAATAATGACAGAAACTGGCCTTTGGCTCAAATTAAGTTTAAAATTTTGGCCCCCTTATGTAACTGAGTTTGACACCCCTGATTTAGATTTTAAAAAACAAAACATTTGACAGGATGTTGCTTGCATGTAAGCACTACAAACCTTTATAGATACAAAGTTTGTTTTGAAATAAAATGTTCTAAAAAACCCCCACAGTAATAAAAAAATTAAATGCATGTAAATAACTACAGTTTTGTTGTCTTTTATGTTTATTTCTTTTTATATATTATTATTGATTACTGTGAAGTTTATTTATTTTGTGATTAAAGAGTTGCACTTTAATAATAATAATAATAATAATAATAATAATAATAATAATAATAATAAAGCCAGATGGTTTCATTTTTAGTACAGGCATTTTACAATACATTTGCATATTCCTGTCCACACCAGGCATATTTGCATTCCCATAAATTCCTGTTGGCATCTGCGGTCATGTTTTTGTTTACATGTCAACAGTGACCAAGTAATGAGCAGCTGCACAGCACCCAGCAGGTGAGATGACCTCAGGTGAACCAGATTGTTCTGTCTGCTGTGAGGGAGAGAGCGGCATGGCTGCAATATTTTTGGCCTGATGGAAAGATGGTAGCCAGGCAGTCCAAAAAGATATAGGCCTACTTCCACTATTAGAAAGCATGACACAAATAACTGTAGTGGACAGAACTGTCTGTGAAAAGACAATCTGGGGTTTCTCTTCTCTGTATTGAGCCTTGGAGTGTGAAACCAAGTGGAATGATGGAAGACTACGATCTCTGGAGGAGGCTGAATGAAGAGGAGAGGAAGAGAGGAGGGCATGTGAATAAACTGCTCTAGATGAGCAGAGACACTCTCAGCTCCTATCTGTTTATTCTTGTCTATCTTCTACTTCTCTCTACTGTTTAAATATCATTATACTTCCTCTGTGTGGAGTCCAGTCAAACCAACCAGTTGTTGGATTTGATTAGGTTTTTATCTACAGTATTATGCACGACACCTCCCCACATTTCACAGTGCCATTCTGAGAAACGGAATGAGAGCGGGGGCCGCCGGTCAGCACTCTGGTTTCCTGCTTCCAGATGGTAGATGTGAACGATCCCAGTGAGGGGTCTTGATGCTGTGTCCTTGAAGTCAGGTGATTTATATGCAGGCAAAGGCATCCGAAAGACACTCAAGGAAAAAAAAAACTTCAATGCATTGTATGCACAAATAAATATTGCTGCATCATATCTTATTTTATGCTTTCTATCATGAATAATCTTTATTTTTACACAAACTTATCTGTGCAGATTAGAGCCACTCTGGAGCTAATCGCTTATATTAACACAAACGTTGTAGCTTCCACCTGAGCAGCAGATGTGTATTTCTGCGTGTGTGCATAACCTTGAAGTGAACAGGGGAACGTTGCAGTATCCAGCTGCCAGCATCTCTTAGGGGCTTCATTCTCTGGCGCCTCCCACTGTTTCTTCTCCAATTAACTCCATCATTGGTCATGGTAAAAATGGTGCGCCCCACACCAAAGAGGCATGTTTTCCCCCCTCATGGGCTTGAAATTTGCCCCCACTCAGCCCTACGCAGCTTAACACCCCGCCACCACCCAATCACACGCACACATGCATGGATCTACACACCAGGAGAGCATCCTCCACAGCAGGGAAGTACCAGACATGGGAACACAGTCTTTTCATCTTTTTATCCTATTACATACTAAAAGTCAATTGATTCCCAGATCAGGGAGCAGGGGCTGGAAAGCTGTTGAACCTGGCAGCCACATGAAAGAAAGCTGAAGAAAAGAGCTAAAAAAAAGTAGGAAAGAATGAAGGAATGAGGAAATAATAGTGAAAAGATTTCTTTAAATTAATTTAGTTCGTTTAGTGTTTGTCATATTTATGCATCACATAAAAGCTGAGTTCAAACCCACTACTTAAAAGTTTTTGAAACTGAGGTCAGACAGATGATCAGATGGATCCTCAGGAACCTGATCCAGTGAACGCTCGTCATCTCTGAGTTATTGATGCTCAGCAGGTAGAGCTGTTGGTCAGTCTTTTCAAAGTCTGTTACCGTCTCTGTGGTTTTGTTGGTGTTGGGGGTCAGATTACAGGTTAGGCTTCAGGTTGCCAACTTTTTTCTCTATGCTGAGTCATTAATGTTGATCAGGGCAGGATTATGGAGAATGTGGGTCCCTGTGCTGGAGTTACCTTTGGGGCTCTGTTGACATTATCTTTTTAATGCATATAAATAACAATACTGGATACGTGCAGATTCATTTTAAGGTTTCTAGTCCAACAGAGTAGAACTTTTCTTAGCTTTAAAGTCTTCAATGACCCCCTGTCCTGCACATTTTAGATGTTTCCTTGCTTCAGCACACCTGACTGGCTTCTGCTAATCTGCATGACATTCTGAATCAGGTGTGCCAATGCAAAGGAAACAGCTAAAACATGCAGGACACTGCGTCACGAGGAACAAGGTTGAAGACATCTGAAAGTCTGAAGCGCAGAAAAACTTCCATCCGACATCTAAAATGATGATGAAGTGTCATCTGTCTCAAATTGATAATTTATTAGTTAATAAACTGAAGAAAATTTTGTAATTGATTAACTGAATGTTTGATGCAGTATTGTATTTTAAACTTTCTGATCATTGTAGCAGTAAGTTAAAAACAGACAGAGTTGGTGTATGTTATCAGTGTTCTGTCGGTATAAACAAATGTTAGTTACGTTCTATGTCTGACGTAAAAGGTACCACCTTCAGGGGTGTAACCAGGAAGAGACTGAAGAGGTTATAATGTTGAAGTTTTTAGTGGTTGGGGAGTTTTTGCAGAGTCTCTGTTCAGATGGACAGACTGGGATGTTTGTTTGGGGTTTCTCTTAAGGTCACTGAGGCCTGTGCTGTGTACTGCTGAAATTGATTGGAGTCGGAGACAAGAATAAAGTTTCTGAGAGAAATCCAGTGGATTCCTGCATTTATTCAGACATACCATTTTGAACATCGCACTTTTTATTCTACAAAACCATCAAATAATTAATCAGCCCAAAATGTATTATAGGTTTTGTCCCAGAATTAGATAGACTAATGTCTTTTAGTAAAACTGGCAGTACTGCTGATATTAATTACACAGAAACACAACAAAAACCAATAGTTATTTGGCATAAAAGGAAACTTGTTCCAGTGGCGTGGGCTTGCACCTTATTGAAAATAAGTAAAACAAAGCATTTGGAAATATTTCATTCATTAAAACAATAAGTGAAAATATTCTAAACCTCATGGCCCTGTGCTACTGCCTCTATAACTTTGGAAAGTCTGGCCTTACTGTTGGTAATAAAGTCTACAACAGTGATGTCATCTGCAATGTAATGATATAGTAACTGGTGAAACTGTCAGAGCAGTTACAGTATAAACTGTATGTAAACAGTAAAAGGCTCAGTACACACATTTAAGGTTTACCTGTGTTCTTACTGTGGTTGTTTTAGGGTTTATAAATCAACTCTCACTGCCTGCTGTCCTCCTGTCAAAAAGTTTAAAAATCCATCGGCACATTCTCAAATCCAAGCTCAGCGGCCACAGCTTACCAGCAAGCTGTTGCAGAAAGAACTTTTTTTTTAAATTTCAAGCTAAAGTCTTATTTTAAGAAAATAATGATAGAAATAAAAGAAGCACAAGTTTGAATGTTGAAACATGGATGTGAGAATGGACTAATACAGAGGTTCTCAAAGTTGAGTTTAGTCACCCACTGACTGTGGGTGGAGGGTCTTGGTGTGATTATTTAAAAAATCACATTTTGTCCTCCCCACAGATCTTTGAAAAGCCATTTTGGGAGCTTTATTCGCCGTTTCTTTGTTCATCATATTTCTGCTTCCTGCATTACAAATACATAATTAAAGTTAGTTATTTAAAAGTACTTTGTTACAGATCATTTTTTGTAGTTATCGAGATTTTTCTTACCTGTTGTGAAATCCCATATTAAAAATGATGTAAAGTGGTAAGGATGATTATTCGAACAACATACTTATGAAAACCTTCAAATCTCACTTCAACAGACTGAACGCAGCATTGAGTCAAACTAAAATTGAAGCTCTGTGTGGTTGTTGTTGATTTTTAGGTTATTGCTGACTTTAATTAGAGACATTTCTGTGCAGTGACTGTATCTAAAAACTAAGTGCTATGTATCATAAATACTAAAATAGAAAAATGCAAAAGAGAAGGAATTACTGGAAGGAAGATTGGAGGGAAGTGAGGAAGTGGAGAGATCAAAGACTGAAGGAATTAAAAATGGGGGAAAGAAAAAAGGCAACAGGAACCAAATCTAATTCTAGTCAAGGACAGAGAAAGTAAAACTAACAGCAAAAGAGAACAGAGGGAAAAAAAATGGACGGACACAGAAGTGATGGAGGAATGTATGGATGACAGAAAACACTGAAGAAATTAGGAAAGAAGGGCTCAGAGATGAGGGCAGTGTAAAGAAGCGACACTGAGAAGAAACAGTCCCAGACAGCATGACGTGAGCCGGACTGACAAAAAGGAATCCAGACTCAGATTAGGACACCTCAAGATTTTAAAGTTCCAAAGTAAGGTTTGTAACTGCAAAAGAAAGAAAATGAGGAAAAACCCGTTAAGGAGAATTGAATAAAGTGACCACAGAATTGTCAGAGATTGTGTGAACATTATGAACAAGCCTAATTTAATCACAGCTTGTTACACTTTACTTTTATGTTCCACAGAGGCTTATATTACCTTTAAGCAAGGAAGAATGCCCAGTGAAAATACACTAAGGGGACCAATCACTGTGGTTATGCTCTGCATCGCTGCCAGTTACATTTCAGAGTTGGCATGTTTAAAGAAGCAGTAAGATTAAGAATGGAAAAATAACTGATTTGTACCAATTCATGAATTTGCACGTGTGCAAAGCAACTTCATCATTAGAGCAACTTTGTAAAGATGCAATTTTAGGATTACCTCTAAATACTCTGATTTATTAACTCTTTGTATGAATAAAATCTGATCTGTTTAATATTTACAAGCCAGCAGAAGGTGTGATTTTACTCACACTGTAAGAAAATAATGTCCACCGTAGTGGACATTTTTCTCTGGCTCACCAGACATGTAATGTACTAAAATATACAGAACAACATATCAAACACAACATTAAAAACCCAGCAGCTGTCAGATATACGAGTTATCACTTGGTTTGATTGAAAATAGTGATAGCTTTTGGGACAAAAGATTTATTTTTTTGTCAGAGGAACTCTAAAGCCTGTGAACTATGCAATAATTCTTCTAGCATAAAGCTCAGTTATGTATGACGAACAGATTCTGTCTTCACTGACAGTGGTCAGTTCTTTTTCTAGCTGCACTTCCTGTTGTTTAGTTGTCCTGTTTACTCCTTAGCAACACCCAGAGGCCAGGAGGAAAACTGCAGCTGCGCCAGTATAAACAGCAACAAACACCAAATATGTGCTTAAAGCAATCTGAATCAATTAAACTTCAGGAATAAAGGTTAACTTGTGTTTTATTCTTTATATAAAAGGCATTTTGGTGCTCAGTGTTGGCTTATTGAAAAAGTATTAAACACACCTGCTGCTGGCAGGTTTATTAATTTTCCATTAAGCCTTATTTTGTGTGTTATTTCTTAATTGTGAATTAAAACAAGACTTGTTTGTGAGTAACTATTTTTATTAGGTACTAAACAATTATTCTCAATCATTACCATAGAACCATTCTTTTACTTTTTTTTTTTTTTTGCTTAAAACTTGATGTGCTGGATCAAAACTCACATTGAAATGGATTGGATTGTGATTAAAGATGGAATTACATTGTCAATCCATCCATCCATCAATACATTATCTGCCTCTGTTTCCACACATTACATTGTATGAGAGTAAAAGCCAAATTATATTCTATCACATTAGTTTTTGCTGATCATATGTCTTTAATGAATTGGATTGCTGGCAGTGCATTGAGTTACATATATTCTCTACAGACCAGAGATGAAAAACCCAATGTAAGATACAATAGTCTGTATTAAATTGATGTCAAATTTGAAGTGTTCTTTATAACTAATCTTGCTAATAAATAGACAAACCACCGTACAACATAATCCCTTTAAGCACCTTTTGACAGAGGCGCTCAGGATCCATTCAGATTTTACAGGAAAGAACAGGAAGAGCAAAATGACACAAACAAAATGTAGAACAAACACAAGACAAGAACAACTTTTTAAAATGTAACTAAGATTTGAAAATCAAAGAAAAAGCAAACAAGACAAGACCCAAGTGAATGCAGTTTGAGCTGAAATGAAAGCAGTTGATGGCAGCAGGACTGCAGGTGGTTGGGGGAGAATGGAAGTGAATGAAAAAAGAGCAGGTCTTTATTATGGTGAGTAACTTTGACACAGTCGCGTTGCACCCAGTGCCAGTCCATCCGTCATCCAGCTCTCCTACTGATGAGCGCTGGAAACAAATCTGAGGAAGCCGAGCTTTATTTTGCCGCCTGGGTGACTTGTCTGAATCGTCACGAGCCTGTGTGTCCCTGCATCCCTCCCCAGCTGACGTCTCCCAGGCTCCGTTTCACCCGCTGGGAATCTCTCCCGCTCGTCTCCATCTCCCCCTATTCATTATGCAGATCCGTATTTTTTTTATTTATTTTTTTATCCGTGCCAGACCTGCGTGTTTATTTGATTCCTTATTTTTCTCCAATGTTGCTGCTGTTTATCTGTTTGCAGAACGAGTGCATATATGCGCTTGATAAGTTGTGAAACACAGAGGGCATCAATCACTGTCACTTAGCTGCTCAACATGTCAGCTGCAGACAGAGCCGTCTACCAATCCTTTTACTGCTTAGTCTAACTTTGATGCATTTTCAACTCCTTCAATACATAAATCTGCGAGACGGGGAACAAGTGAGAGAAGAGGGAGGAGTGCTGGATGAGGACAAGTACTTCTGTGCTTCTGCAATCTGAGTCAAATATATGTTTACACATTCACAATTGAGAAATCCAGGAGCACAGTGTCAGATCTCATATTCTGGATGCCCCGGCTCAGCAGCCCACCCCCCACCACAGGCCTCCTCTCTGTGGCAGACTTCTGCAACAGTTATTTAGATGAATGATTAAAGTTAAGGCGCAGCCAGCAAGAGTCTCACCGCTCTTATTTAAGGAAGAATGGGCAAGCTGTCATCTTTTGATGCATTGCCTGCCATTCTGCATGCAAACAAGACGCGCTTCCTCCACAGTCCCTCCCTTCATTTCATATGTATCCCAAAAGACCTTCCTTAGTGATTGATCAGGTGCTTCTGTGGCATCGCTGGAGACATGTGGGAAGTCTGCCCACCCAGCAAAGCAGACAAAAACTCTCCGGCATGCTGATCTGATGTGATCAGAACAAGGATGAAGGGAGGATTACTCCAAACAGTTGATCTATGGCCTCCGAAGTCTGGTTCCTCAGAGGAAAACCCTCCAAAGGTTTAGATAAAACTTAGAGGTTAGTTGTAACATTTTGTTTTGGCTACTCTTTAGCAAACTGTGGAAAAACAGACAACTTACAGCACACACATAGAAATAAAAATAATGTGTGATTAAGATTTAAGTTAAGTGTTTTTATATCATGTAATTAACTTTTAATTAGTTCATGAAATAGTATTTTAAACAAATACAGTTTATACAATAAACATTTATATTTAATTTACAAACTTAAGTGTAAATATTGCTAAAACATTGTATTCCATACATTTTACAGCCTTTCACAAAAGTAGGTTTTAACACAAGCCATAGTTGGTCATTGCCGTTAACCTCCAAAAAATGGGCAAAGCAGCTTATTTTGATATTTTCTGAAATGTATTTATTATTTTCTTAATTTAGTCCTTCCTGCTCTGAGTCCCGACACATGCTGTGTGCGGTGGAGAAGGTTACAGCAAAGGGCGGCAGATGGATGTGGTTTAGATTACGATGCAAAAAGAGAAGCTGCAACCTGAATGAGTGATGGTCACTGAGATAATAAGCTTGTTGTAGGTTCATATATAGAGAAGACCTTTGATAGTTTTATTCACACAGATCTTACTGTAGGCAAAACACAGTTTAAAAACAATTTTATTAATACATGATTCAAAATGTTTAAGCTGCATTTTATTTGTGTGCTTGATTTGACTCTTAATATTCAGGCAGCGATAAGTCATTGACTGATCAGCTGAACACAAAACTGTAAATACAACACAAGTTGGATCTCCTATTCCGAACTGACTGACTTTATAATGTATTCTTGCCTTATTATGTGTTGAAGTGACTCAATTCGAAAAGAAAGACTGGTCAGATGTAGAGCTTAGAAGTTTGAAAACTAACAGAACAGAAGGCCATGATGCATTAGAATAGAGAGAACTTGCTTCCACTGTGACCTGCTGCTGGCTCCTCATGCCACTGAATTAACAGAAAACTTCTCCAGAGATGAAACGGTTGATCTGCAGAACCAAAGCAGAAAAAAAATGCTCAAACACATTTTAGTTTTCTTGCTGTTTTCATTCGATGTGCTGAAGATTTGCAAGTTCCTTTCTCTCTCCACCCAAACTTAATTTTACAATAATGTCAGCATATTACACTTATTCTAGCATGCATAATATAATAATCTATCTTTTGTTGACATCCAGTGCCAGAAAAATGTATTGAGTCTTTCTTTCTTTTGTGTTTGTTTCAGTTTTTTCTTGCTTAAATAAGTAAAAATTTCACTTGCGCTCACAAAAATGATTATTAAATTTAGGCTTAGATTTGAGAAAAGGGCTTCATCTAAACCTAAATTATTTCAGAACTGCACTGGTCTTCTTGAAACAATATTAGAGATATTACTTCTCAAGAAACCCCTGATTATTCTCTTTGGGCTGAAGTGAGTCTCATTTTTGTCTTATTGCACTCATAATCTCACTGTGTGTCGTATATATATTGTCTTTTTACCTTTTTTTCTCTTTCTTTGCACTTTCAGCTGATATTGTCTTACATACCTCCCCTTTTTCCATGGACACTTTTTTATATTCGTTCTCTTTTTCTCCCTTGCTGTGTTATCTGCCTCAGCTCCATTTCCTTGCTCCCTGATACTCCCTGACTCAGTAGCTTTCATTTTCATGATAATCCGGAGACACCACTGGACTGCGAAATCGCTTTTACTGCCTCTATTTTTTTTTTTCTCTTGGCCCCCCTCTCTCATCATCTTTTTTTTTTTTCTCACTTGCTTTCTTTTACTCCATTTCCCCCACTGGTCTGGTTTATCTTTTTTTCCTCCTGGCTTTATGCTTTTTGTAATTAAAAACCATTTTTAGTTCTCCTACTTTTTTTTTCCTTTTCAAGAAGATTATAAAGTGTTTAAAGTTAACAAAGTTTTTTTTTTTACATGATTTTTGTTCAAACAGAATGAAGACACTGTCCTGTTGCGAAATCAAGTTGAGTAAAATGAAAGTTGTTTTTTTAAGGTGACAGAGCAATTTAATAAAACACGTGAAAACACAGGTAAAAACAAAAAAAAAACCAGAATTAGCTCTATTTGTCATCTGTAGTCCCCTGGTCATGATGTTTAAAAGCAATTAGCAGTGTTGATGTGGCAAAAAATACACACAACTTAAAGCTTGTTTAAACTAATGATAATAACTGTGGCGGCCATCTTGACTTGGGTTGTTTCCTTGGTCAATCAGACATGCATCCACTGGTTACTTTTTGGAGTATTTTGTTAAAGGGGTTATTTTGCTGACATGGCAGACAGATAAACACACACAGGCAAAAACATTATCACCCTTTCCTATTTGACAGCTGACAATATTAAAATGGAGAGCAGCTAATGTGGTCCTGAATTAACTTTTAATCAAACAGATCAAATGCAGCTGTAGATATAAATAAATAAAATCATACAATCCTTAACTGAGACTTATTTTCAACAGTAGTTACAGAACTGGTGTGAAAATGATCTTTCCTGCAAGACCCGTAAGAAGTAAGCATAACACTGAGTTATAAAATCTAGAAAACATGTTTGAAAATATGTTAGGCAGGATTATGAAAATGAAAACATAGACACCCCAAGGCTAAAAACAAGCTGAATATAAAGGACAATCAAATTAAACTATATTTGCTAGCTTGCTCCTAAACTTTAAATTCTGTGCCTTAATGTGTTGAACACATAAAAGACTAGAATGCAAGAAAAATATTTATCATGGTTCAGTTCTATTATGGCAGATGGACAAAGTAAGTGTACACTCTTATCTTAAATGAGACAACTTTTCTACATAGTTTAAATTAACTATAATACATCAAACTATGACAGACCAAACTATTCAAGCTGATGATTTACTTCAATTAAATCTTTTATCTATATTTACTTTGGTAAAAATTAATTTCACAGATAAGATAAGTATTCAAATCAGTAAAAAGTAAAAATCAAAAAACTGCTCACAATATTCAGGAAAGTGAAAATTCTTTTACACACACTCTAAAAAACGCTTCCAGTGATCCAAGTTGAGTAAATAAAAAT
Source organism: Cynodonichthys magdalenae (assembly GCA_031762555.1). Classification (NCBI taxonomy): domain Eukaryota; kingdom Metazoa; phylum Chordata; class Actinopteri; order Cyprinodontiformes; family Rivulidae; genus Cynodonichthys; species Cynodonichthys magdalenae. The sequence continues at coordinate 15,140,007 of JARVJO010000365.1, forward strand.
AAATTTATTCAAGTCAGTTTAGTGGTACCAGTTGTCATAACTTGGTTAAGTAAATTCAACACTTCATTTTTATCATTTTTTATGTTTTGAATATAACTAAGAGTAAGATTTTTTTAAAATTACGGATCCTCAAAAGAATTACATAAATACTCGGTTAGTCTGTACTTCATTACTAAACTGTAATACATCACCGTGGACTCAAAGGGTGTTACTGCTTTCTGCTATGAAAACGCATTCTAGGTCTTAAGGCCATTTAAACACCAGACAGTCACCAGAACGTCCCTAAATATGAGAAACCGTCTCATGTACATTACATTAATCTGAGCAAAATTGACTTGATAAAAAGCTGCTGTAGGACATTTCAGGTCTCGCTTCAATGAGCAAAGTGAAGACCTCAGAAATGCAGAAGCTATTTGGAGCAGCCAAAAGCCCAAATTCCTCCAATAAAACGGATCAGTGAAGGTGCTTTCGGCAATTTGAGTAGGTACCGATATAACCTGTCTGTAGCACCACAGTGGATCTACAGTAGTATTTTTGCAGGGATTTTAAAACCCGGTCTGTTCCGAACATGGCAGGACTGTGGAAATACAGACAGGTCTGAAAAGAGGAGCATGAGAGGAGCTGTGATTAGCTGGCTGCTGCTGCAACCTGGAGCTGAGTAACCCGTGACTACGGCTTCACACAGAGCAGTTAATCAGCACAATGAAGATAGAAATCAGTTATCAATTTGGCTGTATGACATCTTCCAATTACTATCTCATCCAGTTATAATGAAACCAGAATGTGAGAAGATGCATACAAAAAGCAGACGTGATATTGAGCTTTTGCATAGATTTTATATATGTGTATATATATATACATATATATATGTTTTTTTCTTTTTTCGGTTGATTTGCACATTTTTTGTCATTTAGTTACACTTCTCGTTTTATTCTGAAAGGGTTTGTACTTGCACATTTGGTTCACTCTTACAGTCTTTCTGTCATTTTAACTTTCAAGCTTTCAGTATATTATTTTATTTATTAATTTATTTTACTTTTACATTTGACAATGAAGTCTGCATTCTTCTGCAGATTGTAGGAACCCTGCTGTCTGTTTTTAGTCACTACAAGCCCTTGGATTTCCCTGTGTGTCTGGCTGCTTCAACATTTTGACTTGACGGTTTGGACTGTTTTTCTGGAGCCTGACCTCAGATTTAACTCTGGGTTTTCAGTGTTACAAATAAATGCTAAAGGGTGATATTAGCAGTTAGCACACTTACTGATATGAACTGTTTACTATCCCGTCATACATTGTATATGGACTAGATCTTGTTCAGGGAGCTGGTGGAAATCACCAGCAATCGACAAACGAGACAGGTTATCAGTCCATCGGAGGACCACACCGAGACAAACTGCAATACACACACACACACACACATGCTTAGTGTGTGTGTGCTGTAAATTAAAACTCTTGAAACAGAAAACAGTTGAGGAAATGAAAGCCTGTGGTTTGCGGTGTGGTGGGAGCAGAGCCGTACATTTGACTCCTCGGTGTGACAGGAGATCAATGCGCCTCAGAGCGCAGATAGAAATGAATTGATTGTAACCAATAAAACTCCAATTAAACAAAGGAACAAGCCTCAGATATGAGCAGCGCTCATCTTCACATCTGTCCTCCATGGCAGCAGGAGTCAGGTGTGGGCCGGGGGAGCTGGTGAACCTTGTTCATTTCCTCTGAATGCTTTCGCCATCAAAGAAGTGTGGAAGTTATAGATGGCTGTAGAGTGAGCAAACTGCAGACAGAGAAGCAGATGCCGGATAGAAAATAGGGAAGAGAGCACGAGAGGTGTAACAATTGATCCAAAGCATTCCTAATGATGAAAAGAGATCTTAATTGTGACGACATGCGATATATCATCTTTCAGAAGTCAATTGTGGAGCTCATTTGACCTTATTTAGTAAGTTAGTATCTCTTTCCTGACTAAACCCATCTTTTTACATTTGACTAACTATCTTATCGGTACTTGCACTCTTCTTATTGAACAATTCAGGCATTTTATTCTTGCATGTACTTCCAAGTAGGTTATAGGCTTCCATCTAGGCTGCAACTAAGTATGCTTTTTGCTCATATGAAGCTCCAAATGAAGTTAAAAGATGATTCATGTTCCCCTTTCCTGGAGAATGTACAAGATCTCCTTACTCTCTTTTCTTCTTCTCTTTCTTCTCCACTAATAACATTTTCTTCACTGTATCGTTCTATCTCCCAAGCTCTGTAATCTGATTGTTCCTTCAATGATTGTGCTGTTATTGAGTTGCCTGTTTCATACATATGTATAAGTCCACCACAATTTTTATTTCACCTTCTGCTACTTTTTTCCTCAAGTATCCGACTAAACAAGAATGTCCGCAGTAATGCTATGATAAACACATGTAAGGATGGCTCTGTGGTGAGCTTTGCAGAAAGTCATAAGAAGGGACTTTGTAATAACTCTGCGTACAAATTTCAAAGTTTTGCACTGCTTTAGCATTAAAAAACAAATGACTATTAAAAATGCAGTAATATGATTGATTTTATTTTTAAATCAAATGCTACTATGTCAACACTACTAATGCTAAAACAAGGTTGCTCATTGTTTACAATCAGTCAGCAAACATGTTATAAAAAATGTTTTATATTTTTTATAGCTAAAGATATTGCATTCCTTCATTGAGTAGTTGCCGAACTGTGTGTGTGATCAAAAAATTATTCAGATAAAAAAGAAAAGACGATTTATTGTTTTTACAGCTCCTTTAATTAACATGCTTTGGGGGCTGCTGGTGGGACTACAGCCAACTCGCTGTATCTTCAGAAATGACAGCGTTGTGGATGTCAAACCTTAAAATTATTGTTAATTTGATGCTATATTGTGAAATGTCATGCTCAGAGTCTGTGAATGATTCTCAACTACTACCACATCAAACTTCAGCTCAATGTATATAAAACTCACTGAGTTATAGTCATCTTTGTCTTTGCTAATTTGGCCATTTAGAATTTTTTTTTATGTAGTTCCAATGATTACTTTCTGAACGTTTTATTTAAATACCTTCAGTAGTTCATGAGATATTTTGCTGACACATTGATTACAGCATCTTTTGTCTCATTTGAGTAAAAGTGGATTCATTCATTTATTTTTTTGTTTGTTTTTGTTTGGTTTTATTTTTTCAAAAATGAAGCACGTATTTTCCTGTAATGTGTTTTTTAACCTTAAACATCTACAAAATGATGTTTTCTTTTGATTTACCCAATCTCGTGTGAGTAATTTATTTGTTAAACGTAAGCTGTTAGCCTCGGTGTGTGTGTTAGTATAACACCTGCTGTTTATTTGTAGGTGTGTGTGTTTCGGTGTAAGCATACTTCATCAGCTCTTTATCACTCAGGCAGTGCCCCTCAGGCTATCGCTCTCAAAGTTGCCTCTCATTTATTGTAACTTAAGTGAATAACATCTCAGGATGCAGAAAAGCATGGCGCTTTATTTCTCAAACTGTCAGTCTTTCACAGATGCAGCAGCCTGATATGACCTTATAGCAACCATTTGCTGTTTCAAAAAGTCCATAATTTATGGATTTGGCGTCAAAGACAAACATTTGATATTTCTTCTAACAAACCTTCCCCCTTTAAATGGATTTACTGTCAAGCAAAATAAAAAATCATATTTATGCTAATGGAAAGTCCATCTGTTTATTGGTTTTTGTTGGCATTTTATTATTTTCCTGCCTCAAATGAAGAGGCCCCTCCTGCACGCTCATCTTTTACCCATCTATTGATGTTTGCTAAAGTTGCTGACTGGGAACAGCTGCTTTGGTCAGACTTACAGCTAACCCCGGACCCCCACATTTTTAGCTTCACACTGTTGACCCCGAAGGTTAGGTTGAGGCTCATGTTGTGTCGTTGCCTCTGAGGATGGTTAAGGATTATGATGATTTTGCTACTTTGAGCCCTGTGCCGTACACTTGAGAAATGATTAGGACTGCACCAGCAGAGTGTTAGCCTGACAGATGGCAACACACGGAGATAGTTGACAGCACTGCTGACAGCGCACACACAGGAAGTCCCCATATTGCCTGCACTGTGCTCACTGTTTGTTGCTGTATATATTCTGGTGTTTTTTTTTCTGCCATCAACCGAAGCGTATTCCTACCTGTCAATGCCAAAGTCAGCTCATATCACACATTCGCCAGCTTAAGATTGCGAGGCCCCAGCATACGCCTTCTGTCATGACACAAAAGGGAATAGGGGTGTGTTAAAAATCTGCAGTGAGACATTATCCCAGTCACTTGTCATTTATCAAAACCTTTCTTTGTTGGCAATTCATTCCTCCAGCGGTCAATAAGCTTTCTGTTATTTTCCCTCCAATCAATCTACTTAGAAATCCGCTCTGCAGCCATGTTAATGAATGGCGAGCAGAAATAGAGATAGTTTAATTGAATGACTGAATACATTAGGAGCTGTATTGAGTGCTGTACTTTTACTTCTATGAATAGCAAAATGTGGGTGTTATTAGACTCTGTGACTGATGAAAATGAGGCCTGCACAAACCTGTCGGCTCGCGGTGCCTTGCACAGGAGTGATGGAATACAGAAACTGTCCTTGCATGAGTACGCACAGAGATGTAATCCTGTAGTGCTGAAATGCTGTTTTTGTCTCGAGGTATGAGGTTGTTTTTCCACTAAGAGAATAGTTTTAAACTCCATCCAAATGCGCCCTCTGGGGAAGCAAATGTAACCCCTCTCAATAGTTGTAATAATTCTCACTGTCACTTCTCGACGGCTTCCAGCTAGAAGTCTGCATGTGTGCAAATACTGTGTTGTTGACGGTTTGCGTGCGTATGAGCATACGAATGACAGTGATGTGATTGATGAGACATGAAAGAGAGCAGACCAAGATTTCCAGTCAATCAGCCCCGTGAATAACCACTGAGGCTGTGGATTAAAGGCAGATTGCTGTCTGAACAAAGACCCACATCCATTACCTTTCGCACAGAGTTGTTTTTCCTCGCTCCGGCAACTCTGACAACAAAATTAAAGTGTGTTAACAAAAATAGATGGTTTTGTTTTCTTGATTTCAGAAGATGAAACGTAGCAACATCTAACAGCTAGGATGCTTGAGGACATAAAAGTTGTGTGAAAGAAAGAAAAGGAAAGAATGGGGAAGTGACCTTTGCAACCTCTTAAGAATGTAGGAAATTTTGTAAAATAAAATGAGACACAACGGAATTATTAGTCGTGATGTATGTTTGGCTTTACAGAACGAGACTGGAATAAAATATTTCAAAGAAAAGTGATGAAGTCTGAGAAGCACTGGTTGAAGGTTTCTTTGTTTTACTCCAAGTGTTTATTGTTGTTTTGCTTTTACCTGAGAATGAAAAGAAATTGTGAAATGAGGCCTTTTTTATTTATTTAATCTACCTTTGCCTAAGATGCCCAAGAAAATTATTTTAGATGGATTTGTTACTTAAGGAGGACATGTTTTTAAAAAAACATTTTTTTCTTTTTGATAGCGTGTATTGAGGTATCTAAAGTCATTCCATTTCAAACATTTCCGACCTTGTCCCTTTTTTGTATTTTGACTTTAGCCTTCCTAAAACGTCATAAAAATCAAGTCAATTTGTGAAAACAGAACAAAACTGGAGTGTTTTTCTTTATTGTGCCTAATACAGTGACATCTAATATTATACTAGGTATTAATGGGGGGTATTATGTATTTTCCAGGCACGGTAATTAATTCAATTCTATACCACAGTCAAGTAACTGTTACCTTCAGTTGTTGTGAAAATACTTTATATATTAAAAATAAATCTAAAAACCTTCTAATTGGCTTCTGCCTCTTTAAGAAGTTCCTACCATTTCTGATAATCCCACTTCAGCACATCTTCACAACAATGCTTCAGGAAATGGTGGTTCTGTGGAGAGGAAGCTTGGCTGGGACTGAGCTGCAGGGTGGAGCTTTGAACAAATAGGTGGTGCTTTGTACCAGCAAGCATTTAGGCAGCTCCACATGGCTACCACAGGAGATTTAAGGTTTTATTAAACATGCATGAATGAGTCAAAACAGCCCTCTGGGTGTGTTTTTGATCAGGGAATGACATTATAACATGATATAAAGCTAAAAAAAATTAATTTTGCATAATGACCTCCCTATGAAGCATAACTTGTTGCATAACTTGTACAAACACTAATTTTTCTTGTATTTTCTTTTATTGTAGGTCCAAGGATTGGAGAAAATTGACTTCTCAGAACTGAGCCCTGTTGGGACGGTGATGAAGTCTATTCCACATGGCATGGGTGGAGGCTCAGCTGGAGGAGTTAAGCCTCCATACCAAACCCGCATATTCTCCACATCCATTGATCAGACGCCCCTGAAGTCCAAACCACCCATCTATAGTTTCTATAACCCATATGACTCAGGCCGGAACCAGTCCCTGCTGCTCGATCAGACAGGCTACCGCTCCAAGCGCAAGCCTTCCCTAAAGACAAACATGAAGACCAAGAAGATTTTCGGTTGGGGAGACTTCTACTTCAGCGTTAAGACCGTGAAGTTTAGCTTGCTGGTGACGGGGAAGATTGTGGACCACATCAATGGAACGTTCACCGTTTACTTTCGCCACAACTCGTCCAGCCTTGGGAATGTGTCAGTAAGCATCGTGCCACCGTCTAAAGTGGTGGAGTTTGAGGTCCTTCAGCAGCAGCAGCTGCACCCTCACACCCAGCAGGACATCCAGATCCAGGACACGCAGCAGTCCACCATCGACCCCAAAGAGGGAAAGACCCTCAACTGCAGGGTCGAGTATGAGAAAACCGACAGATCAAAGAAATCCAAACCCTGCCTGTACGATCCATCTCAGACCTGCTTCACAGAGCACACTCAGTCCCATGCTGCCTGGCTTTGTGCCAAACCCTTCAAGGTGATCTGCATCTTCATCTCTTTTTTAAGCATTGATTACAAGCTTGTTCAAAAAGTGTGTCCGGACTACAACTTTCAAAGTGAGCGCCCTTATTTCGGATAAGCAGGAGAGACTCAAGTGAACAAAAAGACAAAGACAATGTTAATGATCACAACAATGAGTATAATGAAGATGATGGAAATGATGCTCATATTTATAATAAGTGAAAAAGCGTGGGACGATTTTATTTTTCCTCTGAACTGATGTGAATTGTGGATCTAAATAATGTATAATCAGAGTTACGGATGATTAGGGTCTGGTGGATCTCTCTGAAATATTTTCCAACTTTGTATTTGTTAACCTTCGTTTTTATGTTTTCTTTTCTGTAAATAATGTACTCATCCCCAGCAGACTTTATTGTTTTTAGATATATGTTTCTAGGTGTTATTACTTTCTGCGGTTGGAAAATTCAGTTAAAAACTACCCGAATGGGTATTATTATGCCCTCTGAGTACAGACTGAGCCTGTTAGGCAGCTGTGCAATGCCATCACTGTGTGGCAGACATAATGTTATGGTAGACTGACTGTTAATCATCCTCTCAGCTCTACATTTCAAACCATGGATATAAGAGAGTTATATGTATGAGAAATGCTATGCTGGATATGCATACAATATACTGTATGAACAAGCACATTAAAATCTCTTTAACTGTCTGTCTTTCACTGGTGTTCATTTGTAGCTTAAAGCAGGATTGCAGGACACAAGCTGTGCAGCAGTTATGTTATCTAACAAAGGACACTGTTGGTTTAAGCCACATTTTTTTTTCTTGGTTAGGAATTTAGTCTTTCAGTCAAGATGTATTATACAAATTCAATTTTCCTAAAATATACTGGAGCAAAGTTTTAGCATAAAAACTAAACGTAAAATATTCTCAAGATAATAATTATACTGTTTTGCTTCTTTAGAAAAGCTCATTTTACATAAAAAAAGAGTGTAGAAAACATCTGAAAGTTGATTTTTATTCTAAAAGCATCTGATTGTTAATTACATTTAAATTGGAAAAAATGTGACCACAGATTTCAGTTTGTCTGATTGAGCAAGCATAAAACACATTCAGTGAGTCAAGTTTGTAGCTAAACTTAATCCACACTTTTATTTTCTTTACTTGTTTAATAATGACATTTTTGGTGTATCTGCTGCTCGGGCCTCAGGGCTGGTAAGTGTTTTCTTCTTTGTTACACAGAATCTCTACAGAACTTGAGTGAAGAATCACCAAACAAGTTTCCTCTTTCAGATTCTCACTTAAAGCTTGTGTCTGAGTGTAGATTAAACTGCCAGTGCATAAAAAGAAAAAACCTTCAAACATTGCACAAATAAAAGAGTTTTGAATATAAAAGTTTCCCAACAAATGTAAAAAGCAGATTTAACGAATGAACGCATACTGATAAATGCATTCCTGATGGTTTACAGTCCAAGGGTATATTTTGTTATTTTTTTTAATAAATGTAATACCTATTATATAATAATCATATATCTATATTTTTTTCAGATGGGTTAACACCTTTTAGTGTTTGAAACAAAAAGAAATCATTGCACCTATAGTTTGGCTTAAGTTAAAACAAATCTACTTATATTTGAGTGTTTGTGAGAATGGATGTTTATGAGAATAGTTCTATTGAGAATAGTTCTACTGATATATGTTTGGGTCCTGTATCTTCTTCAGTTTGAAAGAAAAATATCAAATAAAATGTTTTTTAAAGAGCATCAAACACATTGAGCGTATGGTGAAATTTGTGCATATTGCTTAATAAAAGACAATGAGCAAATTGTGAAAACAGTTTTAACAGTTTAAAAACTTGTTAAAAGGTTGTCAGTGTTTAAAGTTAAAGGCACAGTCTGACAGTGCTGCAAGGGCTTTAAAATGCAATTAGGCTTTTTCAGCTTTTTTCCACAGTTTAAAAAACATGCATGGGATAATTGTGTGTCTCTGTGTTGGACCTGTGATGATGGAAACCCATCCATACGCTGCTTCCATACCAGTGGCAGCTGAATGAGCTCCAGCTCCCTCAAGACAAGGTAAGTGTAAAAGAATAAATTTATGAAAGGAAAGTCTGTAAAGCTGTAGAAAAGACAACTCACCAGAACTTTCAAAAGTTATAACATGACGTTTTCACAAAGAAACGTTTCAAAATTTTTATATAAAAAGCATTAATAAAGAAAATTAAATAAGTTAAAGCTATTTATAAAGATGTAGATATTGAATGTCAGTGCATCATCACAATGTTTGAACCAAATATGGAATAAATTCCAATTGAATTTGAATTGCATAAATGTTTCAAAAACTTTTTATAATTTCATAAGGCTAAATAATCAAGATAAGCTTATAAAATTTATGGTTTTATATACCTTAGGAGTATCCGTTCAACTGCATGTATTTGAACTTGGAGAACCTTAGAGCACCTGGTTCCCAAAGTTGGTCAGGGCCAAATTGTGAACCATTAAAGACCAAGTGAAAATTCTCATAAAATCTCCAGAGAATGAATGAATGAATGAATGAATGAATGAATGAATGAATGAATGAATGAATGAATACTGGCATGGGTTAACCAGCATTGCTACAAAAACGAAACACAGTAGGCTACTGAAGTTTATGGCTTTATAATTTGTAAGACTGTGTTGTAACTAAGGTCTTATGTGATTATAAATTATTTATTTATTTATTTATTTGTCTAGTTGAGCACAGCTCAAAAATGGCAAAAAACCTGCTTTAATAAAATTTGAATCAAGTAAATTACATAATCTAATGGGTTTCAAACTTTCCGACATTCCCACCCGCCTACAATTCCCGTCGACCCTTTCGGCGGGACGACGGTAACCCGGGAGGATCTTCCAACTTCAAGCCGCTTGTCGAGTGTTCAGCAGTGTGTTAACTCTGCTTGTCGGTGCGTTTTCCTCGGGACTAACAACTAAAAACATGCTGTCATTTGCTCTCAAGCAACTCACAAGGGTAATTGTAGTAACTGGTTCAATTATTGTGTCATTATTTCCTCCTCCAGTGTGTTTTATTTTCGGTTGCATAGCTCCATCGCATTTCTGCACAGGTGAACTATTAGCTAGCTTTTCAGCGTGGGTCCGTACGTACGTAATTGTAGTCAAGAGGTTGAAGTTGGCGATTTAACTTCGGCAACATTTGCAGCTACTAGACTTGTCGCACTAATACACAGCTAGCTGTACTTTGTGGTCTTTTGGGGTTTCATTTCTGTAATGTTTGCGCCTGCTAGCTAGCTGGTGGGCTAGTATCAGCTTGTTGTCAGTGAGTTAAATAGCTGCTGCAGCTGTAAGCGTGTAATGATGCAACAGTCACTGCTCAGTGTCATCATCATGAGGGAGAAGCGATAAAACAAGACGATTAAGTTACATCACGTTATTAAAGTGTTTATAGGAAAACATTCAGTATTTAAATTGTATCGTTTAAAAGTAAGAGATACTGTTTTTGTTTTAGGTAAAATTAAGTTTATTTTAACATTTTACAACTGCAAATTCATAACTTCATCTGCACTCTGTTGAAATATTACTTTTATTCAGGCAACGGGCATATGATTAGATTACCAAAGATGATAAGAACTGTATTTTATTTGTAATTAAAATTAAAACTGGCTACAACTTTGGGAGTTGGCACAATGTGAACTCATAGAATAGATTGTGTTATCTGTGAGTTGGAGCAGACTTTAAGAGAGGATAAGTCATTGACGTTTGTGTCTTCTGTTAAGAGATAAAACCAAGAAAATTGAAGCACTTTTATTATGTATAATTTTTTTTGTTTTACTTTAAAGCTCAGAAAGAGTTGTGACTCTTAATTTAAAAAAAGCCCTTTTTAATGCACATTTTCTTCAGATGTTTGCATTTGATAGTGTTTGTTTTGTCTGTCTCGCTTGTGTCAAATAAGTATTGTTTTTCTGTTTTTCAGATTTTTTAATCTAGTCTGTTAAATTGACTGATAGTCGTGTTTTGTTGTTGCTTTTTTCACTTTTAGAAATACATTTGACACTATCTTTACAGATTTAAACTAAGATGGATTTGGTCAGGGAGAAAAACTCAAATGTCTGGTGACTTTATATAGCTAATGCAAGGAGACTAGACTTGGAGATTAATCTAAAACTAGACATGACAGGTTCTGTACTAATAGTGTACAAAGTCAAAGTACAACATGAGCCTGTAATGATTTGAAGTATCACCCAGCAAATATTAACTTTTAAGCTTCCTTCTAAAGATAGTTTTAATACAGATGTTTTTTGTTTGATTTTGGAACTAAGATGTACAATTTTAATTATATCAGGCATTTCTTTACAGTTACTAGTAATTTCTTCTGGAGAGTAGAGCTGTGAGAGTATGGAGCAGTATTAGTATGTTTGCAAATTTAGTGAAGATGTTATACAGTTTTGTTCTAAGATGGTAATTTTTTATGCACATTAAATGCTGCATATTTTTGGTTTTGATTAAACACCCATGTTAAGTTAAAACCAGTGTCAACAGTTACTATGCAGAGCTACAATTGTTTTACCACAATAATGGCTTTGACTGATTGTAGCCCTACTGGATTGGTCGAGGCTGGAGGTAACAAAGACCGCCTACCGTGCTGTTAACCAGCAGCATGTCTGTGGAAATCGGACTTGGAGACAGATAAACCTCTGTGGCAACTCCTGATAAAGGAGAAGCTAAAAGCCAAAGAAGAACTTGTAACACTTGAACATAATATACAGAAGAATATTCCCAATTATAAAAAAACAAAATTGTGGACTAAATGAGCTGGTTGTAGCAGCTGCTGTTGCCTCCTTTTGGTAGTTGTTACAGAAAGCCTCATAATTTGACGGCAATTTCATTAGTTGAAGCATCAGACTATTTTTAGACTTGATCAAGTAACCTACTTAGCGATTGTATGAATTTTACACAATTTAAGAAAATAAGTTTGTGACAAGTTTGGGCCAATTTTTTGTGGCATACAACTTTTACTACTTTCCAGTGTGTTTGAGGGCTCTTATTAAAAACTTAACATCTTTCACATGTTTTTTTTTTGTATTGAGTAGTACATTGCAGTATGCTGACAAGATTTATTTTCAGTGCATACTTGTACATTCCCAACAATTTAGTGTCATAGGATCCACATTAGAGAGTTTTTCAGTTCTTGTACATTTATGTTGTTGTTGCTGTTGACCTGAATCTTTTAAATAAACAGTTAAAGGATTCTTCTTTGTAATGGAAATTGTTTCAACAATCATAAGGCTACACAATATATTGAAAATATATGATTGCATTATCATCATACTGCTAATTTTTTCATAGATTATAGTAAAAATGATCACATGCATTCATACTTTGCATGCAAGTAGTATATTTTGCTTATAGCATGCACCCTAACCGCCTGAGATGCTCATACCTGATTTAGGTTAATGTGGCTGAAACCCTAAATTAAATGCAAATGTTTTATGCATCCTGATGACAAAAGAAAAAGATGAGCTTATCTCTTTTTTTGGTGGTGTTGATGCAACAAAGGTCAAGATCCACACTTAACCCAGTAGCTTTACTGGTGCAGTCCAGTGTGTGCATCTGGGGCTGTAAAGTGAAATGCTGCTTTAGCATTTTCCTTTTTGGTAAACGACTAAATATTGTGGATCCACTAAAGCCTAAATTTTTCATTGCCCCACCTCCTGAAGATTGGCTTTATTACCTGCATCTCTTAAGTCTCTGTCACCATGACAGACCTTTGATCCTGATAAAGTCACTGTGGACTGCACCTCCATCCTTTTGTGCCTCTCCACTCAATCCAGATTTCTCAGTCTGGTGTCATCCAGAGTGAATCACGGAGCAATTTGTAACAGACAGTCCTGCTATTAGTCAGTGACAGAGGAAGGGGCAACTACGTGTCAGACTGACGGATGCTGCTGCCCTGTTGGCACTTCTCTGCTTTCTTTTATATCTTTTCTTTTTTTCTTCAGTGTTTCTCTACTATCATTGTGCTTGTTTTCCTTGTGTTACGGGGTTGATTGTTTGGTATAGCCACTGAAGGACAGCAGTCATCTGTAAAATTGACTCTTCTCGGGAACTGGTTCAGGAAATGGGCAAAAATATTACAGAAGTAGGATTAATGAATTTTTTTTTCTCCTTTTTGTTTTCATTGTCTGTTACTTTTTTTTGTGAACAGATGCTTGACAAGAAAAGCAAAGTGTCAACAATTACCTCATCATTGTCACAAAGATGTAGTGCATTGTTTGGTGCTCGGCACCCAGGTTAATGTGGCCTATTCTGCCCCTTTTCTCACAGTGAGTTTTTGTGAAGTTCACCTTCAAACGACAGTGTAATCTGTTGCCTAAAAATAGTCTCGCTGTGACATATTTGGTGCTTGCATCGTGGTTCTCACTTTTCTTGGATCTCTTTATCTTGTGTTTATTAATTAATCTTCTGTAATTATTTGGGCTGATAAATGAAGCAGAAAAGAAGAAAGACAGATCACAGGGACTAACCTGTGTTTTTGCTGAAGCTGTTCCATGTGCCTGCCAAATAAAGATGCCATATGAGCATTACATGGCTGAGTTAGCCTAGCAGAACCAGGTGACAGGATGGGGACAGCTGGATGGGGAAAAAGGAAAGCACGGAGGTGAGGAGCAGGGAGACTCCTTTGTTTGTTGTGCAGTTGTTAGTAGATGTATTGTTGGTTTATGCTGGGGGTTTTAGCCGCTTCTTTCCCTGGGCATGATTTGCTCCGGCACAGAGCAAAGCATAGTCCCTGTCAAAATTTAATGACCCATGTGATTTTTTTTTTTTTTTTGGTGAGAACCACAGTTTCAGATGCAGTTCAAATTGTTTTTCTCTGCCCTAATGTTTTCCAAAACTTTGAAAGGGGATTCTTACCTTTACAAAATCTCTATGAGCGGTGACAGAAGGCCAGGGTAGAGACTGTTAAAAACTGTTCATCAGTGAGCCATCTGTACCCTGGTGTGTCATCATTGGCCCCTCTGCCAGACCAACAAGCACAGGAAGAGGCATTGGGTTTAGAATGAGCCAAAAAAAAAAAACATTTGTAACAACAACAAGTAAATCTTTGTATCTTTTGTTGAAAACAGGTTTTATTTGTAAATAGGTTACTTACTAAAAATGTAATTCCCTAAAAAGTTTTATGAAAACCTGGAATTATTATAATAGCTTTTTAATATGGATGTCTTTATCTAGTCCCAAGCATTGTTAATTGCTTTTTAATAGTGCTATTAAAGGGAGGCTGGTTCTCACACCCCGGCACACCTGTACAGATGATAACTATAGGTTAGATGTGGGGCGATCGATCTGAGCACAGAGTCATCATCATATTGTTGATTAAATGTCACCAAGGACCCAGTTTGTTCCAAATGCAATCAACCTGTGGAGGATTTTATTTAACCTCTAAGCGTTCTTTAACAGAGGATTTTTTTTTTTTACTTTTTATTCAGAATTTTTGTATCTTGTATCCATGACTAAAACATTGAATCAAGAGCATATTCAGAAAAATATAGAAGCGAAGTTTAGTTCAGTAAAGAACATTTTTTTTAAATAAAAAAAAGGCTTGTTTAAATTTTAGTCTCTTCAGTCTGGTGTGATCCAGCATTGCAGTGAAAGCAGTAGAGCTTGCCAGCCCCAGTCCAGATTAGATAAGCAGGAAGTGCTGAATCTGTTCTCTTTCTGCCTCCTTTTTGGTACACTAAGGCTGTAAAAGTCAGCCCCTCAGTGTGCAGAAGTGATGATGGAGGCATAATTGAATAACCATGCTGATTATTGATATCGTGCAAACACACAAGCTTTTAATTGTGTCAGGCTACATATTGGGGTGAAGAAAAAAAAGTAGAGGAAAGGACTTCAAAAGAGTTCTTATCAAACAAATCACTTTGAAAATGTGAACTTATCAAGTATGCATGCATTATAGAGACATTATGTTCTGTGTAACTTGCTCTGAGCCCAACAACTTTCATCAAAAATGTTAATGTATGTGTCCCAGTGTTCCGGCAGCTTGTGTCAGTTTTTCTGCTTTATAATCATCCATTCATTGCAATAGTCCAGCTTCAGATGATACATTTTAATTGGACATACTTAAATTATAACCCTTCTGGTTTTTATTATCCTTCTTCTTTCATACACCCCAATATTCCTGCTCCCCCCAGCCACTGTGCCAGCGAGCCCCTGTTCGCCTCAGCGTACGTCTCCAGCAGTCCCACGCAGCCACCCGTGCAGCAGATGAAGACCGCCCCTGGACTGGTCAGGCGAGCCTGGCTGAGGATGACCCTGAAATGTGGGATCTGCTGCAGAAGGAGAAAGACAGACAGTGTCGTGGTTTGGAGCTAATCGCTTCAGAGGTACTTAAATTTGACAACAAATCAGTTCTTATTTCCTGTTTTAGTTTAAATGTAATGAATATCTTGTGGTAGAGACTAATTGAAAGAGCAGGTAACAGATAAAATAAAGTACCATGATTAAATCTCCCATAGCAAAATTATATTATTACCACTCTGTTTTCAGATCTATTTTGTGGACCAAACAATAATTGCTGATATGACATAAACTTATTACCGAATCAATTGGTTAAGAAAATAAGTTTGTTTAATAATAATAATGAATCTAATTTGTCAGATGTGAAAATGATATAGTTTTGTTTTCTTCCTGTACTTAATCTGAACAAACTCATAAATTTGTTAATAGTCTGAGGTTTTACTGCATGTAACCCAAACCCTGTTCCTCCCTGTTCCTTTCCTGGTCACACCACTGAGTTTATACCTCTTTCCTGTTAAAAAAAAGTTTCTTTGTTCTTTGGCAAACTTTTGTTTTCTCATCCTAAAAGTATTACTACATCAGATTTTTAAATAAGCAAAAAGTTTCTAAATATCACTGTGTACAATTTCATTTACTGCAGAAGTAATGTGTGTCATCTCCACTTCTCTTTTATAAAACATATAATGTATATTTTCAGTGACAGTGGAAAGGTGCCTATTTTCTAAAGGCAGTTATGTTTATTTTTTATTAGACTTGCACCAAACAAAAGTTCCAATAACATATTTTTGTCTAATGCAGAATAAATATTTATCAGAGTTTTTCCTTTTGTTCAAACTTTGACGATACAGGAGTTTTTATTTTTGTGCAACTGTAACTTTGTTTTTCAAAAACAATAATTTTTTTTTGTTGATCAAAGATATTTTAATAATTTCAAAAAATGAAACCCTCCACTATGTCTGACAATGTCATTACAACAATTTAGTTTGGTATTTTAATGTATATTTAACAAATGAACAATGTTTAGCTGTTCAAGACAATACTTTAATTGCATATTTATTTTCTCCAGAGGTTGTAATCCTCCACTGGATTCTTGTGCAATCTAACAAACTTATTTTTTTCAAAACTTTTGCGTCACTAAAAAACAAGTAAATAAAACCAGGTAATCTCAGTAAATCACATTTTAACCTCTTGAACAGCTTGATATAATTGGCACTTTTTTCCATTGATGTAAACTTCTCAACAAAAAGTGGGACATTACAGGTATTCTGATTGTAGTTGAAAGTTGTTCATTTTTTTTTTTTTAGATCAGTCACTTTAATGGAAATGTCATCTTGCCATGATTAGGTTGGCTTGTGTTTAAAGAAACAGTGTAAGCACTTGCTCGCGCTGTAAGAGTTGGCAGCAATTGTATTTTGGCAGCACAGGTAGCTGAAAGCACTTCATCTCTGATTAACATTCTGGCAAAACAGGTGAATTTGTAGACTGTAATGCTATTTGTATGACTGAAGCCTTTTTGTTAAAGATTTTTAAAGGCTAAATGGACAGAAAGTCCTCTTTAGTTATTACACTGAATACAGTATGGTGCATTAAGCACAACAAATAAAAAGGGCATTGCATTGATAATTTATTGAGTGCAAAGAAGTCGTGACTCATTAATTTCCAAATTCTCTTGGAATTTGTTTTTTATTGCACTAATTATCCTGTTTCTTCAATCCTACAAGGTTTGTAGAATTATATTTGTTATTAAACATAGTAATGATAAAACATTTATTGCAAAATCTGACTAGAACAGATAAATATCAGCCTCACTAAACATTCATTTGTCACCCACTGACAAACTGTACAGTACAATTATTCAGTATTGTCTTCTTTAGTCATAAAATCTGCAGGAAACTGGCCTCGCTTTAAGTAAGAATAACTTTGTACTTACAGCGAAGTATTCGGGCAGCCTGTTTGTTTTCATTCCTGGGCAAGACTGCGTGAAATGGAGAATTTTACTATTCAGAAGTCCAGACAAGGCTTTATGTTCTGTTGTTTTTGCCCCCCACCCCTCCTTCTCTTGTTTCTTCTTTGCCACAATAGTTGTTCAGTGGAGTATATCAGCCTCCTCTCCAAACAAAGCCTGACCACTCTAGTGTGAGATAAAGCTGATATCTTCATTCTGCTTCCCTCCTAACTCACTCTGCGAGGCCCATCACAGTACAGTCAGGCAGACACTGCTTGAATCATAAGACATACATTTTTACACACATGCCCACCCAACACACACACACACACACACCTCAAAGCCCTGCGAAGCAAATGCACTTCCTTTGCTAATATATGCACAGTTATCTCCATGACAGACGGATGCAACAGAAAGCTGTTACTGGAGCTGTTATCTTCCTTGATCTCCTCTTTGCTCCTTGGTGAGGCATTAGCATAAGCACTCATACATGATACAGCCCAACCACCCAGTCAAAAAATAAACAAATAAAAAGAGTTAAGAATGCATTTGACCGTGAATGTTAGGTCACATTCTTGGCCTTGTTTTCGACCTGTGCCTATTTTCAGCAAAACATGCTAACGTTTGTTTTTCCCCGAAAGAGAGAAGTTATAGTAAAAAGGCCTGAAAATTGTATCTCAACATGTTCAGAGACATTTATTACATTATCTTGTATCCTCCAGCAGCTTGGCGATAAGCACTGTGAAGTGTAGAGTGTTAGTCTATGGATGTCCAGAGGTTCAATACTGTAATGATTGCCTCTTGCCAGAGGGGGATTTCTCACTATCACTTAACAGACTTTAATTTGCCGTCCTTGTCCCTTCTATCCTCTCGTTTCATTGATCTAAGTGTGTGTGTGCTTGATTGTGTTCTCACCACAGAATTTCTGCAGTCGAGCAGCTCTGGAAGCTCAGGGTTCCTGTCTGAACAACAAATATTCAGAGGGCTATCCAGGGAAAAGGTAACTGTTTATTCAGCCACGCCTCACTTTATTAACACTGCTGATATTCTGTGCTTGAGGACATTTGCTACAGACCTGTAAAAAATAAAGACGCACACAGACACAGACCAATTTATGCTTTCTTCTTTAAACAGCCTGTGACACACACCTTAACCATATAATAAACAATCCACAGCCTCTGTCCTGCTAAAGTGATAACTGAATGTTTTTTTGTTTTTCCTGTTGTGTCTTTTGGATAATTCACATTTATCAGCAGCAAACTGAAAGCTGGCATGCTTTGAATGTTAATGTTAATGTTTGATGCTTTTTGAATCCTGGAATACAAGCTTCTCATAAATCTCCCTCCCACTGTATGTGTTTTTAATTTTTATCCCCCCACCCAGCTTCCTACTCATCTGCTGCTTTACGCTTTAATGTAATGAAACAAAAGGATCATTTCATTGATTTAAAGGTTTGTGTTGATGCTGTGTTGTTTCTTTATCTGCAATTTTGCTGAAATGTTTTCAAGCATTTTTCACCTGACATGCCCTAAATCTGTTGTAGCATTCTGGGATCTGCTTTGGTTGAGTTAGCTTTTTTAATAATTTACTCCATTTATGACAAATGCCAATGGGTGTAGAAGCATTTACATAAAGTGGTTTTAATCTTCTATGTAATAATTTATTAAATGACTATGTGAAAGGATTTCCTTTGGACAGAATAATCTATAAAAGTTGTCCTTCCGTCGGGCGTAAAGGATGAGCAAAATTAAACTAAAAGACCAAATTTCACCTTAACCTTGTGCGGTCCGTTGTAAATCTTGATAAATGATAAATAACGTTGAGTTAATTGAGTCAAGGATGTCTTAATACTGGATTCTGAAGCCCCCAAAAATATAAGAATCATTGTAATTTGTATGCTTAAATTGCATCAAATGAAAATTAATTTTGGCATATTTGAAAATTCTCTTTCTTTACCTTAACTGCAGATACTACGGTGGAGCAGAGGTGGTTGACCAGATCGAGCTTCTATGTCAGAAACGAGCTCTGGAGGCCTTCGACCTGAACCCAGAAAAGTGGGGCGTCAACGTCCAGCCGTATTCGGGTTCTCCCGCTAACTTTGCTGCTTACACCGCCGTGCTCAAGCCCCACGAACGTCTCATGGGCTTAGACCTGCCTGATGGAGGACAGTCAGTATTCTGCTTCTCTTTTGTCCCTTTTTTTCTATCATTATAAACGCTAGTGACCTAAAGAATCAATGCAGTGTTTTATTATTTATATTTTGGCACAAGTTATTAAGCTGTTTGCCAGAATAAAGCTGTGTACATTTTCTTTTTTGTCTCTCCAGTCTGACACATGGCTACATGTCTGATGTGAAGAGGATCTCTGCAACCTCCATCTATTTTGAGTCCATGCCCTACAAGTTAAATGTAAGTAGACATATCCAGTAAAATGACCAAACAGATCATAGGAGGCATATCAAAATAATATGTATCCAACACAAATACTTATACACACCAGCATACCGTTTATACACAGAAATATTAATTTAGGATATTATCAAACCAGAGTTGGCCTCGGCTGACCTGAGGGTATTTGTCTGGCTCCTTGTTATGGAGCCTTTAGAAAATTATGTTTAAACCCCTGGGGTGACCGTGGCAGCCGTAACTCTTTTTTTCTCTAATATTTGAGTTGATTTCATACATTAAAAATTATATGTGACAACTTAAACTAATAACTTACTGCTTCTTTAAATCTTACTTTTTAAATATTAATTATTTGGGCATTTAAGGAAAGATTAAATGTTCTACATTTATTTTTAAAGGGAGTATGTATTATGCAAAATTGACTTTTTTTTAGAGCTTAATATCTTGTTATAAGGTCTTTTCCTCATCAAACACACCCAGTGTTGCTTTGTCTCATTCATGCATGTTTGACAAATCCTTGAATCTCCTGCAAAAATGGTTGCTCATACAAAGCACCACCTATTTACCTAAAGCTTCTTCCTGGAGGTCCCGTCCCACAGAGCACCCCTCCCCTGCCCCACACAGCTCCACCAGACTAGAAAAATAGATCTTGATCTATGATCTATATTTATAGTTTCTACACACATAGTAGCTTAACATTGACGTAATGTGCGAATGAGAGGATACTGGGAGATATATTACCAGGCTGAAACGTCTTGTAAGAGCCTCTGGACTCGCTCCGGTTCTTCAGAAAAAATACTTTCCGGGTCCAACATGGAGTCCTTCAAGTAAGGTACAACTGTTTACTGAGTTACAGTTTCCAAAACTGATGTATAATGTTGCTTCGTTTTATACAACAAAATACAACGCCCCTACAGTAGGTTGTAAACAGCATGAAGCAGTGATGTGATGACGTGCTGAAGTGGGAGTGTAGGAAGCGGTAGGAGGTTCTTAAAGAGACAGAGGTTAATTTCAAGATGTTTAGATAGACTATGATTCAAAGTCGAGTTTATTTTTAATATATACAGCATTTTCATAACAACTGAAGGTAGCAGTTACTTGATTGTGGTATAAAGTTGAACTATGTGCCTGGAAAATACATAATACACCCCTTTTAATAGATTTGTTTTTTCTTTGCTTACACTTTGAGGATACAAGTCAGAGTAACTTCATTCGTAACACAAGAAAATATAAACCCGACAGACACAGTTCCTTACTAAAAGAGCGTTTAAGTTGATCTATAACCACTCTTCATAATGCAGCCATACACTCTCTGTATAATACTAAATAAAAAAAACATTCTTAGGGTTGTTTATTTGCACTGAAATCTTTCAATATATGCATATACACCACATACAATAGCTATAATTCAGTCTGTGGTATATCTAATGTATTTTATTCTGAGGGTTTATGGTTCTGTGATAGTGTTGGTAGCTGTTGATGGATGGCATAGAGGGTCTGCATGTCCAGACCTGCTGATGTATGGGCAGGCAAGACCCCTCTGTGGGAAAGATAATGGGAAATCGACAGGCTGGCCAGCATCACTGGCTCCGTCTTCACAATGAGCAGGTTGATGGAGTGAGGGGGGCATCCATAGAAGTGCTCTGGAGATGGGAGATTATCAGGTTGTCTAAATAAAACTTCCTCTCCTCTCTCTTCCCTCCTTTTTTCATGTTTCTGACACTCTATTCTCCATTGTATCTGTCTCCTGCTTTGTTTTTCTGCTAAATCCAGCAAACTTTTATTGTCGCTACTTGAAAGCTTGGAGGAAAATTAGAGTGTAGAACCAGGCATCGAACACACTGGTCATTTTATGTGAATCTGAACTCCATCCTCTGATTTATTTATTAACTAACATGTTTTTTAAAATATCCCAGATCTTTTAAAGAAGCAGGGAGAGTCTTAGAACCGGCTTCATCTGTTCAGCCCCATCGCACCAGTTTAGCAGATTCCTAAAAGGCTGAATTAGGATAAGTAGCGGTGCATTACTGCAATTGCTCCATCTTCCTCCACGATATGATAGGTGTAAATGTCTCCCTTAGATAGATTCCTTCCCCTTTTAAAGTAGCCAAAGTACTTCAATTGCAGCAGCTTCAAATGGAAAAATCTCTTCTCCGTGTCGATATGCTCACTCTTGATCTCCAGATATCTGACTTTTTTTTCTTTTTTATCTTCTCGTTTCTTTTTACCCTGACCCTTACTCTCCTACGTATATTCTCATATTCCTCCTCCACATCCTCTTCATTCGTTCTTCTTTCATTACCTTTTCTCTCTCCTCTCACTTTTACTTTTTACTTTTTTTGCAGCCTGCGACGGGACTCATAGACTACGAGCAGATGGAGATGACAGCCAAGCTGTTCCGGCCCAAGCTCATCATCGCTGGCACCAGCGCCTATGCTCGCCTCATTGACTATGCCCGCATCAAGAAGGTGAATTGAAATCCCTTTATTCAAACAACCTCACCCTGTTGTCACCCTGTCTTTGCTTTCTTGCTACCTGTTTTTTTTCCTCACTTCTCTCTGTGTAAGTGAGGTTAGACCAGCTTTTGTCCTCCAATGTTAAACTAATTCAGCCCTTTCACTGAAATGTCAAACACACCTCTCTCCTTTAAAGGTGCATCTGACCTGCCCAGAGTTTGTCGCAGGGATATTTTTAACCTGCATTTGAGGTTTTTTTGTAAATCCAAACCATTCACTTTTTAAATGTTTTATAGCATTTCCAAATACAAATGGTTTTGGTCTCAAAAAAACGTTTTTATGGAGGGAGTTTTGTTGCCTGGTAAACTCTCTCTCAGCACACAGTAGCAACTTCTAAACGCACACTTCACTGCCCACTTTCATGGCGCACAAGAGGACCCTTTATCTGTTTTGTTATACCAACCTGCTGATTCACTTCATTCACTCCATGACTGCTTCCCTTTGTAGCAGAGCTCCACTTTAGATAGTACCATCAGATGGAGTGTCCCACCATTACAGAGCTGTGTTTTTATTAACCACCATAACCACTCTGTAGCTGGGCTTTTTACTGGCGTGCTACCTCGAATTCCTCTGAGTTTTTTACTCTGCTGGCCTACGACAATAGCAAAACTTGTGTTCTTTACTCGCTTTACCGTCCTTTTTTCTTCTAATACACTTACACTGATCCAGTTTAGATGCAAAAAGAAAGAAGATTGCCCTGATAATGCATTTTAATTGGAACAGTCAAAAGATTTACTGTTCTGATCAGTTGCCAGCGAGTCATTTACATTTTAGCAAGCTATTTATTGTTTCTGCCTTTTTCAATAAATGCTGGCAAGTGAAAGCATGGATTTATTGAATGTTGCCATAATATTTCAGGCCTCTTAAGACTGCAGATGAGAGTGTAATTACACATCATGAAATATCTTCCCTCTGAGAAAATAGGTAACGCCAGCAGATGAAGAGTAAGTTATCAAATCTTAATCATGCAGAGAAGATGCAAACATAGAAAAGCTAAGAGCTTATCTTTTATCTTAAATTTCAACACAGGAAGCCAAATAAAATTGTTTACATGAGTCATAAAGGCTTGTAGCACCATGTGGTGCAGGTTTATGGCACTAAAGCAGTTTCTGGCAGCACTTTCACTTTGGTCTCATTCAATTTCCTGTCATATTTTCTGTTTTTGTGCTTTTTGTATCAGCTGTGCACAGAAATTAATGCATACTTGCTGGCTGACATGGCACATATTAGTGGTTTGGTGGCAGCCAAAGCAATCCCTTCCCCCTTTGAACACGCTGACCTGGTCACTACCACCACGCACAAGTCCCTCAGAGGAGCACGGTAAGGATGGTCAATGTGCCAAAGAAGCAAAAGACGAGAACGAATATAATCAAGACTGACACAGAATTTTCTTTTACATTATGAAATTGCTTTGTCTTGTATTGGTTCTGTTCTCTCTAGGGCTGGCCTCATCTTTTATCGTAAAGGTGTACGCTCAGTGGACAAGAAAGGAAAGGAAATCATGTACGACCTGGAAGACAAAGTCAACTTTTCAGTGTTCCCCTCCCTCCAGGGTGGACCTCACAACCATGCCATTGCTGGTGTAGCTGTGGCTCTAAAGCAGGTCTGTCCAGCGCAAGTTACCGTCTTTAGTGTGACCAAATAAAAAAAAACTTGATTTGTAATACTAGTGCTCCTGTGTGTTCAGGCACAAGCTCCCGTGTTCAGAGAGTATATTACCCAGGTACTTAAGAACTCCAAGGCCATGGCTTCAGCTCTTCTCAGTAAAGGCTACACTCTGGTATCAGGTAATCTATCATGTTTTTTTGTTTGTTTGTTTTTTTTTACTTCTACAGAAGACATTGATCTATTGTACGGCAAAGAAACTCATGTAAAACCACCTGCCACAAAATGCAAATTCCTCAGTGGGGGGGAGACAAAGGTTGCATTTAAATTCATGATGTGCAAATGGACTAATGCTTGTACAGCTGCCTTGTCAGTCAAGAAAATAAAATCTGATGAAAGTGGTTGTTTTGTGATTGCGAGCAAATACTTGACTCTTGTTTAGCATTTAATACGCTGGCCTCAGCTGCTTCTTGATGTATAGCCCTAAATTGATACCCTTTAAAAAAAATCTAGACTTGTTTGTGCTTACACTGCAGCTTGTACATACTCACGTTTTAAATACTGTTTTACAAAAAAAAAAAGATTAACCTTTGGAACACTGATTTAAAAAAACAGTATTTATTCAAAGCAAATACAGATTTGAAGTGTTAAAACATCATTCTTAGGCTGACAATGTTTAGGAGACTTATGAAAATGTTTTTGTAGCTAAAGTCCAGTTTGAAAATAGTCACCTGTTTTGTGTCTCAGTACATGGTGTCCACAGGTTAATCAACTCAAATACCTGAGGTATAAAATGAAGGTGGATCTGTTTTCTTTTTCCTTTTCTTTTGGACTCTGTGAATAAAACATTAAGTGTGTAAAACTTTGGATTTTATTATAAGTATTGGTCTTTTTATCAATAGTTTTTAAAAAGTTGTCATTGATCTTGAAAAATGATAATCACCTCAGATTACCAATGTACAAGTATTATTTGATTGGATGAGAAATACTTGAGCGTTTTTATGACATGTTTTGATACCTGTGATTAGTTATTCTTTTATAAATTTCCGATTCTGTCCTCCTAGCTGCAGCCACAACCCACACGTATGAGGTTGATGTATGCTTTTATGATTTATTTGGAGGAAGTAAACCCTGGAAAGATTAGCGGCGACTTCAGTATTGGAAGCTGCTTGGAATCCAAATATATAAACTGCTCATTTATCATCTTCTGGAGATAAGTCTTTCTGCAGACGGCATGACAATGACAGAACATGTGGGATTGTAGCATCTGTCACAACAAGTGTGGCTGAAGCCTAACTTTAATCAAAACTTGCGCAGCATCTTGTAGTAGGTGTGACTTGTAGCGTGCCGGTACTATCAAGTGGGAACGATTGGTATCTGAAGGCTTGGGATGGATATTATTGACCCTCACACTGATCCACATCATGTTATTTTTTATTCATTAGTGGTGAAATAAAAGGAAAGAATATACAAATTCATCTCTAATTAAAAAGTTATCGTATGTGCATGAAAAAGGTAAACGTGGCACATCACTGATTAGATTATATAAATGTGTATTCCAGGTGGAACCGACAACCACCTGGTTCTGGTGGACCTGCGGCCTAAAGGCATCGATGGGGCTCGAGCTGAGAGGGTGCTTGAGCTCGTGTCCATCACCGCCAATAAGAACACGTGCCCTGGGGACAAGAGTGCCCTGACCCCTGGTGGCCTCAGGCTGGGTAAGGAACTGTTTTATATGTTAAAATAGACTTCTAATAATTTTCATTCATAAAGGCATGATCACGTTTCATAATGTCTTCTTTAAGGCAAGCTGTTTAGTTGTAGTGCACTGCTCTGTAGTTATTATTTTAAACATCTCTTCACAGTAATAACTTGAGTTTTCCATCAGATTTTGTGTAGTTTTGACACGTTATGTATATTTATGGTTCTAAAAGCTGGTTTGTCCAGACTCCTTTTGGTTGGCAAAAAGGAAAGGAAAAGAGAATAAATAGCACTTTATTTTTCTTTAGGTGCTCCAGCTTTGACTTCCAGACAGTTCAAGGAAGATGATTTTGTCAAAGTTGTTGAGTTCATGGATGAAGGTTTCAAAATCGCTTTGGACGTCAAAAAGAAGACAGGTAGGATCACAGTGTTGTCTTTTAGGTAAAAGCAGAGTGCAGTTCATTATTTTTAATGTGGATTTTACTGAATTATATCAGATTGGTCATAAGTGATAAAACAAAGGAGGAGGAGTTATTGTCCTTTGATGTTTGTAACTTCAGGAAAGCTCCAGGACTTTAAGAACTTCCTTCTCCAGGACCCAGAGACAGTGGCTCGTATCGCCGATCTGCGGCACCAGGTTGAGGCTTTTGCCAGGCCGTTCCCCATGCCTGGGTTCCCCGACCATTAGGCCAGCCAGTGTGGAGTCACAGCTCTGTAACAGCCAGGTGGCTGACAGCTGGCTGGGCAGACGTGTGCACAGTGAAAATGGAAAAATGTCATGGTAGTAAAATGTGGATGGTGCCTGAGAATTGGAACGACTCAAGTTCACTTTTCCAGTCAGATCTAGGTAACCATGTTTTTTTTTGTTTTTTTTATAACTTCTCTGTCAATCACAAGTCTATTCTTGTAAAATCATATCTTTCAGTTTGAGGTAAATAAACAAATAAAAAAAAAGAGTGATGACAGATTTTGCACAGCAGAAGAACCCTGTTATCTGTGTTGTGTGAAGATTATTCTCAGCTGTCTTCACACTACTCATTTAAGGCAAGCGTGAAAAAAAAGAAAACGTCAAATCAAAGAAAGACCAACATTTTATCTCAGTGTCTGACTTTTTTAAGTGAAAAAAATTAGCTTTAGGACACATGCAGTCTTAATTTTTCTAAAGATTCCTAACCAGCTTCACTCCTTGTGTTCACAGTATGATTTGTGGATGACAGTTTGATCCGAGGTGGTTTTGTCCAAATGTGAACTTGTATTTTTTTTATTTTTAGAGATTGGAGGACCAGTTTAAAATAGAATCAGTTTGTTAAACAGGTAAAATTAAACAGAATGTGGACAAAATATAATTTATTTACTTTAATACACTACAGGTCATGCTCAAATAAAATGTTTAAAAGTAGACTTGGATTTTATTTGAACATCGTCATGTTTAGTCAAATTTTGTCATTTATCTTTAACACCATTTCAGCATTTTGTAGATGTCATATTGTATTTACTTTCTATTTTTCTAAGAAAATGTTATGAATGGAAAAACATAAATGTTGCCTTCTGATAATTCTTTCTGTATAATTTCCTGTTTACAAGAGCATGTTTATTTGTTAAACTATTTGTACTGCAGTACGTCTTATATGTTATACTTTAATTCTTAAAACTACAAATTGCTTTAAAAAGGTTTGTGTTTTAGTTTAGCTGGTTGACAGTTTCACTCGTCATCATGGCATCAGTGAGGGAAGAAGATTTGTTTGTAAAATGGTCTGAGCAGCACAATTAAGAAACAAAAAGTAAATCTAAACCAGTTAATTTACGTTTTCAATATTTAGATTTATTCAAATGTCTTTGCCAAAATTTACCTGTCAGTATTTTTGCTATGATGTTCATTAATGTACTGTTGTACGCCGCAACAATTTCAAACTGTTTTACAGAAGATTTAATTAATTTTATTAGCATAATCCTAATAAAATTTAATTATGCAATAAATGGTTTGTTGTGTTTTTATTGTCAGTTTATCACAGCTTGTTGACTGAAATAAAACTGATGTTGGAGGTTCATTTCTTAAACCTTACTCTCTACCAACAATTTTTTTAGTTTTTTTTTTTTATTTCTTAAAGATGTATTTGATCACAATCCAGCAAAACAGGTTAAAAATAAATAAATAAAACCCTCCATAAAATCAATTATTTAACTAAAGAGAATACAGTAAAAGAAAAAGTATTAGTCGCTCCACACCAAAATCAAAGATTATTGAAAAATTCAAACTTAATTTTCTTGGCTTGAAACTTGTTCAGCTGTCGTGAGAAGAATGCACTAAACCCAGTGACAAAAAGGGAAACCATAAAACTATTTTACAGTTAACAAATTTGACATCTTTAATCCTTTCTTCTTTGCATTTATGTGGGGGAGCCCATCTAAAACCTGTTCATTATGTGAGCAATGTCTAAGCATTTATTTTTATTTTTTAATTCACTGCCACGCCCCCCTGCAGTACCACTGTCTTAATGTCCCCTGAAATTGTGCATGACATTCTTTACCAAAATCGCTGTAGTTTCTTTCTTCTCATGATGAGCTTAGATGCATGAAAACATTTCTTCCTTTTTAATTATTGATGGAAAATCTTTGTTTTATTTTATTTTTTGGTCACCTGTGTTGTGTTTCAGGTCACAAGCTGTGAGTTTTCCAATCAGATAAAGTCTAGACATGTTTATGGTTTTGCTAGCTCTGCTAAACACTGTTTGACCACATTCATTTGATTTTTCTCATAATTATCTGTGTTTTCCAGACTTAAGCTGTTCTTCAACTTGTTAGAACCATCTGTTTGTTACTGGATTCACATTTTTGTTGTTGACCTAACTGACACTGTAAATGTATTTGGGTCAAAGTCCTCTGTGCTCAGTTTTGTTTGTGATAGATCCACTGTAATCCTGATCTATTTCTTTACATTTTTCATTGCTTTAACGGCAGAGAGGATTAATAAATTAATAGTCTTTTGGAAAATGAATAGGTTCACAAGCAATGAAAAAGTACTCCTCACTTGTAATTGTCATAATTGTACACAGTACGACCAATCTGCTGTGTTTCCCTGTAATGTTTGTCATTTATCAAAACCTTTAAAACTCTCAGCTCGGCCCTCTGCCATAACAGAAAAACACACACACAGTTTCAAATGAAAAGATGATCAAATTAAATTCCCTTGCTAGCTGATCTGACAATAAATCATGGCTGTTTAATGAGGAGGGGGATAAATGACACTGTCAGCAATTAATTAGAAATGTGTCTTCAGCCTGTCATGTCTGTGTGAGATTAGGTTTGTGTGGAAACGGTACACACAAGTGTATCTCTGTCACTTCATTACCTGTCATAATTAAACCTGGCAGTACTTGATATGACCACGTTAAAAAAAAAAAAGGAATCTAAATATAAACTGGATGAGCCGTCTGTTCAGATGTAACTACGTTATACATTCAAGCCACACTAATGCATTGCAATTATCCAATAATGAAAGACAAGTACTCCTAAAGGCATCACTTCAGTGCATCTAGATGTTGTTCAATAATCCTCCCACAAAACACCTACTGTTACTTTAACTAATCTCTTTAATAAAATGCCTAAATTGATCAATATTAGACACTAATTAAAATTTTCCACCTCTGAGATCTGACGGTTTGAGATCCCCACAAGGGAGTTATAATTTGTAAAAAAAAATAAACTGATGCGGTACGCATTAATTGCACAAAATGAAAGTGGCGTGATCTTTTAGTTTGTGAGCACTGAATTATTTTTGAAACCTCAAGTTCAGCATTTTAGCCGTCACTATCTTGGTGTTTTTAACACTGAGCAAACACTGCATCTGACAAAGAGCTGTGAAAAGTTGGACCTCCCACTGGGTTGCAGCTTGTCAATCAAAACTTGGCTGATATGAGAATTTTTCCCAGATGTATAAATAAACTTCTTATTTTATTTTATTTATTTTTCCCAACCACACAAGTCACCCCCTGCCTGCCATTAGACAGCGAGCACTCCTGTATTTATTTTGCAGGGGCAGAAGTCTCTCTGCATCCTGCATCTGCAAAAATAATACATTGAGCCAGAACAAAAGAGAAATGCTTTTTGGACTGGTGTAAATGTGAAACATAAAGCTGGGTAAATCTGAATCAAGTTAAGGTTGAAGAACTGTTTGGAGATAATTCTTGAGTCAAATAAGAGTTTCAAGGTGAAATATTTCCTGGCATGAAGAAAGTGTGTTTGTGAGAACATGTAAGATTGTGCATGTCTAAAACAGTCCGTTATATTTTCCTCTTTGTACCTCGACCTGAAGCATTTTTTTGTCACACCCGAAACAGGAATCTAATAATAAAAACCCGTTCCTTTTTAATTATTTAATGTCCGTTTTATTTTCACATCCGAAAGAAACACTTCTTGCTCCTGAAGCGATGAGAGATTCAAAGAACAAAACTGAAAATTCTGCATAAATCTTTTTTTCTTTCACAAGCCGCAAACTATTTTCATTCTTTATATTGTAAGAGTGTTGGTGATATTTTGTGGATTCATCCTATCTGTATGTATTTTTTTATGTTTTCTCAGGTAGCTGTATTATTGTTGTGAACTTTGCTTGAAGATATTTTTTCTTTTAAGAGTATTTGGCATTAATATGACAAAAACATGCTGGTAAAAGGCTGTTTCTGTAGAAATCCTTAAAAGATAAGATGTATTGCGATGTCAACAGATCCTGAACAGTTTTTGCAAAAACCAAAACTAAGATTTTTTTTTCTTTAATTGGTAAAAACTGTATTTAAAACTTTTGTTCTGCAAAATAAGTTTCAAACGTCAAACTTTAAATTATTGCTATTTTAATTCAAAAGTGGAGTGATGGTCAAAACCTCTAGCCTACTAACATGTCTCTTCAATGTAACGTTGTAGCATTCTGACCAGATTTGCTGTTTGATTTTGATGCTCCAGCTTTAAAACGATAAAAAGCTTCACTATCTGAACAATATCAGTGGATCTGCCCAGGGCCTCCAAACAACTCACCAACACTTCTGCCTCCTGTTTTTGCAGCGTGTCCTATTTACTTATTTATTCATCCACCCCACTACCATTCCCCCTTCCATTCATTACTTCCCTTCTTATCTCGCACATTAAAATTAATCCTCATCTAAAAATATCGTGGATGTCGTGGAGGAGATGGTCTTTCTTGGTCTTCTTTTTGCTTTTCACAAAGAGTTCAAAATACTGCCACATCAACTCTTGAGGAGTAAAAACTAAAAAACAACATTTTTTGTAATCTTATTCACACATTGGAACTTGATTCTGAATTTATGTTTTTTGTACAGCTTTGGAAAGACTATATATTTTATCACATGCCACTAAAGGCAAAGTAGTAATGTGTGTGTGGGTGTGTGTTTAGTTTACGATATTTGCAGCCTGAGCAAAGTATCTCATGAATCACCTGATGGATTTTAATAAAACCCAAAGCAGTTTTTGAATGAAATCTAATTTATTTACGACAGTTGGTCAACCCAAATCAAGATGGCTGCCACAGCTAATTAACCTCGGCCAAAACTAACAGAATATGGCTTTAACTCAGGTAGTTTTGCAGATGAGTCTTACACGTCACATGAAATCATAAAATATTATAAAAGGCAGTGAGTGATGTATATTAAGGAATGCTAGGCTGTTAACTTTATATTAGCAGAAGCAACATGATCACAACAACCTGTGATGCTCTTCATATTTGTATGTGGGGGGGTGTACACATACACTCAAAGAATTGCAGCCCACCAACAGACAGAACCCACTGGGCAGGTCACCACACGGCTGGATGAAGCACATTGTGCTTAAATATGTCCACAGACACACTGAGGCATAAATGGGTCCATGCAGCGACTAGAACTCAGATTGTCTATTAGGCAGTGTGTTAGGAGACCTCAGGGCCTGACATTGAGATGGTTTGTGTGTCATTAAAGCAGGATTGTGATGCTGACTGAAGGTACACAAACAAACATGCTTCATTCACTAATCCCTCTAACAAGCCAGTAGGAGATGCATATTTGTAGATGCTTCTGATTCTTTCTTTGTAAGAGTTTAAAAAAAATAAATAAATGAAACTTTCTTTTTTAATAGACTGAATTATTCCAGGGTTGGAAATGGTCTCTCTCTGACCCCCACAAACATTCCCCTCATGGTTTTCTATTTTGGACCTTTTTTATCTGCAACTTCATATCTCAGCATGTGTTCATGTGTGACTTACTTATCCCAGCAGTGCTGGATTTGTGAAGTGATTAGTTCAATAAATGTTTTTTTTTCTGTGAAAAGGGTCTGTGTTTTATAAACCAGACTTTGGTTCAATAAAAACCAACCACAGATGGTGACAGCTCAGTGTTATACATTCTTTTTAGTTTTTAACTGTATGATCATGGTTTAAAGCTCATTGGTAATTGGGAGGAAAAGGATCCGTTGACCTCCTAAAATATATATGTATGTATATGTATATGTAGATCTTCTGCAATTTGCCCGTGGTCAAGTTGCGTATGCAGCAAGTCTAGGAGAGAAAACCAGACATCTCTCTCCTGAACCCAAGACGTTCCCAGAATCTCATCCTTTCGGTCATGATCCACGCCTCCTAACCATGGGTGAGGGTTTGAACAGAGGCAGACCAGTAAATCAAGAGCTTTGCCTTTCAACTCAACTCTTTCTTCACCACAACTGACCAAAACAACTTGGGGTGTATTCACACCAGTCCCGTTTAGTCCACTTTAATCAAACTCTAGTCCGTTTGCCTAGAAAGTCTGGTTTGTTTGGGGAGGTGTGAATTCGTAATCAAACTCTAGTCCGCCTGAAAACCTAGGTTTTGGTTCAGTTAAAGTGAATGCTGGTGCGGTTCGAATACATGTGTGAACGCCAAACGGACCTGAGACCACTCCAAAAGCAGGAAGTGGACTATCACGCAGGGCATTCTGAGTAATAGCAGTAATAAAGTTACTCATATCTTGTAAGTATCTTGCTAGACATCTTTATAAGGTGGACATCACTGCTGTGAAGTTGGACACACTCTTACTCTGTGAATGCCGCCTCATACGGAGCTGTCGTCATGCTGAGCCCAGTGTTGAATGTTTGACACATTTGCCAAAACCAAAAATTAAATCTACAACTGTTAAAATCTGACGTTACTCCATATTTGTTTACATTTTGTGAAGAAGGAAGTTGCGCTCAGTGTCTTCAGAGGTTTTTGTGTCGATTCCTTCAGTGGGTCTTGGTGCAGCGACACTACAGGAAAGGGGGGGAACAGGTTGTTCACAGGGTTTTGTTTGTTTTGCACAGTACAGTGTGAATGCGAACCACACCAGCTGAAAAAGTAAACAAATCTTGCAGTTTTGGTCCCCAATCGAACAGAGTCTACTGTCTATAAGGTATGAATACAACCTTAAACTTCACCACTTAGACACGTTTAATAAAATTGTTACATTTTGTATCAAATGCTTTTTATCCTTTTTAAATACAGAGAAGGTAGTACCTCACCACTCCTAAGCAGGATGTTATTTTAGTCTGGTTTCCATATACTAGATCCCAATATTCACTGTTCAGAAAACAATTGTAACAAAACAGAGTTGGGCAATATCCCTTTAATGTGTACGAGGCCTTTAACTGTAAAACAGCTGCAGCTCCACAGAGCCGTCACAAAGATCAGGCACTGAAGAGATTTACTCTCCTAAATGTCACATTAAAGTAACTCATTTGAGCGTTGAAAGTACATTAAGTGAGTGGCATATTTTAGTAACTATGACAGGTAGGTTAATTATCATAAACAGACAACTTATACGAAAACTGTCAAACATTTTTATCCCGTTTAAAAGGGTTTAATAAAGCAGAAAAAAAGGTTATCCTACAAACAGCTGATCATCCTCTAAAACTGTCTTCATGTGATTCTTTTTTTAAATTTTATTTACAATATTCATTTATGTTGCACAAGGTGAGACAGGAAGTTCTGGATCAGTGAGGTGACAGCTGGAGAGGGGGGTCTGGTTAAACTTGATACCCCTGGAAGTTGCCTGAAGGACCTTTTTGTTTAGAAGTCGGGTCTCTCTTTCTTCAGGCTCTTGTAGTCCGTGTTGACGGCCACAAACTGTGGAGGGAAGGTGGAATACATTTAAATCTGCTTTGCTTAAATTAAATTTAACAGTGCTGTCTTCAAGAAGGCATGCAAAAAGTGAAGCGAGACTTAAAATGTTTTCTTTTTTTATTCAGCCAACACTTATCCAAACATAATTTACTATGATCTTAGTCTTTTTTTTTATGCCGTAAGTCCATAATGAAAACTATATTTATATTTTTGCAGTGATTTTACTTTCTTTGTGTACATTTCCTGATCTGACATTGAAAGCATCACCCTTTCTTCGTTCCT
>JARVJO010000365.1:15175006-15196204 GCA_031762555.1 Cynodonichthys magdalenae
ATGAGATGAACCCAGCCCAGTGAATTGGCAGTTCTTCCCTGTTCATTAACCAAAGTCTGGATTTCACAGCTCTCCACTGCGACTGTCCATCCTTTCACTCCCCCCCTCCAGCAACACATTATGTCGCCAAAGCACAAACAAAAAGACAGAGATGCAGGAGGAGTGTGTCCGTCCTCCTCCTCTTTCCCATGTCCATTACAACAAACACTCAACAGCCTGAGAGGGAAGCGGACACTGACCACGACACTCATCAGCAGCTGGTGATGAGGTCAGGCTTTATGGCTGACCCTCGGAAAAAAACCAGGCCTGAAATGGGAAATAATCCATCTACATTCACTGCTTGTGTGGTCACAGAGTTCAGAGTGGAGCTCTAAAATGTGGACGTTTTGATGGATTTTTCTTTTTTTTTTTTTCTTTTTTTATGGCCTTTTGAATTTTTTTCTTTTCGGAAATGTATGACACCTAAATTAACACTTTTCCGTTGCAGGTGCAAATACTTTGTTGCTTTATTTGTTAGCTAATATAATTTCCAGGTTTTTGACCAATGCTGATTTCAGTTAGATTTGATGTTTTAGACATGAGGAAACTTGACCTTTTTTGATAGAAAAATACCAAAGTTTACCAGTCATGTTTAGTTATGTAAAATATTTCAACTTGTTTAACTTGTATTACATTTAGTGCATTCATATTTTGTTTTGGCACCACTGAACAAATTACATTTTGATTTTTAAAATAAGAATAAAAGCTGCAACCAGCAAATGCAAGCAGCTGAAGTTCTTTCAGCTGAGTTTATGATTTTTACTTATTTGCTTTATCATCTGCTTTGTTACAGTGATTGTGTAATTTCACTTACTGCCACTAGGGGGAAACATAAAGTCTAACTCAGGAGAATGAGCTCAGCATTAGGTCATTGTTTCACTAGAGATTTATTTATTTATGTATTTATTTGTTTGGAAATAATTTGCTTCACTGATTTTTCTAATACTGACAGACTGTTTTCTTCTCTTCATTTGCATTATGTTTCTCACAGTATCATAAAAAAGCAGAAAATCACAACCTTCCATGGTTAAAAGCTGGGCAACTTTTATTTAATGCAGCTAATTTATTTCTCCTCTCAATCTCAGTTTTATAGTTGTGAACAAAGAGCTCAAATGCAGCTTTGACTGATCCAGATGTTTGTTTTTCTGATCTTAGTTCCACTCTTACAAAATTGCTGATCAAATGCAAAAAGTGCATAACATATTTTGGTTTATTGCCAAATCAATCTAACAGTATAGCCAATGTTTTAGACCAAAAAACACTTTCACTTTAAAGATGCTTGTGAAAGAGAAAATCAGAGTTGCACTTACATGACATGAGGCCCTCTTGCCAGTCGGATCAGGTAGAGCCCGGCCCCTGTGATGCCCAAAGTAATAAAGAAAAACTGAGGGATCAGCTGAGGACAAAAAAGGAGCAACAAATTAGTCCCAAACCACAAAGTTATGATGGTAGGAGGGGGAAAAAAACATATATTCCATCAAGTTGTGATATGTATCATAAACACCCATCTGTGTCGAAAACACACCCAGAGATGGTTATTATTCTTGTTTTTCCTCTCTGCCCTGCTGCATATGCCTGAGGTTTAGACCATGTTTGAGGCTGCTCAGTGTCAGCTTGGTTTGAGGGGGCAAGGACACAGTGTGTGTTTGTGGGAAAGGTGAGAGTATGTGTATCAGGTCATCCTTTTAATATAACACTATACCTGTAACAGTACATGTTTTCACATATAGTCTGAGTCTATTTATTTTTGCATTCGACACATATGGTTGTGTGTGTGCATACGTGTGTGTATGCAGGGTTTCTTAATGTGATGTCAATGTGTGATTTGACAATGACAGGAATTAAAAATGTCAAAAACCACATTGAGACATGGCGACAGCGTGAAGCGCCGTCTAAAACAGCTGGAGAAACGTTTAAAACCAAACGGCACCTATTTTGTTGACGCTACACGTCCACATATTCCCTGTGTACTTTTTACTGTGTGATACTGTGTTTTAGTCGGAGTCACACTGCTGGTGAACAGCTGTTCCCGGCTCACACAGATCTAGTGGAGCCGCAGCGAGCTGACAGTTTGATCAGGTTGAACTGAAGGATGTCTCTACTCAGCTGTAAATAGACATCTGTCCTCTGCTAAATGTGTTACACTCGCCTTGTTGCTGATTAGAAGACTGTCTGCTGATGAAAGTTAGGAGATTCACCACATTAAAGTTGCTGTAACTAAATCACCAGAACCCTCTCAGGACTGGACAGCTCCAAACAAACCTTGGTTCCAGAAACACTTTGGGGAGGGAAATCCAAAATCTTCATCGGTTTAGTTGTTTAAACTATTTTCAAAAAATGCAAGAATAGGAAAAGTTTTATTTAATGAATCCATCCATCATTTATCTTCCACTTATTCCAAGTGACGAGTCAGGTCTCTGGCCAAAAGTCTCTCCAGCTTGTCCTGGGTCTTCCTCGGGGTCTCCTCCCAGGCAGACATGCCACCTCAACTGGCTCCTCTTGGTGTGTCTACTCAAAGCCTCTCCTGAAGAACTGAATTTCTCAGCCGAACTCTGAGAGAGTCCAGCTACCCTGTGGAGAAAACTCATTTCAACTGTATGTATCCGCAATCTTGTTCTTTTAGTCCCACCCGAAGTTCTTGGCCATAGGTGAGGCTAGTAATATAGATTAACCAGTAAATGGACAGCTTTACAGCCCAGCTCCCTCTCTGACAGAACCACATCATCTGCAAACAGCAGAGCTGGATTTCTGAGGCCACCAATCCAGATTCATTCACTGAAATGTAAATAAAAACATAACTGCGTTTGAGCATTTTCCTTTCAATTTGGCTTTGAATTAATTTGGCAGCCGAAGATTAATTACAAAATAAATCTCCATGCATTATGACAGAGGAGAAGATTCAGTCAGAAGACCAGTAAAGTTTGTGAAGTCATGCTAAACGAGGTGCAACACCATCCTGCTAAAATCATTAATTACTGGGTAAAGATGTGGATTTGCTGGCATTTGTCTCCAAAATTCCAATATTCGATACCACTGATTTCCGGTTCTGATACAGAGGAAAACTCAGGCTGGTATATCCGTAATACTGATACTTGGTGCAAAGATACCTACTGTGTCTGGTAAATATTAAGAAATAGTGTATTTCATAGGTTGTATAAAAATACAAGCCATCAAAGTAAATTTAAAATTTATTTGAAGATGCAGCTTCCTCATTTATAATACAACCAAGCTAATATAACAGAAAAACCAAACAGAGGACACAGTTTTTAAAAAAATCAAAAAGGTGTTTTAAACAATAAAAATGAAGTAAAATAACAAAATCAATAAATTAAATTATTGTTGAATTATCAAGTACTACTATAAAAATGAAAACTTGCATCTTAATTTGTTACATGAACATAACCTGAAAATACTGAATATATACGTACAGATTGTGCTGCTGAGCTACACATTACCCAGGCAGAAGAAAAAGTAGTTTCCACCTACCGTGTTTCATTTAGACAACATTTCAATAGTTTAGTTACTTTCCACTGTCTTCCTTTTAATGATATACATTATCTGACATGACTGAAGAATCAATATTTTGATTTTAGAATTGATTTTTAGAGGATAAAGTTCTGGTGTCGGTGGTACGGACATTTCAGTATTGATCTGCACATCATTAGAAATGGCATCTTTTGTATGAATTCAAGCCAATGAATGGGAACTGATGCTTTTACAGCTTTGCCCTGAAAAGCCTCATGGCTGTAAAATAAAATGTTCAGTTTTCAAAGATGTAACCTAACCGATCGGCCTGACCTCAGAACACGTCCAAAATCTTCCCATTTTAAAAACAGTTGGATGAGGAAAAATACAAAAAACAAAACATTTGTGTGACTATCCTGATTGTTCTCCGTTTTTAAGTTCGACTGTTATGGCACAATTGTTTTTCCTTACTACTTCTACAGATTGTTTCTGCTTTTTTTTTTTTCCCCCTCTCCAACATTTTAGCCCTAAAAAGCAACATGTAACTGATATTTGTTGGTTTAATAATTGTCGACTGAATGGTTGCGATCCTGTCTGTATCCTGTGCACCGTCTCTTTGAACATCTTCTAACCTTGGAAATTGGTTCATGGAGCTTCCAGCCTGAACCCTGACTGCTACAGAGGCATCTCCTCTTGTCATCACGAGAGTAAACCCAAACAGCAACACACAAACACACACAAAAGCAGGTCAGCTTTGATCTGACACATCCACACACACACAGCAGAAAAAAAAATAGATTAAGAAAGGCCTGTCTGCTGGATACCTGTCTCCGTAATGCTGATCTCTTCATACTGTGTGACACAAGCCAAACGTTTCACCTTTCACCATTCAGCCTGACCGATATAGGAAGTGTTTTATACTCGCAGGGGTTCGATACTGATGCTGCCCTTATTACTTTTCTGGTGCACTGCCAAAATCCAACCCTGTCAGTCCATGAATTTGGGTCACCCTCAGTACGGCTCTGAGGCAACAGAGGGGGTGAAAAACAAGCACAGAGAGCTTGTGTTGCTTTCTTTATATAATATGAAAGGAAAGCAAAATAATGTGGCGAGAAACATCATGTGCCGTTACAGCACTGCTTTCTGTTGTGGTAACTTACACTCAAAGTTCCACTTCGAAACTTAGCAGAATGCTTCACCTTCTGCCGTGATTAAAGCTAGCACAACTTTGATTTTATTTATTTATTTTGCTTATTTTGTTTACATTTTAGTTTCAGAACAAATGCAGCAGGTTTGTTTGTATTTTCTTTGCTTAAAGCAATTTTTTTTCTTTTAAAATTTGGTTTTAAAATCATGTTGCGGTTCCTTTTTTTTTTAACCTTAACTTTTTTGCTAATTCACTTAGACGTTATTATGTTGAAGTATTTACTCAAAGGTCAAATAAACTCCAGAATAACCTTAACTGGTGGATCACCGTGTTCTAAATCTAGGGTGTCTGATCCTGGTCCTGGAGAGCAGTTATCCTGCAGGTTTTACTTGTTTTCCTGCTCCAACACACCTGATTCAGAGATTGAATTGCCTCTTCAAGTTCTGCAAAAGCCTGTTAATCACCCATTCATTCAAACAGGGTTTGTTGGAGCAGGAAAACCTCTACAAAGTGCAGGATATGGCCCTTTAAGACCAGTATTGGGCACACTTGTTATAAATAGTCATAGAAAAAAGAAATAAATGCTCATCACTTGCATAAATATAATTCAACCTACCCCTGGATGTTTCTTTGCATGCTGAATCATGGTCCTAATCATCTTTAATCTTCTAAAACAGAAACTTCTCAAGGAAAACCACAAAAAAGAAATAAAACAGTCATTGGTGTCCGACTGTATCCCTCTAAGCTAATGTTTCTGTGCAGAAGAAAAAGCTGTTTGTTAGCTGATGTACAGTTCGTACAGTACAACGAGACCTGTTGCCTGTCTCCTCTCTATGCCTCCCTCCCACTGAGTAAATGAGAAGGTCAGAGGAGAGAAGAGAGTTGAGAGCAGAGACGTACTCAGTCCTAATCCTCATAATCACATCTGCTCGGGACACTGTATGTTTCCACTGAGGCTCACAGAGTACTCTGTGTCCTAAACTGTTTTTGTCATCCAACAAGAAAACTGCAGGAGCTGAAACTCGGCCACTGTGCTGAACAATTTTACTAGTTTTCAAAATGAGCCACTTATTTTATTTTATTTTATTTTTTTCTGCGTGAACACCCATTACAAAACTTTTAAATCTCTGCTCAGCACTCATTAAATATTGCTTTTTTTAAGGCAATTTGCCAAATTTAACGAGAAGTAATGGCAACATCTAACATTTCCCTCGGGTCGAGACCTTTGTTGTGAGCAGGATAATGGCGATTGATTAGTCGCTGATGCTGCACCTGCAGACCTTTCATGTTCCTTAATCGCACTCTGCAACCTAATGAACTTAATGTAATTAATACTAAAATGCTATGCTGGATAAATTGCACAGCTTATTTCTTGTGTTTCAGCCATTTTTAATGTCTAAGCATCAAACTGCATGCTTTTTTCCTTGTAGTTGTACTTATCAGTACATAAGTGGTGATTATAAACAAGTAGATTAAAATATTAGAATTTTGAGTTTGGGGGAAAATATACATTTTTATTTTCAGTTTTTAAATTGATACATGGTGATGCTCTGTTTAAAGTGTGTTGGACTAAAAGTGGCTGTATTTTCGAAACTTAAACTAAAATTCGTTGTGTTTTCAAAGGACTGCAATCTATTGTGGTCCAGCTGAAAGATTTAATTTCTGCATGGAAGAAAAATCATCCACCTTTTCTCAAGATTAGGTTAAAAGTAATGGTGCTTATAAAAGTTGTCTGAAAAGAATTATTCAAGTAAAGTACAGAAAACCAAAATTTCTACGTAAGTAAAATAACAGTATTTGTTCTGTGTTACTTCTTTGCCTGTGAGGTGCAAACTGAGCATCATTCAGATGGTCTGATCAGGTCTAGAAAAAAGTTTTACTCCTTGAAGAGTGGAAGGCTGTAGTGATATGAGCCACACTGATGTTCAGTTTTCTTTAAACCTTTCATTCTGAACCCCCACCATCATAAACCTGTTTCTTTATGTCATGTTTTACTTTGCTTGTGTGATTTGAGGTGTAAACCCATTTCCCCAACTCTTTAACTCGTGTTTAGTGTATCCCAGTTGTCTAATGGTTGGTGATTTATGTTGCGCTGCCTTCGCGCCGCTATCTTATGAGTCACCCAAAGTTGTTTCACCTGATGCTTGTCAGTAGGAAGAATGCTATTTCTGTATGCTACATGTCAAAGGTAATGGGTGTAATTTTTCACCCAGCAAGGATAGGGAGATTGATGAGGGTTGATGGGTAAGGAAAGGTGCTCAGCAAAAGAGGTTTGAAGGAAAATGAGATGCATTAAGACGGGAAAGGTGAAAGGAAAAAAGTCGATAAATGCCCCCCCCCCATTGTTTTCCTGAACAGACGGCAAACCGAGTCTTTAAAAGACACAGAATGTGATGTTTAAATGTGTTGATTTTTTTCACTGGTGATTCAGCTAAGGGGAAGAGTGGCCTTGTGTTTTTGTTTTGTTTTTTTTGTAAGATTAATTACAGAAAGGTGGGCCTTGCCCATACATGTACTCGTGTGTCATTAAAAAAAAAAGTGCTGAAAATGAGTTTACAGTAACCTCCAGATACAGACTCTTCTCTTTTCAGAGCATCTGTAGATGTTAAACAAGGATCAAGATCAGTGATTTTACAAGGTTTAGTTTCCAAATTTAGTGAGCAAATGAAAATCTGACACTTGAGGGAACTCACTAGAGAAACTTACAAACCACTGATAAGAACATCTTCAACACTGGATTGGTTTACAGACTCTGAAATGCCACCCTGCACACTTTGCTATAATGACCTTTTGTTTCTCGCTTTGAGCAAACTTATCTGCTAAATGACTAAATGTATTATATACAACATACTGTATGAAGGTATAATTATACATTTTCTAATTAAAAATGGGAACTACTGAACACTGGTAACTTGTGCAAAAACCTTCCTGAAATGTCTTCATGACCCAACACAGAGCCTCTATGAATTTCCAACAAGGTTTTCTTTCATTGTCAGAGAGCTGTGGTGTTAAAATCACATGTCTGAGGTTTGCTGAAGCCTTATCCAAACTCAGCCTGAACGCAAAGCTGCGACCCCGACATGTGACCCCACCAGGACAGCTTCTGAATAATACAGTATTTTTGGCTATGTGACCACTTTCTCAAGAGATAAACTTTAGCTGTGTTTCATTTCCAGATCAGCCACCAGACAAAGCAGAAGTAAATCTAGTGCAGACATACTTTAATCACACGAGATCTTGTAGTCTTTTATTTTACACCAACCTTGTATAAAACTGTTATCCTGCTGAATTAAAGAGGATTTTAACTCTCAGTTTTCAATTAGTGACTAACCATCTGCATTAAATCAGAATAAATGTTTCAATTTGTGAAACTCTGTAACTTCTGAGCACAGTCTGCAGGCAGGGGAGCAAATTATATACCATCTAAAATTTAAACTGAAATTTAAAAGCTGTTATTTTAGGACACATTCACATTTATTAGTTTTTATGCGAGTTTATCTTCTCTGAAAAGGCACGTGCTTTTTGTTGTAAATATGTTTCAGCTATTACAGTAAATTGAAAAACTGATTTTTACCTGATTAAATAACTATTTAGATTTTGTTTTACTTTAAATGAGCTCGATCCTTTTTGCAGAAGATACGGTGAACATTCTCTTCCTTTCACTTTAATATGTCGTTGCTATAAATACTATCTAATATAACTGTCATTGAGGGGGGTCTTTAATAAACATGCTTGTCTGTCCCATCTTGTTTAATGGCAATGGTGTATAGTAACAAAAGACGTACATTTACTTCGTTACAGTACTAATATATTTGAGTATCTGCAATTTTATTTTGTTACAGTATTTGCCAAATATTGTTTTTAATTGTAATTTGCATTTCATTATATTCAAAACATAAAAATACTTTAAAATTTAAGACCTCGTTACTCACTTAAATTTATATATGACTGGAACTCACCATGAAAAGAGTTGTTTATGAACTCTAAAAAATAAACTGTTGAATTTACTTCAAGTTAAGTCAACTGGTTCCACTAAACCAAGATGAGTAAATTGAGCGATTAATTTCTTAAAGTGTGTGTAAAAGTACTTTTACTTTCCCAATTACTTTGAGCGGATTTATGATTTTTATCCAAGTACTTTTCTTATCTGTGAAATTAATTTTTACCCAATCAGTTTTTGTTAAGGTATTTACTTAGGTATTTTTTCCCCAATTACTTTATACACCTCTGGTCTTTGGTGTGAAGAATAGTTCAGAGTGAAGCACAGAGGAGGGAGTGTGATGACGTGGGTCAGCAGAAGCTCTGCCTATTGAATAGTTACATAGTTCGTACAATGGCTGTGTCCCAATTCAGGGGCTGCATCCTCATGAGTGCGCATTTGTCTGCCGCATACGTCACTGCCCCGTGCTGAGTGCTGTCCCAATTCGAAGGCTCCTCCTCATGCAGCCAAGGAATTCGGCCCACAAGGATACTCGAATGCATCCTTGATTTTTGACATTTATTGGGATTCAACTAAGTTGGCAAACTAAGAGGAAAAAAAAGACAGTGGAGTTTTTAGCTTTATAACAAGTGGGCATAACTTGGAAATTCATCACGGACCAAAGAAATTTTTTTTAAATGTAAGTTTAACAACTTAGCTGATGAAATTCATGCGCAATAAAATGTTGAATAAAATGCAGCTACAAGTACCCGAATTATTGTTTTTTTTTGTTTTTGTTTTTTTACATGTAACTTTTTAACGGTAAAGTTATTCTTCCAGTGAAAAGATGTGTATTTACATGTCCCAAAGCATTTTAAGTTTATGAAACCAATCACTATGGTAACGGGGTAGCGCGTGGTCACGCAAACATACGTCAAGCAAAGGTTAGACCATCTCATTTCTCAGCAGTTTTATGCAGCCTACCCAGATTATGAAGGATGTGGCTCATGTGGTCCAGGTGAGCCACATACCCATGAATTGAGACACAGCCAATGAATGATCCATGAAGAATTTCAGATCTTTGGCAGCACGATGGCTCAGTGGTTAGCACTGATGCCTCACAGCAAGAAGGCCCTGGGTTCAATCTCTGGTTCAGACTTTTCTCTCCAGTTTCCCCCACAGCACAAAAATATGTACAATCCGTTGCCTTCAGGACTAGGCCTCCCTTGCAAAAGAGATCTCCATGCAATTTGCTTGGTTAAATAACAGTAAAATAATATAAACACGTAAATTTAGCAAGGCTGCTCTAGTGGTTATAAAGCAGACTTTCACTTAAATCCAACATTCTGGACACAAAAGTTTTTAAAACAAAACAAAGTTTAGGACTGAACCAAATTACAAACTTTTGTTCATCCTTGAGATCTGACATGCATCTTATTGAAAAGACCTTTCCCCTGATTATTACTAAAATTGGTAATAATAATGACGCCAGTTTTTATATTTGATCACATAGTGACTAATCAGGACAAGAGAATAAGAAATGATGAAAGTTGTTGCAGGAACAGCATGAGCTTTCATTCTTAAAGCAAATTTTTTTTGTTTTGTTTTTGTTTTCTGCTTTTCATAAAAGTTTTGTCCAAGCAGAAGATGTGTGGCGTGTGCAACATCTGCTGGGAGTTATCCATCTGCAAGCCATCTCGTTTCAGTTTCCAACAGTCTGCGCACGTGTAAGAAAGTCATAGTTACTGTGACCGTCGTCATTTGTAATTTCTCTGAGCAGAAGGTGAAGGAGTTTTTTTTTTTTTTTTCTTTATGCAAATTGCATTTCAGTTAATGGCTATGTGTGAATTGAAGCATGAAAAACAACACAGTCTGTTTCCAAATGGCATAAAAATATAGCAGCCACCACTCCTGACAAATGGTTTCAGCACACAGCGTCGCAGCGGAGCACGTGCACACAAACACAGCTTTTAACATTTCAACAGGCACACCCACAGAAATAACAGATCTGTGTTTTCCATTGTGTGGTGGAGGGCTAGTTTTTTATTATTGAGTGGGAAAGTAGTGCATTCTGCATCCCGGCACTGTAAGCAGCAGCTCTGTTCTATCCTCACCACCGAGGTTTGGATGGCGGTCACGACTTTGTGTGCCCAAACCGGGTCTCATGAGTTCTGCAATTGCTTTGATGCATTTTTTAAAACGGCTGTGACATGAATGCCAAAAACACACAGGCTCTCATTCCTCCGGATAGAACAGTATCCTCACCATTTCTCCTTTTTTTTTTTTTTTGGTCACATTTTTCTTTGCTGTGGA
Source organism: Cynodonichthys magdalenae (assembly GCA_031762555.1). Lineage (NCBI taxonomy): Eukaryota > Metazoa > Chordata > Actinopteri > Cyprinodontiformes > Rivulidae > Cynodonichthys > Cynodonichthys magdalenae. The sequence goes on from JARVJO010000365.1 coordinate 15,185,890, forward strand.
CAAAATATGACGAAATTACAAGTTTTGTATTGACCCCTAAAGTCTACGTAGGCAGCCAACAGAACTGAGGTGCTGCAGGTCTGTTTGGTCCAATTTGTGTTAGAATCATTTCTTTCAATTTCTGCTCTTTTTATGTCATTCTTTATACGTTAGATTTTAGTGTTTCATATGAAAAAAATGCGTGTAGGCTGTTGAATCGAGTTAGATCTGTGTATTGAAAAAATGTGTTTTGCATATTTAAACTTATCGTTTGTGGTAAACTAGAAAAATAACATTTATTTTTTTTAAGTTGATAATTTTCTGTTGGATCGGTGCAAAAAATGACCAATATGCCGCACATTCTTCCTTTCACTTGTGTTTTTGCTGTTTTTATTGAAGTAGTACATCTTCAGCTTGACAAAAGCTGCTGAACTGTCTTGAAAATTAAAATCTGTTTTTAAATGAACCACATATTTTAGCACTTTAGAATGAATATCGAAAGAAATGTCTGAAAAATATTACATTATCATAAAGAAAAATGACTTTGATCAATGCTGGTGTCCTGTTTGTTGCTTCTGTTGCTGTTTGAAACTTATATTTTACTTCATGAAACCAATTCAGGATTTGATTAGTTTGAATCAGATCACTTCTTTCAATGGAGACAAACTTTCCGACTATTAACTGAATAACGTTAAAGATAAACCCAACTTTAATGTCTTGCCTTGGGTTAAAAAATTTCCCAAGTTTGGAATAAGGCTGTAAATTTGGGATATCTTGTTTTTGTTGCTCACTGTGGAATTGCTAAAGATTTTCAAAATAAAAGAATAAAATCACATTTAAAAAAATAGAGTAATTGCGTTGCTTCTTGTAACGACCCATTCAAAAATAAAACCAGGCTTATAACCTGTAAATATTGACAATCATTAGTTAATCTGCTTGCCAATTGTTGATAAAAGCCAACAGCTTATCTGTATTAAATGTTAAAATATGGCTTAAATAAAAGAAAAGTTGTTAATGCATTCACACTTTGAAAGTGAGGAGATTTACACCTTTTAGGAGTTTGTTTGCAATTTCAGCTCCATGTGATTAACACATGCTTTGGGTGTATTAAAGCAAAGCAAAAACATTAATGAAAGGTGAGATGCTGAGAAGACAGAATGAACTTTTTCATCTGTGTCAAGATGAATATTTGGAAAGCATTACTTTTTTAAAAAATACCATCATGTGGTTCCAACAAAGCCAGACATGTTTTTATGTGATTGCAATGCTGCAGAAATATCTACTCCCCATGAGTCCCTCTGGCTCTTTGTCAGTGGGGCAGTTTTCCACCAGCATTATGGATCGACTAAAGCGTCATAAATTCTGCCAAATGGCTTAATATCATAATATTATAGGCAACGTCATATCTGAATGTGAGAGGAATAATAGCTTTTCCTCCTTCTGTCTGCGGGTCTTGATGAAAACCTAATTTTATTGCCACAATCATAATGGAATTATCTCCAGGTGTGAGGAGGGCATTTAATGAAATCATTACAAAGGATTACTTGCTCTTTTTCACAGCCTTATTAAAAGAACCTTTATGATTGGAGGCAGAGTGAGAAAGGCTTTTTTTTCCGTCCTCCACTTCACTCTGACTGATTGCGTGTTTGTCAGGCTGGCAGTCGCAGCATTTGTGGCATAAAAAGTCTGCAGGGAGTCACAAGATCTGATTGGGAATATTGTGGGGGGGGAGAAGGGAGGATGCATTGGCTGCTGCTGTGTTTTATTGATGTGTTTCAACACAGATCTCGTTTTCATGCCCTCAAAACACGTGTGTATATATTTTTCACTAAACGCTCATCTTTGATGCATGGTTTATCTGTTCAAGCTAATGAAGTTTTTTCTTATCCCCTCTTTCCCTCTGGTGTGCGCATCCCTTTTTATTTCTGTTCCTCTTCCTCCCTCGGTCTCCAATGCTCTTCCTTTCCTTTTTTTCTCTCCACCTCCTCAAGCTCATCTACTTTTTATTAACAGTCATGTTACTTCATCCCGCTCAGTATTGAACTGTGCTTAACCTGCCCTGTAAATCCTTTTCCTACTTTGCCGGGGGGGGGAGACATACGCTGTATGGACGTAAAGTTTAATGAGCAGCACAGCCAAATCACAGCAGTATTCTCATCCATAATTCTTTTTGATTGAATCCTGAATTGTAAAATCAATGCCTTCTTGCCTCCTGCTCCCCTTCTGTTTGATATTTCTTTACATGACAAAGCAACTTTGTTTCTTCTCTCATCACCTAGTTGTGGCGCCGGAGGATCTGCGATAGATCAGCATTTGATGGCAAACAAACCTAAAATCCATCTTTATTGTTGCCATCAGCATTGCGGTTATTGAAATACATTTTTAAATAATTCACCTTCACAAGAAAGTGGGAGTGTATCTGTGTGTTTTTAAAAAGTAAAGAGAAATTGAATGTCAAACATTCCTTGAAGGAATGGATGTCATTTTGGGCTTAACTTTTCAGTGACAAATGATTCAAATCTGGTTAAATGTAACTTTTAAAAAGCTGTAACTTTAGAAAAATCTAATTTAAAACTGGCCCAAAACATTATTGGTGTGAAATGTTTTTGTCCTCACTGTAGAAAGAGGAATTCTGAGAAATATTCAAATACTTTCTAACAACACCCCCCACCCAATCCCAGCCGAGACAGACTGAATGATGGGCTTCTCCACAGTAGTTGTCAATATGAGATGAATGGCTCTGCCTAACTACTGCGGAATAATGTTTAAAACACAAAATGAACCCAAGTCGTGAATAAATGTTTTGAGGATTTGTGTTGTGCCTGGTCAGCACTGATTCCACTTAGCTGAAGAAAGGAGCGAACGGGGGGGGGCTGAGAAGCAGCAAGAAATCAGGCACTCAGCAGCTCCACAATACCCCATTAGTCTTCATTTTCAACGGGACATGCAACAGGGCCCTTACGTCTTAAAGAACAAACTAAAATTTATTGGGCTGGCCAGTTTGAACTAATTGAAAGAAATTGTCTGTCTGTTTGCTTTCCATTAGGTTCAGCGCTGGTGGTGGGTTGGTGCGGTTTGATCAGTCGGGGCCTGAGCCTGTGGCCCCACGCTCATCACCCTGGCCTGGTTTTCCGGTAATGGTTTGATCCATGAGCGCCCTCCTCTGAGCAGACAGTCAGCTGCGGGAATGATTCACCAAGGAATTGTTTAGGGAGGATTTATGAGATGAGTTCCTAACGAAGTGTTTTGAGGTAAACAGACTTGGATTGATAATGGCGTTTCAGTAATGGCTTTACGTTTTTAAGTTTGAACTTTCTATAGTTTTGGTTCATTTGGAGTTCGGAGCACAGACGAGGATTATGACTGATTATACTGACCTTGTGATTTTTGAAAAGACGATTTGGATTTATGGCAAATAGCTCTTGTATAAACCACTCTAAAAGTTTTGAAATTGGAGTTTATAAATGGCAAAAATCTAATTTTTAATCTAATTTCTAGCCGTTGGCTTGTCTTTCTCTTAAGAACCTCTGTCTGATTCTTTAAACTGAGATCATAGAATTTTGTCTGCTGCAGGTGAGATACTGACTGCGACTCACTGGAACCAAATTGGAGAGAGGAAAAATAAATCAAACTCAAACTAGAATTCCCAGATTATTTCAACAGATTATGGGTAAATGTACAACTGCTCGTAGATTTAGGAGTGATGTGAGTAATCCAGACTGTTTGCGTGGGTCAGACAGATAAACACTGCAAGTATCCTGTGATAGAGAGAAGTTGTTATTATTATTATTATTATTATTATTATTATTATTATTATTATTATTATTATTATTATTTGAACCTTTTATTTTACCAGGATATAATCCCATTTAGATTACAAACTTCTTTTTCAAGGGAGTCCTGGCCAAGATAAGCAGCAGTACATACAAAAGTAGAAAAGAATTAGAAAAATATGAAACATGTTTAAAAGCAAAACTAAGAATAAACATGTACATATGGAATTAAGCACAGATTTCCTCAGTATCAATTTAAAAGCTCTCAAACACATTACATACACACATACATAACCACATCATTAGACTTAGTTGTTTTTTAACAGGAAGATGAGATTATTAGATATTTGAGTAGTGTATTCAGAAGTGAGTCACACTCAAACTGCCAACAACACACACTACTGTGTAACCAAATGGAAAAAATACCTCATTTTATTTTATTTTACATTCCGCCTGGCGTCTAACTCTGTTTTATGTTTGCTTTAAGAGCATTCACCAAAAAAAAAAAATCTTTTTAAGAAAACAAATCCCGGCAGCTCCTCAGCCAAATCAATGTTTTCACACCCAATATGTCAACAGCATGTGCTTGTTAAGATGTTTTTGTGAATCCAACACAAACCCACAAATTGGAATGGGGGGGTAGAAAAGGAAAAAAGAGCTCTGTGGCATTAGCAGGACTTGAGATGGACTGGAGAATCAGAGCATCATTTTGTGTCTCATATTCTTCTGTTGGTGTTCTGGAGCCGGTCATTAACAAAGCTCAGGCTGAACGACCCGGCTGTCTGACAAGTGACAGGCAGTGGGTTTCATTTAAAGTTACAATTCACAACTGCAAAAAGGATGAGGGTAAAAAAAAAAAAAGACTAACAACTTACCCTGCCTTCCTCCTGTCTGTCACAGCCCAAATAAACCCTATAATTGCTACCATTTTACAGCTGATCCTCCAAATTTTCTTAAGTGGTGCAAATAGCAGTGCACACACACACACACAGAGTGTAGCAAATATATAATAATAATAAATGCACGCATCTTTGGAGGAAACTGACGAGCACGAATGTTTAAAATAATAAGATGCAGCTGCTGATCGTAGCGACTGTCTCCAGGTTTACTTCCCTGTGGCCTCTGTGGCAGCAGAGGAACGGTGATGAAGGCAGACAGCTGACAGGTGCTCCAGGATGGTGCTGCCATCAGGTGCATCTGCTAAACTTAGAGACTGGGAGATGGAGGAAGAGAGGAATAGGGGGAGAGAAGAGGAGTGGCCAAAAAAAAAATAATCATAAAGGGAAGAGAGGCATAAAAGGTAGTGAGCAGCAAGGGAGGAAGAATGTTTGTGTGCGCCTTGAAACTTTATGCCAACACTTGCAGAGAAAATCACAGGATGCCTTTGAACCTGGCTGACGGAATGGGTGCCTGAGCGTCTAGACATGACACTATGAGGGGCTAACAGGTTTACTGAACAGGTCAGGAGAGGGGGGAGGCTGAGGGAAGGGAAGGCAATAAGAAGAGCTAATGAGCATGTGCAGAAAATGGAGAGGGTTTGGTAAAGCAAATAAGAATGGGATGGGGAAAATTTTATGAAAGGCGCAAGAAGCAAAGGCAGCTTGTCGAAGTTTTTGAGTGTGTAAAGTGTGTGTGTGGCATAGGCACTTTGCCATATGTTTATTTATTACTGCCTGCATCAGCACTTTGCAGCTACATGCCTTCCAACTCTTGTCAAAAAAGAGAAAGAAAGCAGCAGGCTGGGTGTGAGTGTGCAGCCTCTGTGGATTCAGTGTCTGCTGCTGTGACAGTGGAGACGCTCACGTTCTGCCTGACTTTAATAAAAGGTGCAGCCGTCAGGAGCAGAAGCAGGGGTTTGAACCTTCCCATCAAAGCTGAGGCCAAGCACAGATGAAGTGTTCGCTTGCATCACGACTGGGCTTTTTTTCTTCTTCTTCTTTTTGGGGGGGCCTGAGCAAAAGTTGACAGTGAGTGTGTAACCAAAGAGCTGATCTCACAGCCCCTCCGTCGTCTCATGTGTGTCCATGTTTTCTGACATACGCTCACAAATGCCCAGCAGTGAGAGAAAACGAAGCCTAACTGAGCCCAGGTAGCCCCGGCAGAGTGGCTTGGAACGCTGTCACCAATTTGTTCCTAGCCATGGGGGACATGCAGGGGATGGAGAGGCAGTGGCAGCTCCCTGTCCTCATCATGGCTAATGAGGCCTCGGCTTCTCCTTCCCCCTCTGTGTGTGTGTGAGCAGTTTGTAGAAGTTTGTGTCAGAGTGCTGCCAAAGCTCCTATTTCTCATAAAAAAACAAAAAAAACTAAGGGTGATATCTGACACACACCGTGTACACTTATATCCAAGTCTCCTAGCTGAATAATTTACCTGATCAAGACACGCACACAAAGGGAAGAGCTCAGGTCTTGTTCAAGGCAGATACCATCCGATACAACAGCTGAGGCTTTGTTCATGTGGTGGTTCACCCAACAAAAACTCAGTGGAGGACTGAGGAACAGACAGGCGCCTGCTGGGATAATTACAGACAAGAATAATGATTTCTAATGAATCTTCCAGTGAGTGTGATGACCCAAAACCTTCAGAAACAGACAGCTCAGTATCAGGATGACGTTGTGTTCAGGTGTTATTTCAATCAGTTTGTACAGAACTTCCTCACTGATTTTATCCCATCAACACAAAACACATTTTACTGTAATAACTCTGAGTTATAGGAGTGACTGTGTATCTGTAAAAACTATTAAGAGGACATCATGTAATTTATTAAGAGATGTGGCACCAGAGGAACGAGGATGAACAAACCTGTATTTGTGTGTCAGGAGCGCCCCCATGTGTTCAAATGAGAGAATTGCAACCTGATTTACTAAGTTTTTTTATTCATGAGATGCATTTAAAAAAACATCTAAATTGTTTATAAAGCAAGCTAATTTGTGTATGTTGGTGGAATTGGTCATAAATATCAACACTTATTTTTATACACATGCATAAAGCTGTTTCTGATGCTGTAATAAAGGTTACTCAAAAAACAGATGTGTTGGATTCACTTAAGTTATGTCAACTTGATTCCACTTTGAGTTGAATAAATGTAAAGCAACTTTCACATTTACTTTTAAGAAAATGTGAAAGTTGCTTTACTCATCCAAGTTAAGTGGAACCAGTTGACAACTCTGTTAAATCCAACACCTTTTTTTTTTTTTTCCAAGAAATCAAAATATTACCAGACGCATAAGCCATGAAGCGAGCACCAAGACGCCATTTCAACATTTTTGCTAACTTTTAATTTCAATTAATCCAAATGAGTCATAACCAGTTACAGTATTTACCTTTTTTATAGATTTGATTACAGAAAATAAGCCAGACACGAGAATTTTCGGATAGTTTGAGGTTCTTCAAATTAATGAAAAAAACCTATGCCAGAGATTTAAACATATGAAATTATATTGAAAACTTTTAAACCTAAGCATTTTTTACCTTTTGGCAGCAGGCAATTTCAAAGTAACATCTCAAAATTGCAACAACCATAATTTATTTTGATTTTAAAACACTGAGGAACATTAGTATATTTTATTTTTATATAGAAGCTGGTCTTCAGATCATAGGTGAAGGCTCTGAAAAAGCTGGTTTCATTTTCAGGTAGAGGGCAGCCTGAGAAAACTGGAAGGGACATCGACAGAGTGAACCAGAACAATCAAAATCTAAACTATCAGAAAAATACTCTGGATCACACTGACTCAAGGTGATAGTTGTTAGTTCACATCACACAGTAATTTAATGTTTTTAATCCTTTTTTTTTTTTCATTTTAATTACAAAATTAAGACAAAGATTAAAGTAAGTCTTACAAACCCAGTAATTTTGTAACCCTGGCTGTGTTTAACTCCAAAAATAAAATGTCCAATATTTTAACAGGATCAACAAAGTCTAAAAACTTCAAAAAAACCCAAATTCTTATCTAAAACATTGAGAGCTAAGCTTTAATAAGAGATCGATACTTGAGTTGTAGCATATTTAACATGAGAACTGAAAAAGGAAAACGGCAGGAGGAGGATGTGGGAGAAGTAAAAGAAAGAAGAGGAAAGATGTAAAACAAAGACTCTGACTCACAGAATACCAGAACATGAATCAGATTTTTCCTCACTGCATTGACCCATTAAGGTCCAAACAGAACATCTGGCTGTTTTTAAGATCTGACGACACAAAGAGGTCAAGATAAAGAGAATAAAGAAAAAACTACCAGGTGCAAAAGTTCCAAAATAAAACTTTAAAAAAACTCATTTTCCCATTTCTACTTAAATTCAAAAAGCATAAATATTAAGACATGATCCTAAAATGCATCTCCAACTTTAAAACCACAATAAAACAGTTTGATTCTTTTACATCTGGAATTAGAAACATGGAAAAATAATTCACCCTAGTTTACAAAGAATAAACATCAAATGCATCAAAGAGAAGGCGAAAGAGCAAATTTATATACAGACATTTTAATTACGACCATCCTGTTTGTTTCACGAGGCGGCAGCAGAGCAGAGACATCAGGGAGCAGGCGTGGGCGGTTTAAAGAGTCCAGTCTTTCTGAAGTAGCGCACGATGAGAGGAACCGACACCAGCGTGATGCTGATGCGAACGGGAGCGAAGAGCTTGTGGATGGCGTAGGCCAGGACGAACGTGCTGGTTCCAGCTGCCATTCTGGACTGAACCACGGCCTCGCTGAAGCCCAGTTTGCACAGGATGGTCGCCATGTCGATCCCACTGTGGAGCCGAGACACAGAAACCCAGTTAGAGGTTCACAGAATTAACATGTTGGCTGTTACTGGAATTACAACACTGTCGTAGTAACTTCCAGCGGAAACCTAAACTTGTTTTTATTTATTTTGCAAAGTATTAGAGCCAGACTGAGTTTATTTTTTTTTTAATTGAGAATAAAGTTGCAGAATAAAGCCATGATATGAGAACTCCTACATGAAAAAGCAGTCTTACCACTGTGTTAATGAGGAATGTTGAGCATCTCTGGATAGAAACCTATTACACCAACCGTGTGTAGCAGGTGGCACCACAAGGGGTCGCAACCTTCTTAGCCCAAGCTCCCATAAAAGGGAATCGGGGGGGGGGCAATTTCCTGCGGGTGTGTCCAGGTGTGTGGGCCCACGCGTTCCATTGTTTGACGATTGTGGTAGGTTTGGATGAAAAGTGTTTTTAATGGATTGTTTTTAATAGTTTAACGTGGTGGTTTTTATGCAGGGCCACAGAGGTAATGATTTGATTTGTAGTGCGGTCTGGGCATGTGGCTGTTCGACGCCGCAGGTAGACGTTACACATCTGTATTTAGTTGTATTGTTTTTGTTGTTTATATACATTTTCCTTTTGTCAGATAAGGTAACATCAGTTCCTTCGAACCTTGACTTTTATTTTTAAGTGTTTTGCTTTGGCGATGCACGTATGCAGTGTTTTAAATATGTTTTAGATTGACTTGATTAAAGTGTTTATTATAAGTGTTTCATAATTTTTGTATTTTGTGTTTTTATAGCTCTGTCACTGCTTCCTGTTGTCTTTTGTTGTTAGGTCCGCCCACCCTTTAGATTGTTTTGTTTTCCTTTTAGTATATGTTAGGGCGGACTAACAATTTTCTTTTTTGTGTTTTATATTTCGTGTTTTTTGGGTCACTTAGGTCATAGCCATTCCATGTCGCTGTTAATCTTAAACATCTGAGACCCGATCCTGCTTGGAGTGTTACTTTGGGTATATTGCATGTAGTATTTCTGCAGTGAAAAGAGTTTGCAGCATAAGTTTGCAGTGAACCATCTGAGTGGTGTTAAAATCAGGTTGACAGTTGTTGAGTTAACAGCGGATGGATGGAATTGATGGGAGATCCTCCTGTTTATGTGACAATAAATATTAATTGATTGTTAATTGGCTTGGTCCTCGCTGCTGATCTTCTAGTTACACTCGAGTCATAACATGTTGGTGTTACCAGTCATTGCTGCTGTACTTGGACGATGTAATTGTTTTTTCATCATCAGTTGAACAACATTTGGAACAATTAAGTCAGGTGTTTTCCAGATTGGAAACCCAGGGGCTAAAAGTCAAGCTGTCAAAAATGTGAGAGAGTGAAGTACTTGGGCCACGTGGTGTCAGGATGGTGTCTCTACAGACCCAGACAAGGTAGCAGCAGTCTATGACTGGAGGCAACCTACTACACTGGTAGAACCTCGCTCCTTTTTGGAGTTTGCCAGTTACTATCGAAGGTTTATTTGTGATTTTTCAAATTAAGACGGTTGCGACCGCTTGTGGTGCCACCTGCTACAAGTGGCCAAAACACAATTTCTAACTACTTCATAAACAAAGTGACATGTATTGAAGGCTGTCCACAGAGGGTGCAAGATGGTAGGAACATGTCTGGTAATAAAACGACACTCTCATGACATTATGACTTTATTCTCATAATTTAAAAATAATAATATCCGATGGCCTGGCCTTAATACTCCATTTTACTGTTCAAACTTGTAGAAGCACAAAAAAAAGCATTTTATTCTGCTCAAGCATTTTTACCTCCTCACTGTGATGTAGT
>JARVJO010000365.1:15213791-15229011 GCA_031762555.1 Cynodonichthys magdalenae
TTATTATTTAAATTTGTTAATTGTCTGAAATAAAAAAAGTCATTCATTCATTCATTCATTCATTCATTCATTCAAGTGATTTGAGTTTTCAGATTAATTGCAGTAGTAGGAGTAAATTCTTTTTTAAAATAAATTTAGTGGTTTGTGAATGCAGTATTCAGATTTTAGATTTTGATGATTTTCTGTTCAGTTCACAACATCAACTTGAGCCAATTGTGCAAATGAGAAATAAAACCGAAGGATGAGGGAAGAGAACTGTCATCTGAGAAATACTGATTGGAGGCCAAAAAAAAAAGAAAAAAAAAATTTTTCACCGTGATTTTCAATTTCTCCCTTTATGCATCATAAAGAAAGATTTGTAGTTCATACAGATGTCAAAGACCATATATTGGACTTAAATATTGAATTTTTGGCAACAATTTTATTATTGTGTATCATTCGGTAACCATGGAGACGGCCTGGTCCCCTCAGCTGGTCACCTATAAAGTTTATTATATCAGTAGGACCACTGTCTAAACATGCTGCGCTGTCTCATTAAAAGGTCTGTAGAAGACAAACTAACTGCAATTTCAGCCTGTTATGATGGTAAACTTCATCGATGACCAGCTGAAGGGACCAGGCCGTCTCCATGGTTACCGAATGATGCACAAGAAGAAAACCATAACTCAACCATGGAATAAAGTTCCGTATATAAGTTTCCAAAACTGACAAACTATTTCTTAAATTAAATCATAATAGTTTATATTTTGAGCCGGAGACATGACATCATTTTATCTTTAAAAAAAAAAAGAGGCATTAAAGAATAAGTTTGTGTGCATACTTGGACATTTTCAAACAAATTTACAGTAAATTCTGACGTAACATTTACAATTTCTAATAATACTACAACTACAGTAACTGGAAAATGCTAAAGCCACACAATGGCCACCACAAAAACAAAAATATAAAAACAAATAACACTGTTATTTGTAGTGACACAAATATGAACCCATCCTGGGATGGCCTCTGTATTTAACAAAACATGTACACAGATCTTTTACTTTTTTTAAATTTTCTTTTGAAATTTCATGTCAGAAGGTGCTTTGCTAGGAAAAAAAAAAAAAAAGCGCCCTTAACACCACATCTCATCTCATACTGCATTCAAACTCTCCACACAACATCCAACTAATAAATAGTCAACTTTAAGAACCAGAATGTTTACACATTTCCTTAATCTCCATAAATTAAAAAAAAAAAAAACATCAGCAACGTCCAGCCGTGTTGGCTTAAATTATCTATACGAATAAGCTCAAAGAGGATTACAGAAACTACAAAGCATGAATTGTCAGGTTTGTTTAGAGAGGACCGTGAAGTATAGGTGGCATCATTTAGTAAGAGTTTCAAACACAAGTTCAGGTATTTCACAATTTCCTGTTATCTTACTGATCCACTGCAATAAAACCACTTCTCGGTTAGTTTTAACACTGTTTCCTGGCTGGTTTTTTTTTTTAAACATGTCACAGAGCTCATGAAGCTACGTTTTGCTTTTCCTTTCATGTTGTGCTGCAACATAGTGTGTTTTAGCCCTGTCTGCCACGGTCGTACTGCTCGTGTGAAAATGTTGAAGATGCAGAATGTTTTTAGTACACATCAGTGTTTGTTCTGGAGGAAATGTTTAATGACTTAAAATAATAAACCTGTGAGATAAAAAAAAAATGTCAGAGGGCAGAACATGCGGTACTTTGTGTTTTTTCTACTTCACATCTTAAAACTTTGACTGTTTTAAAAAGTAAAACATTTCCACAATAACTGCTCAGAAGCACCTTCTTTGATCATTTGGCGTGTCTCCTAACCTTCATCTGTCATCTGAACAAAGTCCTTTTCTTGCAGTTTGCTACACGTTAAACATGCCTGCGTTTTGGGGAAGATGTCTCCTGCAGCAGGACTCATGAACTCTGGAGATGATAATGAGAAGTTCTCAGACTTCCTTTAGTCCTCCCAGCTACTTGGAGAAAGTTTAAAGTGGGGGAGGAGGAGTCAGGAGAACTCTTTGTTTCCTTTCCTCCTTCTCTTTCCCACCTCCTGCTCGGCCTTCCTGTTCCATCAGCAGTCATGTGACTAAGATGCTACGAGACGCAGCAGCAGGTCCGCGCCTTCGGCTGCTGCTCCTGCTCCGCAGGCTGTTTAAACCTGAGGAGGGGCGGCTCGCCGCTGGCCGGCGTGTAGAAAACAGCGTTCCCGTTGGAGGAGACCAGCGGCATCCGCGGGTCGTCTGAGTTGATTTTGGCATCGCTGAAAGAGTCTGTAGATCCGTTACCAAGGTGACCGTTGAACAAGGGGTGATTCAGCAGTTTGGCTGCAGCCCTCTGCTTCTTCAGCTCCGACAGAGTCTGAGCACGCTCCCTGGGCGCCGCCTCTTCCTGGTGGGGGGGCTGGGTGGTGACGACCCCACCCTTATTGGGCGACAGTGCGTTGCCATTGGAGGGCGGCTGAGGGGGCGTGGACATCGTCGTGGTTATGAGGCCGTTCTGTTTGCTGCTGCCATCTTTGAGGATGGTGGGCAGCTTGGACTTGTCTGGCAGCTCCACGGCTACAACCGGTTTCACCTGCAGGGACACCAAAAGATTCCTTTGATCCATGAAAACAAAAAATATAACTAATTTTGTTCTATTAACTCAGGGATGGCCAACTTAAATGATGGAAAGGGCCACAATTTTCTTGTTGACAGTACCAGAGGGACACATAGAGCTGCACACTTACTCATATTTAATAAAACAGACATTTTTAAAATGTTTTTGAAAATATGTTTAGTAAACCAACATACAGTGCGGTAACTTAACATAATTCATGCTTAAATGCATGTAAAACAGTTGCACTAAATATGAAAACAAAACATTTGAAGCAAACAAAATAAACACTTATTTTAGCTGAAGTGCAACAGAGTAAGACACCTTGAGGTCAGACTCTTATATGGTTCTAGTAAAAAGTCACTGTTTCTGTATTTGTGACTTCAGTAAACTTCTCATATTTAGCTTTGTGCAACATGTTGTAGTGGTGACTTATATTAAAATCCTTCGGAAAGCGTCTCTAAGCAGACTAAACACATGGGTTTGCCTTGAATGTCTGTGAACAGATAGTCTACCCCCCCAAACAAAACATAATTTTTAAAATTATTTTCCTTTTTTGTAAACTTTTTACCTCTTTTAAGCAACTCGTAGATTCCAAGATAGGTTTCGAGTGCTTTAAGTACCCCCCCTAAAAGAAATTTAGGGGGGGTGAGGCCTCATTGGTTGGCCAGATGCGAGTCACCTGCAGACCACCAGTTCCCCACCCCTGCATTAAACTATAGACATATTCTGAAACCTGCGTAAATCAAGTTTATTGTATTTTTCTGCAAAAGAAGAGCATTTAAAAATGTTTCTTACATTCCTCTCAAAGTCCTCAGATAACCTGTAAATAGTTTGCCTCACATGGCTGCAGCAGGTATATTTCAGCAGTTTTTTCCCTTCATCTGTGTTTCCTTCTGGTTGTTGAAGGAAGTTTTAGTTCAGACACCTAATATATCATTTGTGCTGAGTTGTTCACATTATGTTTCTGAAGGACATTTTGTAATTGATTAACTGAATATTTGATGCAGTTTCGTATTTTTATACTTTCTGATCATTGCAGCATTAAGGCTAAAACAGAGAAAGAGTTGGTGTGTGTTATCCTGTGTTCTGTCTGTAGCCTAAACAAAAATGAGTTACGTTCTGACGTCTAACGTAAAAGTTCCCATCTTCAGGGGTGTAACCAGGAAGAGACTGAAGAGGTTAAAAGGTTGAATCATTATGACTTTTTTTTTAGAAGTTGTTGGTGTTTAACAGAGTCTCTGTTGGATTCAGCCTGCTTTGTTTGGGTTTTTAGCTCAAGGCCTTACGCTGAGGCCTGTGCTGAATGCTGTGCTGTGAAACTGGAGTCAGAAGATGAGAATAAAGAATTAAGAAGAAATACAGTGAGTCCTGCTTTTATTCAGACATGCCATTTCTGAACAAAACTTTATTTCTTCACTTCTTTCCCTTGAACAAACCACGTCATTTGTTGATTTATGTGCAGGAAGTTAAAACCACACAAAATTAGCTTTTGCTTCCTTTTAAATAAACAACAATCAAAACACCTACATTAATCACCTGATTAATCTCCTGGTCAGACTCCTTCTCTTCCTTCTCTTTCTCCTCTTCCTCCTCCCTTCCTCCTCTCCACACGATGGCCTCAGTCTCGTATTCTTTTCGACACAAGTTGTGTCTGTCGGACAAACTGGCTCTCCGCACCACTTTCCTGTGGACACAAGAAGAAATAAAGCAACAAGACACATATTAATGGTGATAACGCTTTCAGGGGAAGGTATTTCTTTAAAGGACATTTAGCTGTGTGTTTAAAACCAAAGCATGTAGAAGCTGCAGTTCGACCAGCAGATGTCAGCACTCACCCACGGCTGCCTGCGCTGGATGTCCGCCTGCACAGTGAGGTCTTGTGTTTCAGCTGGGACTTCATGATCGTTTCATGTTTATGCTTCAGGTCCAGCAGGATGGCCCTGAACTCCTCATCCTCACACAGATCTGAAGGGGACATGTCACCTCAGCTTCAGGAAATGTAATCATATGAGCCTGTTTGATGTTGCAACATTTTAAAGATTGATAGTTTATTCCTTAATAAACAATAAATCTACGTCTTGTGGGAATGAACCCTTGATGTCAAGCTTTGATTAAACAGGAAATCAGACCCTGCTGAGATGATCTGCCTCCTAAACGCCCCACCAGGTATTTATATAAAAAGTGCAGAGTTGTGAATTTTACCTATGGGAGTCTCTTCCAGGAAGGTCTTGGCATTGAGACTGGCTCCGTGTGATGCCAACACCTCCGCCACATGCATCTGAGACAAACCCAGCAGCTGTTAACACCGGTAGTGACAGAACCCTCTGTGTGCATGCTTATCTTTCATGTTTCCTGTGGTGTTGACCTTACCTGACCCCAGCACGCTGCAGCATGAAGAGGCTGCCATCCATCCGAGTCTCTGAGGTCCATACGAGCTCCCCCCTCCAGCAGCAGCTCTGCAGCCTGCACGTAGCCGTTTGCTGCTGCAATGTGCAGCTGTAAGGAAAGAGAAGGTGAATGGGTTTAAGTGGGTTTACTGTAGATTTGTTCTGTTCTGGTTTTGATGCAGTAAGAATGTTGCTTTGGTAACGATCAATGAAATAATCTGGTGTCTTACAGAGTTTTACAGATTTGTGTCACTGATAAACTTCAGACCAATTTTAAAAAATGCACGTTTAGTTCAGATTGATGGTGTGAAAGGAAATCAGTGGAAGTTTGGAGCCGATTTTGCAGATCTGATACGATCCACCCTGTAAATTCTACCATGAAACTCAGACAGAAATACTTTTTTCATCTATGTATGATTTTATTTCTAGTCCAAGTGTCCAAAACTTCTCTGACATGCCGTCAACCCACTCTGTGGAAAATCATTTTATTCAGCCACAAGCTGTCCAGACCCACAGCTTTTATTTGAGTTTAAACAGTCCTGAGATTTCTGACGACCCCAGATAAGTTTGCTTTGAATATTTTTACAAGAACAAAAGAAATCAAATCTAAAATCTACAACTATAACTCAAAAACTGAGTCTGTTACTGTAAGTTAGAGAATATAGTAAAGAACAGGAAGTCTGGTGATGAAATAATTATTAATAGTTAACGATGACTCATTTAATTCAATGAATATATTGATTCCAGATCCACAGGCGACATGTGACATTTTATAAAGTTCAAAAGATGTTTAATCAGCTGACTAAGGATTTGCCTTTTTTCTTTTTCTGAGGCCTCTTGGTTTAAAATTTGATTTATTGTTTATGACAGCATAAAAGTGCTCCTGATCAATCCGTCCTTTTTATAAATGATAGTCTCAAGAAGAAACAAAAGATCAAATAAACTTTTTCACTTACTCTGCATTATATAAAATTCAAAAAAGCTGCAGAATGTTGTGTACATATATTTTTCCAAGTCAGTAAGTAAGGAAATGTAATTTAGATCCTAATTCTTGCTTTACTGATTCTGTAGGAATAAACTAACATAATGGAAAAGCAGCACTACTCAGGAAGGATTATTTGGTTGTGATGATTTCAACAAACGGCTCATATTTTTCACATTATACATGAACAAAATCTGGTCATCATAGCTGTTCGGTTTGTGAGGCTGCACAAAGAAATCTGAGCTAAATTCTAACAAGTGACACCAAAAAATATTCCACTTCATTACTCATTTATAGACAACGGTCCTCAGCTTATTAGTGGTCTTGTGGTTTGTTTTGATGCAACTGTGCAAGCCTCAGCTGCTCGGTCTCGTTCTCTTTACTTCCTAACAAGCATCCTATGTCGTTCGTCCTCCTAATTATGTTTTTTTTTAAATATATAACCTCCAGCAAGTTCCGAGTCTGCTTGGTGGTGTCCAGAGGCATCCTGATCAGATGTTCGGACCACCTCAGCTGGCTTCATTTGATGTGAATAAACAGCTTCCCCATCAAACGTCTCTTAAATGTGTGCAGGTCAGTGAATGAAAGGATTTGAGGTTTTCTCAGCGTAAACAGCAGCACCACAGAGCTCACCTCAGCTCAGCTCAGCGGAGGAAAGAATAAATTTGTACACTCAGGTTTATAAATTATGCTCTTTGATTTGCAATCCACGCACGTGGATGTACTGTCTGTGCAATACGATGGGATAGATTTTTCATTTCACAATTTGCTATGCAATTCTGTAGACTAATTTCCAAAAAAAAACTTTTCTCTGACAGCTGATCCATCAGCTGTCAGTAAGTGTCAGAGTTTAGTTTGTTCATTTTAAATCTGAGCTGGTGCTGAATAAGTACCTGGTACGGGGTAGGACCTAAAACAGAAAACGTAAAAAAAAAAAAAAAAAGGAAAAGTTACAGAAAAAAGTAGTGAAAAGGGTCAGCAGAAGAATGTGAGGAATGTTGAGGTCAGTCAGGTTTCAGGGAGCCGATCTCTGTCTGCTTTTAGGTTTTTTTAAGCAGCGTGGTGAGAACTGAAAACCCTCTGAGACACAGCGACGTCTTATAGGAATGAGGTTCTGGGTTTGTTTATTATTATTTTAATGGCAATCATTTGAAACTAAAATAAGCGGCGGGGTTGTCAGAAATGTCAGGTTGGGAAAATTCTAAGGGATTTATTAAACTGTTGAACTTTATGTTCTCTCTGTGTTATGTGTTTGTTCATATGGGGATAAAAAAGATTTTTTTGTGATTACAAATTTCTGAAAGCTAAAGTATTTATAAAGTGGGAATGTTTTGATACAACGATAACAGAAAAGAAGAAAGAATTTCAGAATTGACACTTTTTTTAAAAAGGAGACATCATGCTTTTAAATCCTTTTTCACATTTAAATCATTCAGTTGGGGTCTATATCAGGGGTGGGCAATTATGGTTCTTGAGGGCCACTATCCTACATGTTTTACTTGTTTCTCTGCCCAAACACACCTATTTTGAATGAATGGGTGATTAACAGGCTTTTGCAGAACTTGACGAGGTAATTCAATCACTGTATCAGGTGTGTTGTAGCAAGTAAACAAGTAAAACCTGCAGGATAGAGGCCCATGAGGACCAGGATTGCCCACTCTTGGTCTATATAAGGTGGAATTGCAACGTTATTGTCAGAATTCCTCATTATTGTAACTCCACAAGCCCCTCTTCCCCCCCTTTTCTGAGGTGTGTTTCAGATCAACCCGTTTTGAGGCTGTCTCTTTAAATCCACATGAGGCGCTTCACACTCTTATTTAGAAGTTCTGTTGCAAATTCTGTGATGTAATAGTTCAGAAAAAAATCATAGAAAATTGAGAAAACTGAAGGGGTTAAAATATATAAAACTCAAACATTTTATAAAGATATCTACGCAGCACCAGGAGAGACTAAATTCAAATTCTCTGCACTCCTGAGCCTCCAAGTAGCCCTTATTATTAAATAAAAAATTTAATAATAAGGGCTGGTTTGTTGGAGGGATATAAGGTTGTATAATGTGTATTTATATGAATTACTGTTGAGGAATTGAAGTTTTTGTTTTGTTTTATTATTGGATTATTATGGTTTGAAATTAATATTTTTTTTAAATAGGGGCAGATATAAGATTTTTTCCTTCTTCTGCTGTCTTTCATTTTATTTCATTTGTATTTTTTGTTTTATGTGAATTTGTTTTGTTTTTTAAATGAAATGAATAAATTTTAAAAAAGTGGAATTGTCATGATACGTCCCCTTTAAGTTGAGATAACCAACGTAAACTGATCGTCTGCTCCTGTAATTTTGACTTTGCAGACAAAAGATGTCCCAGGAAATTTATAAGTGCCTACTTTGCTTTTACTGATCTATTGGGTGTGGGATGTTTCTTATTATTTTGCACATGATGGTGTGATTACAAGTCTCAGGTCATATGAAATACCTTCATAAAGCTTTTGTGGCTCCACAGGGAGCTGTAGAAAATCTGAAACTGTATCAAGTCAGCCTGTGTGGAGTGAAGTGTAAAAAAAAAAAAAGTCACCGTGAGCTTTATGCAAACATCAGCAAGCAGCAGCATCTTTACCACAGTTAACCTGGCATGAATCCCAATATAAATCCCTTTAGATCAGCAGGTCAGCAAACTGTTCAAACCACTGACAATGAAAACAGAAAATAATAAATTGTTTGATTACGGCACTTGATGGAAAAATATCTCAAAGTTATACTGTTTAACTGGAGGAGAACATGAACAGAAAACAAAAAGGTTGACATTGTGCTGTTGCCAGAATAAAAAAAAGTAAGTCCAAGGGAATGTTTGTGCACAATTTAAGTCTGAACAGTGGTGCACCAACAAAAAGTTACTGTGGCCCCTCAGTGGTATCACTGGTAAACTGTGCTGCTTCATCTTGTTTCTCCCCGTCAGTCACATCCTGAGACAGACGCTCCCCTGTGTCACAGTCTGACACGACTCTCAGCAGTTTAACTGAGCCAAACATTCCTCTGCAAAAAAAAAAAAAATTCTATCTTCTCAATCGACCTCCTCCTGGAACAACCTATTTTTTTAATCATCATTGCTCCTGCACATCAGAACGAGTACATGATTAATCAAACATAACTTCCAACCAGTTGCAGATTTTCTCTTGTCTGCCAGGGATTTTATTCTGGCGTGCTCATGTTTGTTTCATCATTCTCAAATGAAGATTAACTGGAAGCATAAAACGAAGAGACAAGCAGCTCAAACAGACAATCTGTGTAAGATTTTAAGGCTTAACAATGATTTTTTTTTTTAAATACTATCATACTGTAACTATCTCCATCCAGTCATCTATCACTGTTTTTCCATTTTGGAACTAAATCTCTGCTACATTCTGTATAAAATACTTCATTTAGGTCTCTCAATTTAATCTTCTAGAAACTACATATAATATCAAACAGATATTTTGTGCCCTGCTGGAATATTTTAACGCACTGCAGTGCTGAACTAAATAAGTTTAGGGACTTTTTTATTTATTACATGAAACAAACAAACAAACTGACATCAACACCAAGAGTTTAGTGAATAAAAGTCTTTAAAAGTTTTTTTTCCCCATGCAGTCTTTCTAATATTTGTTAAAATAGGGGAAAAAAAAGACTGTGGCATCAATATTTAATGACTGCTGTTCTGTTGTATTTAAAGATTTAATGGAACAGCATCTGGGACTGAGCTATGTCAAACTTTAGAAAGCATTTGGGTTTCAATGTTTGTTTTCTGAGCTTTTGTTCTGAAAATCAGGACGGTAGCAACATTTTTAAAAACCGTAATCCATGTTTTATTGATTCTGTGAGGTAAATGTGCATTAATAATTCCTGATGTAATCCCTTTTCATTCTTATTGCATTTTGAATCAACATTAAAGTGACTAACAATCACCGTGAGACAACTTGTGCACCTGCAGAGCATTTTTAATCAAACAGTTGATTTGTATCTAAAAAGGTTTATAATTAGTCTCCAATGTCTGATTAGTTCAAAAGGTTTTATAGCCTCATGAGACACGGCTGCAGTGAACATAAACTTTACAGACTGAATCCATAATGATGATCATCCCATTTTTTTTTTACACAGCACATTTATTATTTGTTGCACCTGTGTGTGGAGAAGTGTTTGCGTGTCTGCATCACATCAAACAATCTTCTCAGTGAGGATGAAGGAATGGAAACATTACTGGACCTTACTGCACATAATTTGGTTTCATAACATAAGATATAAGTTTGAATGATGTTCAACCCCGTTTCTCACACTTTACAGCATGGCCAGAAAGAGTTTTATTAAATTGGACAAGATTCTAACCTATGGAGCCCAGCAGGTGACGTCGGATAAAAATACTTAATGCATGTAATGCACAAGATAATTATTGCAGTCATTTCAATGCTGTTGATTGTTTACAAGTTTGAATTAATTTAATTTTAATATAGGAATGAATGACTTACTTCAGTCATTTGCTGTTATGCATAAAGTAATTCTTAGCATTATATGTTGCAGCTATAAGACACAGACGACTGGAGTTGTCTTTGTCCAGAAAGATGAATTTTTTAAAGCTCAACACTCTTACCCTGTACCTTGGCTGCGGAAAGAGTTGAAGCTATGTTATGTTAAGGAACACGGTAAAACACGGTAAAAAAACGGTTTCCTGACACACACCTTTCGTAAATACTAGTACTATGAAAAATTAACTGTTTAAATTGAACCACAGAGGTATACTCTTTGAATTAAACATACACCAAAATATAAATAAGTGTGGGGTACCTTTTGAACAGTAAAAACAAAAACAGCGTATTTATATATAACCTACAGTATATCTCTCACAAAGAGACATGGCTGCACAAGTTATCTCACGTCCGTGCATTTTTTTTAAATCCAATGTCATCAGACTGGCTCTGTACTAACCAGATTTTACAACTGGTTAAAAAAATTCCGACAATGCATTGATACAATTCATTGTGAAGCTAAAAATCACTTTGGTCTTAGCTGTATAAAATCTGTAGGATCAGGGGATTTTTTTTGCAAATCCTCTAATATCCCAAAAGTCTGACCACTGGTTGAACTGGTTGTTATATCCACTCCAGGTAAAAAAACAACAGTTGTTTTGAATGTTTTCCACTTACTAGTCTCTATGTAATGATTGATTCTAAATAAACTTAAGATGGTCTTACAACTCATCCTAGAATAATAGGATGCAATAAGAGAGAATTTGCATTAATAGCCGATTCATGTAACAAAACATTTGCTGGTCTTTTGCAAAAAAAAAAAGATTATGCTTGTCATCTGAGCCCTCATGTTCTGCATTTGTACACTAACTGTTTATAGAACAAATGTTTTTTTATTATATCCTGCATTAAATACTATGTCAGCACTATTTTCATCTACAGGAAAAGGTTTGAACTGTAAAAAATAAAACCGTTTAGCCTCATTTGAGCAGCTTCTCACCAGCGTGGCTCCCTGCGAGTCCTGCTGGTTGACTTCCTCTCCTTGTCTCAGCAGCTCCTGTATGTCTTCTATCATCCTCCTCTCTGTGGACGCCCGCGTCTCGTTGATCATCTCCTGGGTGATGCCTGACAAACACGCAAGCAGAACGAATATTAATCACCCCGCAGACTTTTATTTCTTCCCCCTGACAGCAACAGCTAGTTTGTGTTGAACTGCAGCTGACACAGACAGCAATGTTTGATGGAGTTTGATGAAGCTGCAACAAGCAATTCGTTTGATTGACAGCAATTTTTTCTTGAATTACACTGGATATTATCTATAAGCAAAGAAATATGTCACAAGATAAATAAAAATAGGTTGAGGTGACAGAAGCAGACCCCCCCCCCAAAAAAAAGTGTTGCAGTGACACTTAAACAGCTGCAAGTTGTTTATACAAACAGTTGGAAATAAAAGCTCAGCGTTTAAATATTTAATATTTTAGAGACTGTCTTTTTAAAAACCAATCCAATCTTGTTTCATGTTGTGCAGAAGAGAATCCCCCTGAAAGCGGCACTCTTTCTTGAAACAAATGGAGAAAGCAGACGAGTTTCACCTGCCCGTGCATACTTTATCCTCGGGTTTTCAGTTCTACAACCTTTTTCGTGACATGAATGTCTAAATCTGCCCACTCATCCAGTCCTCCACCTTCGAGCCTTAAGTTAAAACTCCAGTTTTGTGTCACGCTCTTGAATAAAGCTGGAGCCCACGAGTGTCAGTCGGTGATTGCGTTGAAGGGGGAACTGAATTTGCAATCAGGGCTTTAGCCAGAAGGTGTTTACGGGAGAGGGGAGAGCACAAGAATCGAGGCCTTTTGTTGTGTTCAGTCATCCTTATGTCAATTTTTCATTTTGTGATTCCTGTGACTCCTGATAGAAAAGCAACAATTTCTGTGCACTAACGTCAAATGTTTCCAGCTTCTCTTTGTGATTCTGCACTGATGGTTCAGCTTGAAAACAAGTGAACATTGCTCATCTTCAAAGGTTATAAAACATGAGCTTTTCTGATAAAGAACTGAGTTAATATTGTAAAAGCATCTAATGTAGTTCTGTTATGGGGATTATCTGTGGTTTTGGTGTGTAACATTCAACTAGTTTGGATTAATTTGGTCAAAAAGTCTCAATCTAAGTGCTTAATGCTCAATTAGAATGTTTTTGCGTGGACAAATTTTAAATGCGACCTCCATCAGACCCCAGTGTGAACTCTCCACGGCACAAATGTGCAGAAAAGGACGTGACGTCACTAGCCGAGTTTTCATCGTTTTTTTTAATGCAGATTTTGAAGTATCGAATTGGAATCTTTATTGTTTTTCTTTTTTGTATGTTTTTTTGTTTTTGTCATTTGAAGATTATTTTTGATTTTATTTATTTTAAAAAAAAGGGACAGATACAAGATATTTTCTTCTTCTGCTACCTTTCATTTAATTGAATTTATGATTTTTATTTTTGTTGTATATTGAATTTATGTTGTTTTTTTAAAGAAATTAATAAACTAAAAAAAAAAAAAGAAAGATAAGGTAAATGGAAACGACGCGATTCAAAAAAACATCCTCTTTTTCGCAAATTTTTTTACGCTCGCTTTTTGGATTTTTCAAAAAAAGAGTAAATGCGCAAAAGGGGAGATGGAAACAAATTTGCAGAATAAGTTCTGACGTAGTGAACATTTACCTCACGGGGACCAAAATTTGAAAAAAATGCATATGGGTCGCATGAAGGCAAAAAAAATAAAAAATCAGATTTGTATCGCGTTTGCCTGCAGTGTGAATGTCACCTTTTATACTGTAGTATTCAATGCCATTTTCTTTACTGCTTATTTATGAGTTCAGCATCAATTTGGATCTGAATATAAATAGATGAAAGGGCAACATCAGCACCATCACCAACATGCAGTTTGCTTTAGCATTTTTTAATGAAACACTGAACCAGTGATTAACAGATGTATGTAAGAGGAAAAAATATATAACAATTTGCTGCTTTAGCTTTTATGTATAATTATAAGAGTTAATGGGTTTATATAGCTTATAATTTTTCCATTAGTATCATGTTTAACGTCAGTTGTTTGACTGGTGTTGGACTATTTCACCCCACAGTTCCAGGTAGACTGATCTCCTCTTTATCACTGCGGCTCATCGCAGATCCACCTGGCTCTACAGGAGAGGATCAAGGCAGAGTCAGATCAGTCGATGCTGCATATTAAATGTTTTGTGTGTGTGAGGGACAGGCTGCCTGTGTGCTTGTCCCCGCAGTATCTCTGGAGATCGAAGTCTCATCCCCCGCCACAATGCTGAGAACATTACCAGAGCAATTAGCAATGCTGCGCTCCCCTTTGATCAGCTTAATAATCATTCTTCTCACCTACTGTACCGCTATCTGCAGTCTGCAGCTCCAGCAAACCCATTGTAAGCTGAGAACCTCATTTTTGGAGCGTGCGTTTTCCCTTTTCAAGCCCCCATTATGTATTTGTTCCCAACACTGGCTCACAACCAGGATGTAGCCAACGTGGTGTGATGTGGCCCTTTTTGAATGATTCTAATAAATCTAACACTTGTTTAAAATGTAGTTTCCATCATAACAGGGTTTTCTGACCTTTAATTTTCCTGGGAAATCTAAGTAACATTTATGGTGATCCAACATGTTGGTGCCTCCAGATAATCAGCTGTGTTCAAAACCAAACAGCTTATTGATGCGACTGGGATTCTGCTGGATGCTAACGGGCAAAAAGTCTGGCTTTGTTTATATTTAAGTGATAGTCTGGTCATTTTTGAGGATAGGTGCATTAGTTAGCACTTCATCAGCTGTGACATCGGACACAGAACAGCAGTTTTTGGAGAAAGATTTAATCTCTTTTCTTCATACTCTAACTGCTTGTTTTATAGTTTAAGTTTCTAAAACTCTATTTTCTTAAAAATATCATATTAGTGCAAAATGTTACATCATCTTTGTGCAGGCTACCACTTCCTTAGTTTGTATAAATAAAAATATAACTGAGTATATAAGTCAGCTGGTATTTCAGTAAACTTTTGATTCTGTCATCATAATGCACACTGTTATACATTGAAGTAGTAATATGCTGCATTAAACTGTGTCAAGCAAAATTTAAAAGGTTTAATATTAGCTAATGTGTTTATATCAGGTGTTTATTTATAAGGGGTCCTTTTGAGGTGTTTTCCTAATGTGCAATTAACACTAAAAACATGCAAATCCTTTCTAATTTTTCACACATGAATGGAGTTTTTAAACATTTAACAGATTAGTGATTCTCTGCACAGAAATGAGAAAATAAATTCTTTTTGGCCCAGTCTCTGCAGTAAATAGGACACAAGATTACATCCTGTTTACAGAAACTCAAAAGCAAACACTAATTAGCACGAGTTAAAAAGAAAAAAAAAGTCAGTGTGTTCTGGGGTGTTATCATTTCTTGGCTGATGTAACAACTTCCTTTTTTTTAAATAATTTGTTCACTCAGCAACCGCTTCTGAGCAAGTCCAGCAAATAGTCCGTGCCATAAATTAATGTCTTCTTATACAACTCTGCTGAAATTTTAAAACATTTTTAAAACTGCCAAAGCGGCCCTTTTAAAACCATGACTTTATATCTAACACAGGAACACTGCTGCAGCTTTGGTAGAGTCAAGAGATTGATTTTCTTTCTTTCTTTCTTTCTTTCTTTCTTTCTTTCTTTCTTTCTTTCTTTCTTTCTTTCTTTCTTTCTTTC
>JARVJO010000365.1:15244934-15257800 GCA_031762555.1 Cynodonichthys magdalenae
TAAAAAATAATAGAAGTCAATGCAAGGTCCCCATAAAGATAGCTGTACCAGACTGTGTGTGTGTGTGTGTGTGTGTGCGTAAAATTCCAACATTAAAAACAGGTCACCTCTTCAACCCACTGTACAGACAGTCATCAAGAACGCACACATTCAAAGCCGAAAGGTCATTCTGATCCCTTGGCTGTGTTTAAAACACCAGCCACACCACTGGTGACTGATGGACTTCAATTTTCTCTTCCTCTGTTCATTTCACTGCCTCCCAGCTGGAGTGTGAATATTAGGCTTTGAACAGCCGAGAGGGGAAGAGATACGGCTGTGTTAGCCGGGGCCGAGTGAAAAGATGGAAAGAAAGGAGGGGAGGGAGTGGGGCAGAGAGGTAGAGACCCAAAATGAGGGGAAAATGGGAGGAACGGATGGAAAGCAAAGAAACCAAAGTCATGAATATCCTTCATAAATCTTAAAGACAGAGTCTGAGTTTCCTCTTCGAGATTTGACATTTCAGTTTAATTGAAGCACACAGCTAAGACACGGTTGTATAAAATCAAACGTGTTTTCTGGCTGCTGGGTCTGATCTGTTCCAGACGGTCTTAATATCTCAAATCAAGTGTTTATTTCCTGGCAAAAAAATATAATTGATTTGGAAGAGATGAAAGCTCTGATTCTAATGTCAGTATTTACTCTAACTAGCAGCGAAAATAGCTCTATCAGTTTCATCAATCAAAATGAACCAATTCCCTCATCCTCATCAAAACTGAGCTCATTTCCTCACAGCAATAAATTATATTTGTATGTGTTAGAAAGCCTCACTCTGTTGGTTACACTACGACTGTCAGTATTCATGTTCAAATGAAATATTTAGATTAGTAGTAGTTCACATTCAAACGATATCTGCAAATTAACATATATTTTTCTTAACCTTTAACAAATATACAAAACTAAGAGCATGACTGGAAAATGAGGAAGAAATAAAAGTGACAGAAAGTTCAGAATAGCCAAATTTTCTTCTTTAACATTTAAACAATTTTAGGCATTCTCACCTAAAATGTTCTTACTTTTTTACTGATATAAAGAGGATTTTTGCTGCTGAGGTAATATTATTTTCTATTCATTAAAATAAAAACAAACTTGATCACAACTTTTCTCTTTTTGTCCTTTATTGTTTGGTTTTGTAATAAACTCCAGTACTTCAAAACAAATATTCTTTGTCTTACTGAGCTAAGGAGACAGTCTTAGTTGTGCAATAAAATATATATTTTAGAGTTTTAGAGGAAATAAAAGGCATTGAATCTGTGTTGCAAGCCATGGCTTTCAGTCAGACTGTTGCTTTTTACTGTGTTTAAGTGACTTTAATGGTGACGTTTCAGTTTAATGTTTAACCAGATTCAAAGGTCTGGATCATGTTGCGGTGTGCTGTAATATTATTTTATTTGTATAAATGATCTTTGTTTGAACAAAGGTGATATAGTAGTCTACATCCATATAAAACTATATATTGTAGTACTGATGATGCCTAAGAAAACACATTTTCACAATATTTTTTGTTCTGTTACCTATTTTTTAACTTGGATTCAAAGTTTTTACTAATCCGACTTCTAAAGTTTGACAAATCTTTTACTAAGCAC
This sequence comes from Cynodonichthys magdalenae, assembly GCA_031762555.1. NCBI lineage: Eukaryota > Metazoa > Chordata > Actinopteri > Cyprinodontiformes > Rivulidae > Cynodonichthys > Cynodonichthys magdalenae. The sequence goes on from JARVJO010000365.1 coordinate 15,246,557, forward strand.
AAGTTCAGAAATTAGTTTTAAGTTAGAGAATATTTCTGGGGGAGGAGGTCCAGAACTCCAGTATGTGCCAAATATGCATCCTCCCACCTTTGCTCAAACATTTTACAAAATGATCCGACTCCCATGAGCACACAGACAGTCGCTTTGTTGCATCACTTCATTTTGTCGATTTCAATTGAATCTAAAATGTTAAAATGAGTTTTCTGTTTGTTGTTTTAGTTTAAATGGAGTCTCAATACCCTCAGAGACAAATGGTAGACAGAAATCAAAGACAGACATAAAGGGAGGGTGGCAGATAATCTGACCTGATGCAGAGCGGTGAGGCCGTCTTCGTTGCAAAGGTCTGGACTCACATTATTTCTCAGCAGGTAACGAACTGATGGGGGAAAAAAAACACAAGACAAAGAAACCGTTAAATACTCACAAAGCATGCTGACAGGCCTGAAGTTAACCTTTTGTTACCTGGTAACATCACCAATCAATCTGCAATCCTTTAATCATATCATCTCTGCAGGGACAATGCCTAACTGACCTTGGAAGTCTGTGTGAAAGGGTGAGGGGAGGTGAAAGGGTGAGGGGAGGGGTTGATGACGCAGGATGATGTAATGATGCTGAGGATTACACTGTCTGCCTATAACTCTGAACAGATAAACGCTTCAAACCTGGACCCTCAATCTTAAAACATGTTCGTTTTGCACGTGACAGCAGCCTGAACACCGAAGCTGCCAACCTGAACAGGAAGTGATATTCGGGTTCTTTTTCCTCATCCCTATTATCCTCTTTCACAGAGATGTAAAAAGGAAGTAAACGGTGAGTGAAAGTATGAGGTTGTGACACTGAAAACTGGAAGCAAACTAAAAGATTTATGGTGAGATTTGTCCCACTTTTCTGTCTGTATGGCAGAAAACGGCTCCCATGCACATCATCACCACTTTACAGTAGCTCTACTGTCCTGTTGTCAGCTCTAATATGACATGACTATTTGAAAATTTGATTCTTAGAACGAGTTGATCAATAATCCAGATCTATGCAGTTTATCAGGTTATAAAAAAAATGTTCCTAACAATAATAAGGATCAGACAAAGTAATGCTTCTGAAGTACTTATTTATCCTCAGAGAAGAGAGGCCACTTTAGGAGAGGAATGAAAGAAGTCGTTTCAGTTCAGCTGAAACAGCCTCTAAACAGAGACATCAATGGTCAACAAACTGTCTGATGTTCTACTTTATGATATAAAATCACCAGTTTTTAACAGCACGAGCAATGCTTTAAAGACTTCCACATACTCCATACGAACTGACGAAATCAACCTTCATTGTTACAATTGCATGACGAAAATTGCGTAATTTTCTTCGCAGCTTCGAGTCTTCTAGAAGCAGACATTAATAAAAATAATCGGATGGCAAAAAACTCATGGAGATATAATAGACATCATGCATGGAGGAATCCGTTTGCCAAAAACTGTTTGTGGACAAAATGGGGGATGTCGCTGGTAGACTGCAGCGGGATGAAACCTCGTGCAGTGACGTGCACCGCCGAGGGACGGGTTTCCCAGGAGCTCGAAATGATGTTTCTCAGGAGCTATGAAAGGTGAATGTGAAAGCGAACGTCGAACAATCACGTGACCGCGCGCCGAGTGTTCGGCTTCGGATGGAGTATGTAGAGGCCTTTAGTTCAGGAGAAGCAAACACAGACAGAAGTAAAAACTGTATAAAACCTGGCAGCTGCAGGGGAGAAAAGAAACAAAGAGAAAAAAGAAAATCTATGAACTGATGGTGAAGCACAATTCTTAGCCAAATATTATCTGAAGCCATACAATAAAATGTATTTAGATTTTTGTCAGATTCTCTTCTCTGGGTTTTGTTACTTATTTTTACAGATTAGATTCTTTGTCATCCATCTGCATCTCCTGGATGCTCATCAGTGCATCTTCCAGCTGTCTCAAGAACTCCGAGCAGCTTTTGCCTGATAATTAAATCAAGGAGAGATGAAAAGCAGGTTCTTCGAGAGAAGCTGCACCTGGAAAAGTGTTTTTTTTCTCCCAGAAGAACCCAGAAAAGCACCCATGACATAAACTGTGTGTTTTTGTAACCACTAATGAAGAAAAGGGAGGTGAGGAGTGTTGTAGAAATGACAACATGATAAATGTAAACCGACCACAAAGAAATATGTTAATAATAATGAATGAAAACAACAAAAATAAGAGTCTGGAATGGTTGAACTGGTTATTTTAAGAGAAAAATAGTAATTTATTTGACCAAAACGACTACATCTCTGTCATTTCACAACATAAGATGATTTTAGTCTAAAACCCAGAGTGAGTTTTAGCTTTCAGCAGGCAATACATATTTCTTCATGCTAGACCTTTATTTATTTGTGTATTTGGGAGACCAAAAATGTTCTAAGACAAAAAAATGACACAGTTTTTACTTTGTTCTCTCAGCTTGGACCAGAATTATCCTGTTTCCCTATTTGAATCTCCCATCTAATGACCTTTCATTAAAATAATGAAAACTTGCGAAAAGGGAACATGTCTCGTTTAATAAGAGGGTTAAATGATGCACTGTTTGACAGTAATGACAACGACTCATTATGGAAGAACACTATTTACTTTAGAAAACATGGAGGAGGAAGAGATTTTTCACAGAGGAGCAGAGATAGACCAGCTATTATCAGCTTTGGGGACTTCCTGAAACCTGCACCTGTTAGACCTCCACAAGGCTTTTAAAGCACATCCCTGTCAGGAGAGACTTAATGTGATTTTTTTTTCCACTCCGCCTGAACATTTTAGAAATATTTTCACAAAACCACCTGTGCAGCAGCAGTCGGATGTCTTTAAAATTTGAAACTCAAACCAAGCAAATTGAGCAGCTGTCATCCCCTCGTATTGATCCAAGGAGGAAAAGGTGAACGATTACAGTGAGCGCCGAGAGGAACGGACCCAAGGTTACGCAGAGCAAACTCACACACGCACATCTCTGCAGGGCTGCGTTTGGAAGAAAAGTGTCCAAACCTCAGAGAATCTAAAAAGCTGACATCACCTCCATTTACCATTTAGGGTTGTTTTTCCTCAAATGTCACCATTAGCTGCCCTTGGAGATTAATGACTGCATTCCAATTAGTTTGAAAACATCCATTCAGACAAACTCAATTTTACTCCATTTACAACAAGATAATAAATGTCCTTCAAACTAAATTAAAGCTTTAATATACAGCTAACGGTAGAACACCGAAAGCCAAGTTTGATCTGATTTATTCTGATCATTTCTTAAAATCAAACAACATAATTAAGCTGATAAATAACAAACACTCCTGTTAAGGAACAAATGAACTGATGAATGGATGCTGACACATGCTAATTGTTGAGGCAGATAAAAATAATCATGGTTGATCTGAACAAATGAAAGATTTTAGGATAAAGAATAAATGGACAGGCCAGAGTGACACCCGATTTATTTTTTTATTTGAAAGAAAAAAATCCTTAAAACGAAGAGAAAACTGACAAATCTGGTTAAAAATGTTTTCAGCATTCATATTGGGTCTGACCACCGTCTGAGAAAAATTTAATTAAAATTAAATAAATTAGCACTTACAATGTAAACAGGCTAATTTACTCTTTTATTAAGTTTCATTCTAATTTACTTGTTTCGACTGAGGTTTTCTACCAAATGTAAAAGCCAGAGGTTCAGTCTGTTGACAGGGTGAGCTCAGGTGCAGAAAAGACTATCCTGCATCAGAAAAAGGTTTTTTCTTTGAAATCTTGAAGGTAAAAAAATACGCTACAAGAGCATTTATTATTTACTGATCCCGCGAGTCCCAGGCTCTGTGTGACGAATTCAAAGCTGCCGTGTGAAGATTTCAAAAAGGGAATTAAATTCTTCTTTGTTCATCCTTCAAACCTTAATATTCGCCTTTTTTCCTTCTCCCTCTATAAAGAGTTTGGCTATAGCTGATTAGACACAGAGCGAATAATTTTTCTTCAAAGGCAGTAAAATGAAACAGAATTAGTTTAACCTTTTGGTTTTAACGCAGCCACTTTGAGCGCACACACCTATTCTCTAAGATTGAACGCTTCAGCCTTTAAAAATTTGTGTGAAGTTAGAGAAAAATAAATAAACCGACGAGGCCGCAGCGAGCTTTTGTGTTGCTACGGCATTTCCACTTTTTGGATTAATACAGCTTTCTTCATGTCAACCAGCATTCCTCCGTGCTGCAGCTACAACCTCTGAGGAAAACAAACAAACAAACAAACAAGGTCACAGTCTTGGAGAGCTGTGGCGTAATGGTTTTTGTTTGTTGAGAAAGTTTTCTGTGGGAAATGACTTGAATGTTTCTAAGAGGGGAACCACATTTTTGCCATATTTGTCGAGGATGTGACGCTGAGCAGGAACTCGTCTGCAGCCCTGAAACCAAACAAACCTGGAAAACAACCCTGATAAGGCTGTGAGGCAATGATTCAAACTATTAGAAACAGACTGTGGTTTAAACTGAAGCTTGGGCTTTGGACTTATTCTGCATCACCAATTCTTAAAACCTAATGCGTCTCATCCATGTGTTTCTGTAGAGTTCTCCCAGCCTGAGCTTTTTCAACAACGATACAAACACTTCAGCCTCTTCACTGATGGGGGTCTAGAAAAGCAATCAGATGAAGATGGTCGGTGATCGACTGCTTTTTTTCAGATGTAGATTTTTTTCCACTCTAGGATAGATAAGATATTTTTTATTTCTAACAAATGTAAAAAAAAACAAAAAAACAAAAAAAACAAGAATACATGTACATTCAAACACATTTTAGCTACTTCCAACCCCTTTACACTATTTATCATTCTTCAATATACCTTTATATCAAAATATATGTTACAGTATATAATATATCAATAGCTTAAATAGTACATACCTAGCCTTGTCATTAAACATTTACTGCATCTGATCTTTTATAAAAGACATGTTTTTATCAAAATAAGGGGTGTCCAAACTTTTTTCCTCAGGAAAAATGAAAATCTATCCGAGGGATATGTCTAGATCACCGTGTGATCAGTGATATAGTCACTGGGTCATTGGATGGAAGGACTGTAAGTGGAAATACAGTTTCTACAAGGATGACACGAGATTATAATCTAGTAACCATGGCAACTGCTGGTGGGCCAAATCAAATAGCTTGATGGGACAATTTTGGCCCGTGGGCCCCACTTTGAGCACCTCTGATCTAAATCACTTAACAATATCCTGCATATTTTACTATTTAATCCATCTTCCATATAACTATTTTTATTTTTTTTGTTTTTAAGTACATTGGATGCGAGTTTATTTTAGAACGCATAAAATAAACAGAATGTAAGACAAAAGCACCAAACACCTCACCACCTGTGTGGGATTGGTTTATAGGTGGGTTCATTGTACTAAAATAAAAAATCTACACCAGCACTGAACTGCTCTATCTGGGAGCCACTGATGCAGCGATTAAACTGAAAGGAATCTGAGTTATGATTGTGTGTTGTATCTGACAGTGGGGGGGTGATGGGAAAATAAAACCAACACAGAAATGATAGGAAACAGCCGGAGGAAGAAAAAGAAAAAGATTTGACAAATACACTATCACAGAAATCTGTTTATGAATAATAATATATTCATAACAGTTGTGATGCATATATTATGCTGTTTGTCTTCTTTGTTTAGCAGAAACACATTGTTTTTGTCTATTTGAGTGATTTGTTGTCAAACAGAGTGTTAATGACAAACTCAGATTAAATTATGGAGCATAAACTCATACAAATTGTGCTTCTAAGCTGGGGGAACACGCAGAAAGATGTCAGGCTTCTGCACCATGTAGATAAAAATGCATAAATCCTGAAGCGTATGAAGTACCGGAGGTTAGGTTAGGCTCTTTGTTGTCACAGTTTTTGTCATCTTAAAGTGCTTATTCTCCTTCTGTCGGGGAGAGCTGATGCTAGGTGCACAAAAGAAAGGTACTGGGATCGTAACAAATGTTTAGGTGAGTCAAGATAACATCTGTGTCAAAGCCGGAACTGGAAGCTACACAGCAGAACTCTGAAATATAACAAGATAAAGCAGTCTCCATTTCACCTAAAAGCAGATTAAATATTATGAGTCTGTGTGCCGAGGTGACAAATCTTACATCACATCAAAATATGACATTAATGTCTCTGTGAATAAATCTTTAAAAGGTGAAATGTTTCATACAAACCTTTCAACATGATCCCTCATTACTGAAATATCGAACAAAAGGCAAACAATTAACATGAAAACAGCAACACAAAGAGCCTAATTAGTTTCCACAGAATATTAGCTGCAAATATTAATTACAGCTCTGTAAATGTAGAAGGGGATAAAAAAATGGCTTCTCTTCATAACTGGAGCTCCATCCTTAATTGTAATTAGCAGTTTTAGTGGGCATCAGTAGAGATGTCACAATAAAAATAAAAACAATTACAATTATGCTTATGAACAATCTCATATGATGTCCTGCTTAAAGTATTTGTTATTTACGCTCACCGACACTGACAGAAAAGTTTGTATCAATGTGTAAAATTGACTCAATTAGAGTTCATGTTGATTAGTTGTGGCAGCTGTTTTTAATTAGATTAACTCCAAAAGTGAATCAGTTGTTGACGTACAATCAGAGGCTACGTTCTGAAAAAAATAATTAAAATCTGTCCAAAGGTTCATGAGATATTTTGCTAACAGACGGACACACAAACTGTGTGCAAAAACACCATCGACCACTTTCTGCCTTTCTTCGGCAGGCAGTTACTGTGCGCTGCATCTTTAGCTGTGTGTTAATGTGTGAGCGTGAATAGTTTACTGCTACATCTGTAACCTGCTGGCGGTTATGTTTAAAAAGCAATAAAATACAACAACATTAATACAACAATAACACACAATTAATAAAGAGAAATTGGACTAAACAAGTATGAACACACCAAGAGAAAAAAAACAACAACTTATAGACCATTACTTCTAAAAATAAAAACAATACACAAAACTGCACAGCAGATACAATTTAGATTTAGTGTTGACAAGTGTTTAGTGAAAGCCTTATAGTCTGATTTCAGATTCAGATAATATAAAATATTTATAATTTATATTATAAATTCAGTTTCAGCAGGCATTTTTACTTGTATACACATTAGTAAAACAGCAACATAACTTCAGCGGGCAGTATTATAGAGAGCTGCAGGGTCATAATGATTGTCAGCAGGAGTTGGATGATAAATGCAAATATTAGCTTTTTTAGTTTATGCTGCTGTGATAGAAAATAAATTTATTTTGCTTTAATCACAACATTGGGGAAACATTCATTTTAACTGCGGATTGTGATTTTCTGCTACACTGCCCTCCACATTTGCTTTGAAAATGTTATTTTTGCTTCATTGCAAGTTAAATAACCCCAAAAAATCTAAACAGCTTTTGTTCTAAATACTTACTTTTCTCTGACATTGATGATACATTTATCAGATCTCCTAATGAAAAATTTACTCTTGTTTAAACTGTTCCTACAATTTTAAATATTCCACATACTGTATAAATTCAGGAAAATAAAACTGTAGAAGCATTATTACTTAAGATCAAAACACAGAAACTGGCTGCCACGAAAACATAAAAAAAGACTTTAAACTTTTTCACATCTATTCTGAGGTGCTGAGAGTAAAACGAAACCGGCATGAAAGTGATTCCTATCTGTCTGGTCCAACACCCAGTGAGATGGAGCAAGCACACAAATGACAAAAAAAAAACAAAAAAAACTTTCAAATGTGATCCATTCCAGCTGTGAAGCACCATGGTGATTATCTGCAGAAATGGCACACGCTCCTTCCTGGGCAGGTCCCGCAAATTCTTATCAAGGGAGGAGATGGATCTGGACGAGATGCGTCCCAAAAGATAAAAGATTGATCAACAAATAACGGCGCAGAAGGAGAAAACCCACCCTTCCTTCCTATTATCATACAGTGCAGCCACAGTACTGTGTGTGTGTTGGAAATAGAAACAAATCCAGCAGTTATTTAGGTCACAACTTTCCTGAACATTGATAATAAATCAATTAATCCTATGATAAATTGAAATGAGGTCGATGATTTGCTTGTTTGTTTTCTTTGTATTCCTGTATTTTCTGTAATTTTATTTACAGATCTCATAATCCATTTTAGCTTTGGTTGTTTTTATTTCCATTTTATTGTTGTTTGTTGTGTTGCGTTGTTGAGTCCTTTTTTTTTGGTTTTGGTTGATTTGTTGATTTATTTTGGATATTTAAAATGTCTTCTAGTATTGATTTTTGGGATCATTATATTAGTTTAAAATAGTCTCCAAACAATATTATCATTTATTGCAATAATTTCTAAGACAATTTATCGTCCAACAAAATTAGTAATCATGACAGGCCTAATAATAAATAAGAAGTTATTCATAAAATCTCTACGGTTAGCTTTGAATAAGACAATTTTTCAGTTATTTCTGCAGAAATATTATAACCCTAATAGAAGTGGTACAGCTAGCTGCTGCTGCCCATGATTTCCAGACAACTGCACATTAAAAGATTTGAACCATTTGCTTTAAGTTGCTATTGAACATAAATACAGAAATATGAAAAGGAAGGACTTGCTGATCCTCTGACTTTATCTGTTGTGTCACCACAGCCGTAGTTATTAGATGGGCTATCATCAAGTCCAGGTCCAGACTTTGGTTTATGATTAAATATCTAAAAAATAACAAACAGAACATCCCTTTGAGTCTCTCTGTGCACATCACAGTAATGACCGCACTGACAAGCTAAAGTATAATTTTGAAGAAGCCATCATTTCCTCCAGCATAATATTTACAGAAACAAGCGCCCCCTCTCTGTCCCTCAACTTTCCACTAAACCAGATCCACTGGATTAGAAGTGAAGTAATGACTTTGTGACAGATGGAACAGGATGTCAGTTCAAAACTCAAACAACTTATTTTTATCGTAACGTGGCCATTTTCACTTGATTGATGGCGATGTCTGAGAGTGCAGGGGTGTTTTAGAGCTTTTTGCCAAGTTGCTTAGAAGTACTTGGAACAATTTCACTCCAAAAATAAAAGAGGTCCTGAAAAAGTGGGGGAAAAAATGAAGCAGTGAACAAGGGAGGCAGGCAGTTTACCTCCTAAGTATCGGTATATAAACAATGTCATTATGGCACGATGTTAACATTTATCCAAACTGGTCATAAAATTAAAAGAACTTCTGGTGTGGATTTTCAATTTAGAGGTTGAAAGTACAATGAAAATCTTTACCAACCTGGTGTGAGTTATTATCTGTTAGAGTTTATATTATAGAAGGCACTGTGCAACGTTCCATCTTTAAAGTGACACAAAGATTAGTATTTGTTTGTTGACCTGCCACTAATGAGCAGCCTCAGACTTTAACCCTCCTGCTGCCCTTGGGTCAAAATGATCCACGAGGCCTCAGCTTTAAAACTGAGGGCATGTGGCTCAATTTAAATGCACTCACGCTTTTACTTTGGGATTTTAAATTCTCCTGCTGACAGTAGATGCACGGATAATAAATGTCTTGTTCCCAGCGCAGTAAGAGCTTCTTTCTGAGCAAAGTGTACAGTAAAGATAACAGCACAGAATCCGTTATCGTCAGGATTTAACCCGGGACTCTGATTTAAAAGGATGCCCCTGAAGGCTCATAACTCCCGCTCATTGATCACTGATAAGGCAGAGTTGAGGATCAAGTGAAGAATGTGATATGAGAGCCAGCCAGTGTGAGCTCAGGTGCAGCACAGACCAAGAGAAGAATCGATTTTCTGTCTGGAACATCTCTTAGTCTTGTTGAACAGGTCTATATTTGTTGTGCTGTAATAATAGGTGTCACAGGATGCTGATTAGGGAAAGATCTAATACATAATTAAAATGTCAGAGTGGTTTATAGTCTGTGTAAAACAGTGATATGGCACAGGATCAGAGCCCAACTCAGCTTCATTTTTAGCATACAAAGATGGTTTTGAATCTCCATTACATAACAATTAGGGGAATATATTGGCAGAAATGCAAGATAATATACCCAACTATAAGAATTTTCCTCATTACTTTAAAACAAATCATTTAGACACAGCTTAAATAGCTCCTTTTTAAGATTGTCATGCCAGGTCATGTATTTAAACTCAATGAGAAAGGCCAATTGTCTCCGTTATGTGTGTGCGTGACAAAAATTGTGCGGTTTGCTACACTTACCTCCTGCTGAGACCCTGTCTTGTGCATCACTCCTAATCAGAACTAGTTCTCACAGCACAGTGTCGAGCAGAACTTCGTGTTTGCTGATGTAAAGCGACGGCAGCGAGCAGATATCTGAGCAGCGTCTGCATCTGCTAGCCAAAAACCGTGTGTACGGCAAATACAGCAAACATTAGAATTGTTCCAGTAAAAATTTATTTATCTCCTTAGCTCTTCATCACTGTGATGACCGCCGGGAGGGAGAGCACCTCGGCCGGACAGCAGAAGGGCCCATTAATAGTAGGGGTGGTGATTTCTCACGATCAGATTCAATTCTGATTTTTGGAGTCACGAAGGGATTCAAATTTTATTTTCTCGTGATTGGGGCATGATTGGGGCCAGTTAAACCTCTCTTTCCTCTATTTTTACAGGTTCCTCTTCGCTTTTGATGCTTTCTGCGCATGCGTTTGTTCCAAAACCGGCTTTGTGGTGACGTCGGGACAGCCTGCATAGTTACGCTATGGAGACCATCAGCCAATGGATCAATTGATTTGGGGACATTTTATGTCAATTCTGAATTGTTATAAATAAATATTGTAAATCTTTTGTGAATCGATTTAATTGGTGCACTCCTAGCTATGTTTGTGACAACATTCTGGAATTTTCTACCATTTATATATAAACACCCTGTTATTTGGTTCAAATTTATTATTTCCGTTGCAAAAATATGTATCATTTCATTTTTTATAAAACACATTTCCATTTTCTGTCATTATTGTTTCTCCAACTTTAGTTGACCAAACTAATATAAAAAAATAGCAATTTTAGCTTCGTAGCACTTTTCAGATCTGTAAGGCTGTGTCTCAATTCAGGGGCTGGGTCCTCATGAGTGCGCATTTGTCGGCCGCATACGTCACTGCGCCGCGCGGAGTACTGTCCCAATTCAAAGACTCCTCATCATGCGGCCGAGGAATGCGTCCTCCAAACTCTCGAAATCCGAGGATGCATCTGTGTATCCTTACCGGCCGAGGCTATCCCAGGATTCATTGC
>JARVJO010000365.1:15259999-15281628 GCA_031762555.1 Cynodonichthys magdalenae
TGATCACTATGGTAACGGGGTAGCGTGTGGTCACGCAAACTCACGTAAAGCCGACGTCAGGCGAAGGGTAGACCGTCCCATTTCACAGCAGATTTGAGCAGCCTACCCGGCCCAGCGAGGACGTGGCCCACCCGGCCCAGCTGGGCTACGTGCTCACGAGGACCCAGCCCCTGAATTGAGACACAGCCTAAGTGTTTTGATTCAATCAAATACAATCCCTTCCAGCAGCAGCTGACTGATTTAGTGGGAGAAAATTCTACCTAATCTGCTTGTAACCAAACAATAGATCAAAGTGCACAAAGTCAACAGTTGCTTCAGGAAACTATTAAAGACCAGACATTTTGAAGTAATAATATAGCTCTGATAATTATAAATAAATGTCAGGTAAACATGGTTTCAAAAAGTTAGAATAATGTGATGGAAAATTTCACAAAAACAGAGCAAACTATTTGAAAGCTTCCTTACTCAAATTAATATTTATGATTTAACTCTCAATACTTCGACTGACTAATATGACTGTCATTTCTACCACGTCATTACAAAAAGAAAAAAACTGATAAAGATCTCCTAATTATCAGCTACAACAAATGAAGACAATTTATTCTCAGAACAAATGACCCTAAACAATGTCAGTGCATCCACAGCCACAAAGCAGCATCGTTAACATCCCGAGTGCTCTTCAGACGAGGCAGCCTTTTCTACATTCCTGTCAGCTGTGCAGAAAGTAGGCCACTCTGCACACACCAGCACAAAGTAGGAGCTTAATGACATTGGCTTTAGTAGGACGTTAGGATGGTTGATATAATTAGCATGTTGTTATAATTATCACCCACACGATGAGCCATTAAGACACTTTAATTGTATTTTATGCACCCTTTAAAAGATGTAGCTGAGCGGAGCAACAGGATTGGGAAACTGAAAGTGTCACTAAACAAAGCAACTGGTTCTTAAAGCCACGCTGGAAAAATAGGAAACAAAAGATACTCCAAGTTTTGAGTTGAAGAGACAATGAAATCATCTAAAGACTGGTGAGAGTTGAGGTTTTTAAATTCTGCACATTAGAAGGAAAAGCTTGAGTTTGACTCATCGACAAATCCTAAACACCTTTACCTTGATGGTACGAAGAGCAGACAATTTCTGTTTGTTAAAGAGATAATGAATATAATGAGAATATTTTTGTATGACCAGCTTTAAGAAGTATGTTTTTAATCCTCTTCACCTTACTTATTACAAAGTGGTTATTGCAATCTAACAATCAAACCTTAAGGATTTGTTAAAATGTATCTAAATATGTGGCACATTTATAACCCAAACATACACTAGAATTAAAGTTTTGCATGCTATTAAAATTAGAAACTTTCCTAAAATTAAAGACGTCTTTGCTCATTTTGACGCACATGTGGATTTTTGTCCTGCCGAGGTTAACTTTGACTTTAAGGGTGTATTTTGAGGCTTGTTGTTTGGGTTGATTGACAGCTCCTCAGGCTGTAACCAGCTGGAGCCGTTGCCATTTGCTCATCACAGCTCAGCCACTCTCCACATTTCCCCCTCTGTAATTTGTGGATTTGACACAGCTAATAAAGGCAGCTGGAAGTTAATGAGTTTATGTTTGTGAAATCTGAATTTTGTATCTAATTTGCTTTGCAGCTATAATTTGAGTTGATGGTTGAAGTCTGTATTCCAGCCTCTTGGTTTGACAAGTGCTGCTGCAATTAAAAGTCTACTCACTGCTATTTTGGGGGCTTTTAGAGTTTGAAATTTTGAGGTTTATTTGGATAAAGGTCGGATAATCCAGAATCCTTCAGCGGGATTTATAGTCGAGGGCCGTTCAACTACTCAGAGCAGGTGGACAGACTTTAGGAGATATTACGAGGCACTTTAAAAAGAGTGGGGGAGCAGCAGGGTGCTGAACAAGCATTCAGGGGATTGGCAGCAGGGGATCAACCCCCGACTCACACCGACATGTCTTCATCAGGCCAGCAAACAGGCGGGAGGGCTTCAATCACAGTCACTGATAAGATGGAGTCCCGCTGATAGATTTATCTGCAGCTCAGTTCCCGTGTCCTCGTTTTTAGCTCTTATTAACCCTTTGGCTTTCACACCAAGAAATATATTTGCAAATAAAATAATCCCCAGTTGCAAATGTAGGTCTTTAAAGAAAGTTTAAACATTAGCTGATGCCATCAAGGAAAACTGTAGCAGAAAACATCCAGTATATGCAGCCTCTCGTGGGCTTTCTAAGCTTATTTTTGAATTGTTGAACACCTCACACTTACAAGCACACAGCTGGTCTTCCTCACTGAGTTCTAAAAAAAATAAAATCCACTTTGAAGATATCTTCAAACACTCTTCAGGGAAGAGTTTTACAATGGTGCACAGAGTAAAATAGAACAGCTTAGACATTTAAACATTGACAAATGTGACTCAGGTTATTATATTTCTTTTATATTCTTTATTATCCCTCAGTGGGGAAATTATTTCTCTGCACTTTTCTCCATCGCTCATGTGATCACACAGCAGCTGGGGGGTTAAGGACCTTGCTCAAAGGCCCAGAGTAGGGCAAATGAGGGTTTTAATATTTCCACATTAGGAAACAATTAAAGTTGTTTTAACATGTTGAAATTGAACATTTTTTTGGAAACATTAATCTGGAAGCATCTTAATTTCATGATCAACTCATTGACGATTGTTGGAACTGTAGTCTTAGTATTTGTATCAACAGCAGCATGTTTCATGTTTTCAGAAAACTGTCACCTCGAAGAAACAAGAAACAATGAGGCCCTATTTAAACTAAAGTATAGATCTTCTAAATTTAGTGCCTAAAAGTTAGGAATGTCAAGTCTAAACAGAACTGTGAGGACTTTAAGTGGGATTAGTACACCCAGCCCACCCAGCAGCAACAACCCTTTCCAACATAATATCCCAACCAGCGACAGTGATGGTGCAAAATGTGTGCCTTTCCAGCTGAGCAGCTTTGGGCCGAGGCAGCGTGAACCTCTCTCTGTCTGCCTCAGTTACCATGGAAATGGGAGTTAACTTAAGAGTCTGGGATCTCCCAGGAGATATAATTGATGTGAAAGAGAGGAGGTGATGGGGATCTGAGCAAGCTGGTCGGCACTTAAAGAGAATGTTTTGCTAAAAAGGAACATAAATCAACAAAAAATAGTTATGATAATGATAAAATGTCTTTTACGTGTGTAGCTTGAACAGAAAGAGTCTGCGGAAGGTAAAGAACTCAATAGAGGACAGATAAGGACAAGTTTAAACTCAACAGGTTGCTCTTCGTTGTTCAGATACAGCAGGGACACATGTTGGAAGATGAGACTAAATAAGACGACATTCTGATAATTCCTCGCTCCTGTGTTTCTAATTGATTACACCTTCCCAAAAATATCTGATCTCCGCACAGCATATTCATTCAATCATTCATTTTTATGTCTTTCCAGCATTGTTCAGTCTCAATTACAACCAAGAGGAGTGAGTATTTTTATCTGCTGATAAACAAGTAGGAGGTGAAGAGGAGACAGCAGCGCCAGCGTGTCGAGCAAAGCAGCAACGCTCAGACGACCCGAGGGGTTAGAGAAGAGTGGAGCAGCAAAAAAGATCAACAAAAAGAAGTGAAACTGAGTTTTGTTGACCCTAAGGCGGACTGAGACACAAAGAGAGCTCCGCTGATCACACAGGACTGACACAGCAGAGAAATATGACCCAAAAATATCTAAAAATAGGAGATGAGACAGACAGAAACGAGCAGCTTTTCATAAACCTGCACGAGTTTATGTGTCATTGTTTCTGCAAAGAATGCAAATTCCCACTTGAGTGATCAAGCGCTTAAATTGCTGCAGAGAATCAATGGAGAGGGTGATGATGAAGATTGGGGGGGGGGGAGGCAGTGGTGAAGGAGTCTTGATTTGGCTTTAAGTAAAGTGGCTTAATTTTGTCACCAGGAAAGAAATGCAGGAACTCGTCCACATGAATTAGTTCAGGATTCAAGCAGCCATCTGTCTGTGAGCAGCTTTAAACAAGTATCAAGAGGCAAAATACAAGTCCTGGCTGCAGCTACCCACAAACCTTAAGTCTTTTTGTGTTTGAGTATTCATAAATCCTAGTTATTTTATTCAAGGAATGGTTCAAACTAAGAAATAATGCATTAATTTCATTCCAACTTAAAACAGTTAACAGGACATAATGAAAACCGTTTGAACTGCTCCTTGTTGTTACCTGCCTTACAACACATGACCCACTGCAGACACCTGCCAGCTTACGCTACAGCTGCCTGAGGTCACATCAGCTTAGCTGGACATGTGAGCAAACAACCTCGTGTCATGGATCAGTGCTTAATTCTAAGCAGAGACGAAAGATCTCTTTACAGGCTTTAGAAAGCAATCGCAGTTTGAAAGACCTAAGGTTTAGCAAAAGTTGTGTGAGAGTTTTGAGGTGTTCAGATATGCCAAAAAGGTTAGTTACAACAAAGGTTTTAGCTATAATTACTCCTGATTTTACTGTATACTAGGGATGTAACGATTTGATTCAATTATCGATGTCTTAATAACAGAATATAACTTCAAAACAAATAATGTCATCACAAATCCTGATGTGACCACATTTATCTTAAAGACATAATTTACTGTCATACAATACAAGCGAAATCCATTCATTTATTTTTTTATGAATCGATTCAAATTTTAAGCAGCAATAATAATTAATCAATTCAAATGCGTCCTCCTTTTGCCCTGATTTGAGGGATGGATCCAATGGATCCTGCTCGACCCACCCTATCCCGGCATACGTCCTGTTGCTTATCAAGTGTTACAACGCTAAACAGAAGCAAAATTAGATAGAAGTTAGAAAAATATCAATATATTAGCATTATTTATATCACAAAACAAAATTAACTTAAAGGCAATATTTGATGAACTAAGGGACCTGCTGTAAGTGCATGTTTATTCTGCTACACAAGCTTGTTTTATTTCTGACAAGAACAATATTTAAAACCATGTCTATACACATCACAAAACATAAACACAACCGCTTGAAACTTTTAATCTTTATACAGACAGATTTTTATTTAAAACTGTACTTATTTCTCTTGCTTTGTCCGCCATTACAAGCAAAAAAAATCTCAGGTTGGCCAGCAACCTATTATGGGGTAAGGACGGGAGGCTAGACTGATCCTCAATTCACAGCAACTTTTTTCCAATCTTTGCAGTCTAACAAGGACCAGGCCCACCTGGGTAGACCAGGTCCTTCGGAGGACCCAGCCTCTGAATTTGGACACAGCCTTTAAATGATATTTTTGCACCTGATTATTTCAATTTCTTAAAAAAATGATCAGATGCAAGAACTAGACAGGAAAAAAGTAACCAAGGATTAAAATAACATTTTGTAGCACCTTCAGAAATTCTGGGAAATTTTGGTTCAAGATTAAATCTAAAAAAAAGTTGAGAACATAAAAAGAGTTTTCACAGAACTGTGGTAAACAAACCTCCTTATCACTCGTCTGATTGGCCTTTCCATCAAAACAAAAGTTTACTGATTTAAAGAATTTGAAAAGAATGACAAACTCAGGCAGTTTTATCTGGCTGATAAATCTGGTGCAAAGTTGTTCCTTTAATGTCTGAGAATGTAAATAATCTGAAGTTTCCAATCCTCTCGTGTCTCCCTCCAACATCAGCCCTGCAGTGAGACAGAGCGGCGGTGATGACGTCACAGAGCGGCGGTGATGACGTCACAGAACGGCAGACATCACCACGCCACAGCGCTGTTTATTTTTCACTGCAGGACCTCTGGGCAGCGCCGTTTCATGTGTTAAACTCATTACTCTTTCATCACGACATGCTAATGACACCAGTGGAAGAACAAAGCGGGGATCTTCATTACAGTTCGACAAGCCTGGTTAGTTAAAAAAAATATTTTATTACGCAATACTGCACCTATTTTAGATGATTTGTAAATCTACTGACAAGAAGGGAAAATTACAGAGAATTGAAAAGAACAAAAAATGATTCCAACCTTTTACTAATTGAGATTTTATAATTAACTGGATTTAATCTGGATGTTTTTGTACTTAAATGAAAAATATTGTAATTTAAAATGAGCTGGACTTTTTATCTTTTCTATATAAGTTCCCTGAGGTGACTTTTGTTGTATATTGGTCCAAGAAATATGAACTCAATTATACGATTAAATGAGGGGCATATGAAACAATAATATTTACTTGCTCTCTTCTAGCGGTTTTAACTGAAACAAGACTTTATTTTAATATTTTGAAACTTATTCACACATCAAACTTGGTATTTCTGCAGCCTACAAATAGCAGAAATGATTGCTGCATCTGTCATAATTTTAACTTTCCACAAAATAAAGAAGAATTATTTTTCCCCAAGCCTCCATTTTTATCTCTAAAAATTAGAACACTATAATTACAGCAAATAAAACAAAAAACTTCACAAGCTGCATCAGAAGGGCTAAAAATACAACAGGTGTTTTGTGTGTTTCTATTGTGAAACCTTCTGTTTTTTTAATGAAACTGCAGCCAGTTTAACGCAGATATCAATCATTCAAAAACCCAGAGTATGTTTCATGCTTTCATCTGATCAATGTGCAACAATAAAGTCCTCCTTCAAAAAGAAACTTTTCCCTCACAGAAAAGGTCACAGACATTAACGATCCAACATAAAGGTCTCATTAAATGTCTCGGCTTTTCCATCTGATTTCTCTTGATCAGAGGTGTTCGGGACATCTTTTCACTCGCATTTCAAAAAACGAAGTAAAGATTATGTACTTCATGTACTCCTTCCTCTCTTTCTTTCACTCTTGAGAGTATTTTTCATGTCATTCTGTTGCTGCCATATGCCTGGGAGAAGCTAAGCCTATTTTCAGCCTCGAAGGAGAAGGCCTTACCACTCTAATAAGACAGCAGAAGAAGACAAAAGCTCCTCCGAGATCTAATTTGCACACAAATAACCGGAGAAGAAAAAAAAGACAGACCAAACCATGTGTTTTTGTCTTCCAGGAGGTGAAACTTCCATAGAGTATTTTTCAATCCTGAAACCTGGACTCAGTTTTTCTGATGATGATGATGATGATGATGATATGGCAGAAGAAAAGATGGTGAACCAGAAGCAAAAGCCACGTGCCTAAATATGGAATGTGGATTTTAAAGGGTGGCTTTTCAGACTGAGAGCAGGGAGTCATGAAGTTTCAGCGGGGGGATAAGTGGTAATTAGTGCGCAGGGTGTTGCCATATGAGTGGGCGAATAAATAGAGTTCAAGGGTGGGAAGGAGACAGAACTGCAAAACAAAGACTGGGTTCAACAACGGGCAAGTCTGGTAGATCTCTGTAATCACACGACAACAAGGACATCAAATATCCCAATAATTTCTGCTTCACAAGTTCAACACAGGGGTTTGTTCCCCAGCTGTCCCTGTGTTTTATAGATTTAATGCCCACATAAACACATTTGTTTTGTTCCAGCAGTGTTCCTACATTATTTAATAAATGCTTGATTTAATTTTCTTATGAAATAATTTATAATAGAGTGAATGTCGTTCTGTTCTTCAGCATTCAAACCACTTCTACTTACTTACTTTTATTTATCTATTCAGAAATCTAAATGATCAGAAATAGCGGGCTATGACTTGTAGTGTTTTTAAACTTTTTGAATTATTTACATTTATTCACAAATATTTCCACATAAAAACGCATTTAGATCTTTTTATTTGCTTCAAAAATCATTATTCTCTGAAATCTGATTCAGCGTATTTGTTCTATTTTTGGCTTCCTGCTCCTTTTAGCTTATACTTTAGTTTTTTGCTACGGTCTTAACATTTTAGTTTTTAGCTACAGTTTTGCAACATTTAGCTTTTTTCTTTCTGTTTTGCTTATCTTAGCTTTTTGCTAGTTCTGCTATTTCAAGTTTTAAGCTACAATTTTGCACATTTAGATTTTAGGTTTTATAGGTTAGCTTTAGGTGCCGTTTTGCTCAATTTAGATTTTAGCTAAGGTTTCACAGATATTACCTATTTTTATTTTAGCTTTTAGCTACTGTTTTGGTAATGTTAGCTTTTAGCAACAGTTTTGCTAGCTTTACCCCTAATTTACACTAGATAAGGGTCCGCTCCGGTCCAGTCGGACCTCTGCAACAAATATGCAACCATTATAATCAATGAGAGTATTTACACTGGTTCCACACCGCGGCGCAGGGCAGCGGTGAGCGGACGGTGATCCGTCAAAATTAGATTTGATTCTATTTTTTCCAGATGCTTTCCAGAGCTGCGCCGGAATCAATCTACAAAGATCATGTCGCACAAACAGGAAAAGGAACAAGCACAACATCCGTATTTTCAGAATAACTCACCAAACTAATTTTATCAAAATTCCAGCTATATTACTAAATATATGTATATATTTATACACAAATGCTGTCAAAATGTTTTATTCTGTTTTGGAAGCAGATGGCAACATGTAACGTGCAGAATCTTTGTCTTTATCTTGATTTTGACATTTCATTCTGCAGAAATATACTGTAAAACACAACTAAATAATCTCACTCAGGATTTTTAATCCCATCATTTACAAATAAATAGACAAAAATAATAGAAAAAAATACTGCATCTTTTCAGGAATGGCTTTAATATATTTTTAACCCTCACAAGCCAAGATATATAAAAGACTGGAAAATTTCATTTAAACACACAAATTCTTTATTTCATTCAAGAACAACGGTTGCAATTAGACCTCTACAACCATCTGCTTTTTTAATCCATCTTTAAGTGTGGCAATTAGACTTCTGTGCTTCAAATCAGATGATTCACACAGATATAAAATAGAACGGCATTTTAAGACAGCCTCATTAATGGACACTTTGGAAAGCAGTTACTGAAAGTGCCGTTTGCAGATGCTACTTTCACCACCCACTAACAACCAGCTAATCACCACAAGGAGTCAGTTTCATCCAGTTGTTTACATCACCCCCGGATGTTGTCTTAATCATAAATACCAAATGGCATGGCAAATCAAACTAATTAATGTTTGTTTTCTTTCTTTTATTTTAACCCATGCATGTTGAGTTTGTAGACAAACTCACAAGTAAACAGCTCTTTTCTCTGAACAGACCATGCTGTGTGTGTTGGCTGTCCTTTCTGACCCGTGCTGGCAGCTCTTCTGCAGGAAACTGGCTCAGAGCAGAAGAAGAAATCCCATCAGACTCAACGACCCGACAGCCACACAGAAAGACACTTAGGTGCTTCACAGTAATTTCACAGCCATCAGCTCTCATCACAGTGAGGGGGCCCAGAGTTTAGGACGGAGGCTGCCTGAGAGCAGGAAAAAGACCGCACGTGTCCAGATCTTTTCTACCATACACACACAAACTTTATTTAAACAAAAATACAAATGAAATGATTTTTCATTGACCTGCTGATGATCGAACATGTCTGAGTTACGACCCTCTTTGCCATTAAGCAAAAAAAAAGTTTTTATTATGCGTGTCTGTCTGCAGCTTAGACAAATTATACTGATAAACTAAGTGTTCCCAAATTGTCTCATCGTTGGGAACTGAACCAAGGAGCAAGTTAGGATCAACAAGAAATAACACTTGAAAGAAAAAAAAAATTAAATATATTTTCTCTTTAATGTGTATACATTCATTTGTCAGTCATGTTGACAAAATATCTCATAAACCACTAGACAGATTTTAATTTAACTCTCAAAAAGTAATTTATGTACATCTACATCTGATCCACTACAGGCTGTCATAACTCAACACAAAAATGCCTCTAGCAGTCAATGTTTACAGATATTGAGCTAAAATTCGGTGTAGTAGCCAGGCTTTTTATGAAATGTATGTAGTAAAAAAAAAGAAAAAAGTTAGGAACAAACTGGGGCCGGAGAGTGTGAAAACAACACACAACAGCTACTGAAGCTGTAACATCATCCACCTCCTCTATCCAAGCCGGCGTAATTTATTCTTTATGTTTTTATTGGACTTTATAAAAAAAGTGGCGTCACCGCCATGCTGCTTATGAAGTTTATGAAATTTACTTAGGGTGAAATAAAACTACTCTCTGCGAACACAAAGACTGGCCCTCTGGCCTGACGCATCGTGAGGCATCGCCCGCTGAAAGAAGGCCACAAGTTCTTTCTTTAAGCTTTAGCTGTTGGGAAAATATCTCATGAACCAGTCAACAGATTTTAAATAGTAATAATTGTGCTTTTAGAGTCAATCCAAATGAAGATGGCCACTGCAGCCATTTAACCTCAGGCGTAATGTTATTTTCAAAATTTTCCAATTTTAATTTGAAATAACACTGAGCAAGATTAGACATGCAGATGATTGTGTGATCCATGTGCTGATATGAATTCTGAGAAACATGCCTGGCTGTAGTTATATAAAAGGTACCACTTCTTCACTTTCACAAGCATGTCTGAACAAAACGTGAGAACATTAAGAGAAAAGCCAACATTTAAATGAATGACTGCCGTCACTTTCTTAGACTGATGGAGCCATTATCATTATCTCAGCTCTGAAAATGGCATTTTTTGTAAAATGATCTCCGCCTTGCTTTTTCCTCTTCCGTGACAAACTCACTGTCAAAGACTCAAACCCACTTCAGCTCCAGTACACTGTGTTTTTTACTGCAATTTCTCTACTGTCTGATGAGGTTGCTGCCAAAGCTTCCACAAAGGAAGTTATAAAGACAGGAACACTGCACACTGGGGGTTAAAAACGCACGTCAACAGATCTGACTTTCAGCACTTTCTACTCTTCTAAACGCATTGCAAAAGACACTGCATAGAGCAAATGATCCATTTTTAAAGCATTCATCTAAAATAATCACTTATTTGTCAGCATGGGCCCCTCATACACAGAGACAAAACAGAGGAGGGAGAGAATTACAGGAAGCAGCCAGTTTACTCCTACAAATCACAGATTAAATTGGACTCCTTCCAGTTTCTCATCTGATTACAGCCGAAGTACAGTCAACTTTAGGTCAACAGTCATTTCAGCCTCTCTTTTGTTTACATTTGTAGAAACGCCCCGAAGTAAGTTCTGCCCAGAGGACACGTTCAAGACAACAGAACTTTATGATGGACTTCAGTTTGAAGTCTTTACCTTTTACATTTTGTTCTCTTTATTTTTTTCTGCTTAGGGAAGATGGTGGCTCCTTAAATTTCCAGCTTCCTGAGCATCTCTCCTCCTTTACAAGTCACTGTTTTGTCAGATTACACGTTCAGCTTCTATCAAATAAAAACAGCCTTTAGTTCTCATTGTTATAAAAGCCTAACCAAATTTCTCTTTTCCATTGAACCCCAACTGAAATCCCAATAAAGTGAAGCCATAATTCTGCATTTCCTTTTGTAAAATAAGCCAAGAACTCATGCACAGTCTGCTGGAACAGCACAGCGTGTAAAGCCACGACGCCTGATCGAGCATTTGGGAACCGGAGGGAACGAGGGGGAAGATTATCAGAATCCTGGAGCAGCCAGCTGCCACTGGAGCTGTGTGGGCAACACTGCATCCTGTCTTCCTTTTCTTTTTATCTCTCTGCCTCTTTCATGGTCACCCTCATTAAGCAGCAGTGATAGCAGACGTTTTTATGCCCAGACACTGCCAGCAGTAGGGAGCCAAACCTTCTGCACATCAGACGTGCTCGACACAAAGCAAAGAAATCTGCTCTCAGCTTGTCTGGTGTTCATCGCTGAGAGACACATCGAAAAGTGTGAACATGTTGAAACGTAGCTTTTAGAATTCCTTGCAAAAACAGATTTTAAAAATAAAGATTAAAAAGAACAACTTCCGACTACACTTAAGGTAGCTGAAGGCTGCTTAGCTGTGGCGAGCATCTTGAATGGAACTGACTCTAAAAGTTATTTACCTGCAGATTAGAGCACAGTATACTGTCGTCATTGCAATATACATAAATGTAAAATGTACTTTACTTTATGCACTTTGTCATCAATGTTCCCATGCAGTGATGAAATCTGTGCTCTGCATTTGACCCATCACACGTGAGAAACACCCAAGTTGAGCAGCGGGCTGCAGTTGGAAGTTAGGTGTCTTGCTCAAGGACACCACGACATGTGGGCATGGTGGGAGTCGAACCTGTGACTTTCTGGTCCCAAGTCAGCTGCCCTACCACTGCACCACAGCCGCCCCCATGTGTGCATGATAATCATGTTGCAGGTCATGCAATGAAGGACGCAAATGAAATCAACATGTTATCAAGGGACTAAACCACTAAACCCTAAGTCACTGCACTGAATGGTCGCATTTAATGCCTTTCATTTTGACGGGTTTCTTCTCCCAGTGTCAGAAGAGCTAAAACTTTCATTATATTGTGAAAGTTTTGACAATGTTGTTCGGAGAAGTGTTGTTGGTGGAAGAAGACTATGAGGATCTTGATGAAAATGAGGGAGATGAGCAAATTCGCAGAGAACTGTAAGAAAAGTGTTAAAATACGGTTAGCATGAATGCTAACATTAAAGCGTGACCAAACAGAAACTAGGGTAGTGGTAAAACACAATTCATGTTTGCATGATAGAAGGAAACATGTCCTCAGGTCTCAGCACAATAAAATCAAGCACTAAAAGATAAGAATAACTCTTAAATACAAACAAAAAACATACTTGTATCATGCACAAAATAAAAGATCAGATTGGTACAGGTTTATAATCAACAAGATGGCAACATAACTTAAAATGTTATTCAAGTCAACCATTGAAAATTACATTTTTTTGCATTACAGGTTTAAAAAAAAATCGTAATGTCACGTTTTTCTAGATGTTCATCCAGTGACTATAGAGATTTTCTGAGCGTTTTATTCAATTCCGTCCAACATTGTAAACTAGACAAAAATTTAAGGTACTTGTTGAATTCCTAAAAAAAAACAATCTGCCAAAAGATTGAAACTCAAGGCCAGATGGGCTTTAAAATATAGAGAAAAGATTAATCCTTTGTAAAACATTTTAGGCAGCAAAGAAAAAAAATATTTTGTGTGTTCAATCAAAACTGGCAAAACGCACAAAAAGCTGTCTTAACAAGCTCGGATAATTTCATACTCGACCTTGCATGTGTGCACCACTTATATTTCTCACAGCAGTTGTGGATAAACAAATGTTTTCTTGAAACAGCATCTTTTAAGTGTGAACATATATTATTAATGAGTAACCGCTTTCTGGTAGGACTCGTGTGGGTTTTCCAGACTCCGGCTGAGACAGGAAGCCGTGTCTGATCGTCAGAGGGTTTCAGACTTCCTGTGAATTACACGCAGCACAGCAGCCAAACAACAATATTTAAATGCTGTTCAAATGTTTTTAGAAAAAATAAATAAATAAATAAATTAAAAATCTGACACTGAAAAACCAAAATCAGCACCAACAACATTTCAAGCTAGTGTGTGTGTGCCAGTTCACAGCTCCCATGTAAGTGTAAATATAAATAATTTCGTTTTGTCTTTTTAATTCTTATAAATTTACAGCAACACTGGAATGGTTTTAGTGTCTGCAGTAGCAATCAGAAAATATAGTGGCACTGCTTGTGGGTTGTTTTTCTTCTAATAAAAAGAGTTCAAACCAATTTCAGGGTAAAGTGATGCTAAATTAGATGCCATATCTGAAAGATAGCAGCATGTTATCATCCAAGAATCACAGAATGACTGCCACAGCCTCATGGGACTATCGCTACAGGAGGAAAACAATTATTAACTGCAAACATACAGGCACTACGTGCAGAATTTTTAATTAAAAGACTGGCAGAGTTTCATCTCAGTGTGACAACTCTATTATTTCTCGACGATAAAACGGTCTTTTAGCAGAACAAATTTGGTTTGAATGGAGTGACATCCTCAGGCTGTTTTAAGAGGAAGGCCAGGCTAATCGTTACCCAGACCTTGGCATTTTGATATCTGGGAGAAGAATGACATTGAGGCTGAAATTAAAGCAATTATTCATATGTTGCGTCAAACATTTCTGCCAGCTTTTACTTCAAGCTAAGGAAGATCACTGGAGCGTATTATTAATGTCCCGCCTTAGGAATAAGTCCTAAACACAGGTATTTTCTGTCCGTTTATCTCAAGTTGTGTGTTTTTGTTTTATTAAATATAAATTAAAGGGTTACCTTCATCAGGGTCATTTCTGGCTGATGCTTCTAGAAGTGCCACACTTGCAGCAAATGACACGCGCCTCCTTGACTCTGACTGCTGCAGGCTGTTAACAAGTCGTCCCTTCTTGTCCGCTTTCCGCTTCTTGTTCTGCATCTCCTTCTCATACACAGCCCACCTCTTCAGCTGCTGCGTCCGGCGCTTCTGAGCCGCCCGCAGCCTCTCCAGACTGGGCACCTTGTCCAGCTGCTGCAGCTCTTGAATCAGCTCCAGGTGGTTGGCCATGGTGCTGGGAAGGGTTGGACAGCAGTGGTGGATGATGGTGGTGGAGGATGGGTGAGATGGTGGACAGTGAGCGACTCCTAGCGAGGTCTGCACCGTCGGCTGCGGCCTCCTCCCATTATCTTCACCATCATCCTTTCAGCACCAGTGAGCAGCCTGGGAGAGGAGACAAAGACAGAAGCTGGTGTTTAATGCTTCTTATTTTTCCAGGTGCATTCAGATACAGGTATGAACAGCCTAAATGCGCTTTCAGGTAGTCTGAACCCCTTTTGTCTGCATCCATCCTGATCTTTGATGTAGAACCTCCTACTGAACTAACATAATGACACACAGGCAGCAGCGTGTTGAGCCTGTTGATTTAGGATAATTAATTAGTCCTTTAAAAACGGTTCTCGGAAGATGCAGCTTTTTTTTCTTCCAGACTAAAAATGTTGATGAAATGTCTATTAGAATCCCTCTCAATAAAAATGTGAGTTTATATGGAGATTTTATTAATCAAAGTGGATTACTGGATGCTGTAAGAGTGAGTTTCTCCTGTTTGTTCTGAACCTGCTGTGGTCACTGTAAGCCACAGCACTAGCTATGTTTACATGAGCAAAATGTTTGGATCGAATTGAAATGTTATTCGGATTAAATAATCCAAATGAAGGTTGCGCAAAATCGTATCCTGTGCAATTAATCGTCAGAAAAAGTTTAATGAATTATTTTTTGGCACTTAACGATTAATATGTTTAATGCCACCAGGCAGACTGAATGGAGATTTCTCCGGTCAGTCCGCTCGAGCCTCCTCTCCGCTTCAAATTTAACGAACATTTTAAAAAAAAGTTCTGTAATTTATTTATCACAACTCCGGTTTTACTTGGTCTTTCAACACAATTTTAAAGTTAATGTATAGCCTGAAGTCTGTACTTTTGACACAATTTGGAACAGATTTTTACGTAGAGCAAATCTTTCCCATTTTAGTGCTTTAAATTGGTTATGTGACTAGGATATGCAGGCATTCATGATTCATTTTATTTGCCAACCCTAATCTAAATGCATCGTCTATATCAGCACAAAAAAACTGATGGATCATGATGAGCATTTACATGCACCAGGCTTTTATTTAGAATAGAAGTACTGACGTGCAGAATTGTAAACTTTCCCTAAAAATAATACAGAAGAAGTTGAACATAAACAAACGTTAAAATAAAAAAAAACGTTGCAATAACTCCATGTTCATCAAGGCGTTTGATCATTTTGAGCTTGTTCAAAGTTTCTAATAAAAATGTTGTTTCAATAACCGACTAATTTTTGCTTCCCTTGACATTTTAGCATCTAGCCAGGTGGAAATACTTCAAGTTGACATCAGGCGCACACAAACAGTCAGGTCAGTTTTCCACAACCAGAATAACATGATCAGAGTAAGTGTTTACATGCACACGGCTCAGATTAGCAATTGGAATAAACCACCCCTCTAATTCGGATTACAAAATTATTCCGATCGAGCTGAATCAGATTAGAATATTCCAATTGTGGCGTTTATATAACGCATTTTTATCCCATCGGCCGTTTAATCCGATTACTTATGTCCATGTAAACATAGCTAATTACAGGACAACAGCCTGACCAATGATTTGTTGCATTATTTTCACCTATTTAAATTCAGTCCAGGATGAGGATAAAAGTTAGAAAACAAAAGGTGAAACTCAAATAGCTGATTTGCACTAGTTTGTCTGTTTTGTTATTATTTTCCTCACAGGTTCTCAGGATGTTGTTTTCACTTATTTTTTTATTTATTTTATTTTTGCTTTTTTTATTTTTTTCATTAATCTGGACTTTCTCAATTCCATACGTAGAAGACACTAGAACAAATGATCTGAATGGAGGTAAATCCGAACTAATTAAATGAGCAAATGTAGGCAGAGTTTTTCATTTGCTTTGTGAGCCACTATAGATCTGTCTACTATCCTCCATCAAGGTTAACCGCTTCCTTAAAGCTGCAAGCAAAGCAAAAAACTGATAAGGAGTGGAAAAAAGTGCAGGGCCAGTGAACTGAAGGGGAGTTTTTTTTTTTTTTCCAGGTCTGCACTAGTTTTTTTGCATCCTTTTTAGCACCATCAAGAAAAGTTTTCTTTTCAGTCTCTGACAATTTAAAGCATCTTTTTAAGCGAAGTTTAAAGCATGGAGGGGAGTAAATGCCCAAAACAGAGTTGGGAGAGCAAAAACAGAAATAAAACATAACATAGTAGTGAGCTTGACTTAGATCAGACGATTTTAAATGGTAAAAAGAAAAAAAAAACGGCACAGTTAAAAAATACAAACATGAGGAAATCCAGAACCTCAACAACTTTCAAACCAACTATGCTTAAAATGCTGTTTCACAAAAGCTGATAAGCAATTCCTCATGTGTGCAGCAGTTACTGAACCCCCCCAGGAAACAAGCAGAACAATCACTTCCTTCAGCATCACTTTCCGTTATCAGTTTTCAGTTTGCAGATACTTTCTGTCTGTTTTAAACCAAAAGTACAACCATGGAAGAAAGTCAAAAATTAAAAAAAAAAAAATCCTCAAAATTATTGTTTAGCATAAAAAAATATGATATGAATAAAATGAGTACCAGAGAAAGAAGCTGAGAATGTCTGTCATGCAGAAAATGATTTATAGAGGCTGGATCAGGACACAAATATTTATCACAAGAGGATTAGCGTCAAGGTCTCAAAATATTCTGCTGGAAATTCAAACTTAATATGTCAGCATTTTCTTTTCCCGTAAGACTCACTGTGTAGACAGACGGATGGCGACGGTTTCAGGTGTTATTTTCTAGTAGAAACTGAAAACAACTGTGTGCGACAATGTTATAAGCAAAAAACAAAATTGGTTACTTCAGCATTTTAGTTAGTGTTGTTGTAAACATTACTTATGAACAATGAACAGATTCTCAAAGGAATGCATATCACCCACCACCTTTTTTTTGAGATTCTATGAGGTACGGTCTTTGGGACGTTTTAATCTTCCATTAAAATTTTAAATAAAACAATGCAATATCTAAATAAATATCTATTTACATGCAGCCATCACACAGTGTGTAATAAATCCACCTCTTCAAACATTTTGCTCGAGAATCTGTTCTGAAAGCCTCATTCACCGTCGCCTACAAAGATGTTTTAGTGCCAGAGCTGATAAATACAGTGATTTTGTTTCATGTGTTTCTGACACATCCATTCAACAACATGAGGCAGACTCTTCAGCTCATCTTAATGCACCACCACAGCTAAAACACAGGAAATGCACCATGCTGAGTGGAAAAAAAGAGAGGCTGATAGAGGATGTTCAACATACAGAAAGGTTAGAAACAATGTCACACACAGTCTCTGTGCCTGAGCTCACCTATCGTACCTTTCAGTTTGTTTTAGAGAATCTACAATACAGCAGATTAACTTACTGTTTTTTCTTATAAACCATAAGTGTTATAATCTTCATTTGTAGGGGTTTTGACAAGGATTTTAAAGTAGCTTAAAAAAAAGCTAATTAAAACAAAAAAAACAAATCTAGCCTCACAAAGAAAGAGGTCCTGACGAATGCAGACAAATAAATGGGGTAAGACCCCAACACTGCTGACATCTGCATAAAAATTTACATGATGAGTCACTTGAATTTATTTTGGGATGTTAGAGTTTCCTCTTGTGCGCGGTGAAGAGCCTAACGTGCGGATGTGAGTACAGCAGGCGGCGTGAATTAACTTCAGACAGGAAGTGTGACGATCGAGGAACCTCCAGTGTTTTCTTTGACCGTCTTTGATGGTCAGAGGATTTAAAAAAAAACAGCTGCTGATCAAATCAGTGGAATCAAAGCAAATATAATCCTGTTACTCGTGCTCACACACACACACATGCATGGCCTAGTACAGCTATCTTTGTGGGGACATTGCATTGACAGCCTAACCCTGACCCCTTACCCTAAACCTAACCTCACAGGTACATACCTAACCCTACATTTAACCTAAACTCAGTTCACATCTTAGTCCTAAACCTTAACCCCCAACCCACCATTGGCATTTCCCCCCATGGGGACTAGGCGTAGGCCTGCGTCACACGGCAGGATAATTGTGTCAAATTCTGGCACAATTTTGCCCTCCCGACAGTCTTAAGGACATCAAGATTATTGTGATGGCTTTAGTTATCTTTCACTGACATCTGAATTCTCGCAAGATTTCAAGAAGTCTCACGTGATTTCACAACATCTGAATGTTAAAAAATTAAATATCTGTCCGTGTGGTGTGTGGTGTGTTGTCTCTTGCCGTGTGGCTGTACACCACACACGGTAGGACCAAACCTGGTATATCTATTATTTTTTATTTTCATGTGTGGGGTCTCTCAGTTGTTGAAAATCAGCAGACAGTTTTAAAATCTTGCCATGTAACGCAGGCCTTAGGCTCATAAGTACAAGTTGGTCCCCAAAAGTACGGGTGTATGCCAAAATTGTCCCTACATAGGGAATACACACTCGCACATACACACACACACACCCTCTGTATCTCTCAAACCCTGATATTCTATAACATTAATGTCAGTCTCCAAACATCTGTGTAAAAAAATAGGCCTAAATTGGGGGATAATGCACAAAAATCAGTGTGATGCAAGAAAATAAAAGACAAACTTAGCTAAGAAACATTAGCAAACACAAAAATGGCTACAAATCAGTTAGTTTTACAGATACTGAGTTAAAATAAAACACCATGTGGTAGTAGCCGAGTCATTCACAACATATCAGTTCATCACATAAGATAACTTTAGTAAAACGTTTGGCATGAAAGATGGAAGGTGACGGGCATTTCTTCCAGGAATGTTAGGCTTTTTATTTCGACAATCCTTACCCTTACTAGTAGAGATGCATGATATATCGGCATTAATATCAGTATCGGCCGTCATTTTTTTAGAATATCGGTATCGGCCCGATAAGTAAAACT
Organism: Cynodonichthys magdalenae; assembly: GCA_031762555.1. NCBI lineage: Eukaryota > Metazoa > Chordata > Actinopteri > Cyprinodontiformes > Rivulidae > Cynodonichthys > Cynodonichthys magdalenae. Next base: position 15,279,333 of record JARVJO010000365.1, read on the forward strand.
GGGCCGATATTAATGTCTGATATTGATTTCCCACTTTTTAGTTTAGTGTTTGTTTCTGGAGGGGAAATGGTCGGTAGATTGGTATTTTTTGATCATGAGTTAGTGACGCTGCACAGCCACGAATAACTGAAGTAGAGAGCCATGTCAGCAATCTGGTCATTTTTTAATGGTATTGAAAAAAAGACTGTATTTGTGCGAATATGTTTATAGTTTGTATGTTTGTGTAATATCAGTAAATATTGGTTATCGGCCATAACACCAATAACAATATTGGATGTTGAAATCCGCTAACATTTTCATATCGGTTTGTCTGTTTAAAATTTTTAAAAAGTCCCTTTTCCAATATAAGTATTTGAAATTCCCATTGAAACAGTCAACCACAGATTTTCCAGATTTAGATCATTTAGATGAAACAAGCCATGACTTTATGCTCAATGACATTTAATAGATTTTTAGGGTCCTTTCATTGTTAAATGTAATTTTAAAAAATACACAAATTATAAGTAGAAGTTTTTTTGTCTTCAATTCTCTAACCAAATTAATACATTCCTTTAGGGTGGCACAAGATAAAAATTATGTCCTTAATAAAGATTGTTCTTTTATTATACAGCCACTGACATCACTGAAAGGTTTATTTTCCGGCGATGACACAGAAGGCAAAAATAAATTCTCACTTGACGACTCAACGATGGAGCCAAAATGCTGAATTGCAGACTTGTTGTTTCAATAAAATTAAGACAGGCAGAGAGTAAATATCCAGTTGAAAATTTGTATTCTCAAAAGCAGACTGTTTTGCCTGTCAGCAGGACTTAAAATTCAAACAATGCCAACACTCGTATTTGACATGATGCCTTGGCAGGAGGCGAAGACAAGCGTTTTCATGTTATGTAAAACACGGAGAGCCGTAGGTAAAACTGTAAGCCCTGCAGTAACATCACAGTCGGGGCCAAAGCAACAAATCACAGATTGACCTCATTCAGCTCCCAGGCTGCAGATATGAACACTGCCCTGCACTCCCACTTTGTATTTCACATTATTACGTAAAAGGAAAAACCTCAGTTTTATGCTGATTATCCACAAAAAGGAGGTCAGACAGCGAGAACAAAGCCGCTGCTATTGGTAAACTGTTTATGCCTGAAGCAACCTCCAAAATGAGACTCCCCCCCCCAAAAAAAAACAATTACGTGGATTTTTTATTAGGTTTTTGTTTATTCAATTTATCAAGGGTTTCATAAATTGCCTCCACAACACCCTTTGTAGAGAATGCAAGGTCACCAGAATGCAAACAATGCTACAGACACTGCTGAATAATAGAAAAGTCATTTGGATTTAGAGTGAAAAAAGGTCTTCTTCGCAAAAACAGACAGCATACATGATTCTTTCCCAAGCTGCCTCCTCGTTTTATTGCAACTATAATTTACCTTCTGTATAAATTTCCCACTGCAGTACTGAAACTTAAAGAAGGCAGAAACAACTCTAAAACGCACAACAAGCTACTTAAGGAGGCCACATTTTCTAAATTAACTATTTCTTGCATGTATGGAGTGGTTTATTTCATCTAACTAAACTGACAAAACTAAGAAAGATAGGGCTCTTTAACATGCATAAAAATCTTAAAATTATGATTAGTTTACATCTTTATGACAATTATAATATTCAACAGAATTAACATTTATAAAACACTGTCTTTATGTCTGTTAGATTAGAGTTATTGGATATGTGAACCTTAAAGGAGACATATCATGCTTTTAAATCCTTCTTTTTCACATTTAAATCATTCAGTTGGGGTCTATATAAAGTGAAACTGTAATGCTTTGGTCTGAATTCCTCCTTATTGCAACTCCACAAGCCCCTCTTTCACCTCTTTTCTGATATGAGTTTCATATCTACTCTTTTTGAGGCTGTCCAAACAAGGTGCTTCACACCCCTTCCCCCTCCAGCTTCCAGAGTGACCCAAACATCATATAAAGATATTTATGCAGCACCAGGAGAGACTAAATTCAACTTTCTGCACTCCTAAAGACTCCGAGTACACAACAAAATGCATTTAATGGCTAAATAGTGGATTTTGCATGATGTGTCTCATTTAAGCAAGAATGATTCTTAAAATCAAATGTCTGCACATTTGTTTGATTCTGAAACAGTGCTGTGATTTATTTTGAATTATTCATGTCTTATAAATAAACCCAAACAGTATGTAGGTCGATAGACTTTAATGGACAGTATTGGCCTTCGACAGAATGGCCACAAACATCCAGCCGAAGCTGCGTCAACAACAGCACAAAGAGATTGTACT
>JARVJO010000365.1:15281728-15293037 GCA_031762555.1 Cynodonichthys magdalenae
TTTTAGTTTTATATTTTGCCAGCTAAACACTTCAACTCATGAAAAACAAAATGAAAGGACAATAAATTAATTCAATTAGAAACCCAGAAGGCAGGTAATAAACTGCTATTTGATTTTCATTTGCAAGTTATTTACCAGAAAAAGTGTTTTGTGAACTAAAAATTATGATCACTTGCAGCCACTGAAATAAATCAATGCAGTTGGTCTGCTACAAATATTGTTTTCATTAGAATGGAAATGATTCTATTGACTAATAAATTAAGCTCCATCTGAAAAAATAGATTCAACTATTTGAAAAATAAAACTTTTGTTGGCAGAGCAGGTTGATCAGTCAATGCTTCTAGTAAAACATACAAAAACATTCTGTTTGGGACAATAAAGTCAAAAAAATCCTTTAATAATTGATCTTTTATTAACAAATCAATCAAAAACTACTTAATACAACTTCAGAGTTTATGTAACAATAATACACACCATGACTTCAAATCTAAACATACACGCGCTGAACTTTGCATAAACAATATTGTCTGTAACACAGCGTGACATTTAGCAGAGAGGGGCGAGAGTCGTGTCAGGACGCTCCACAGAAGAAAACAGAAGCCTCTCCAGTGTCACAGACAAAGATCCAGTGTGTCAAACAGAACATGTTGTGTGTCTATTTGCATATGTATGCATTTGCCAAAATTCCACATCTCCAGCTGTGTTATTACATAACGAGGTGTACACTGTGTTTGCATGAAGACTTCCGAGACAGCAGACGAGGGCTGGGTGATATGCCCGAAAAAGTGATTTTTATTTATTTGTTTGAGTTTTGTTGAAATATGTGGCATGATGATGATTTTGTTGGGGTTGAAGAGGGAGAAAGCCATGATGCATTAGGAGGCACCTGGGAAAAACTAAACCTCTAGTGATTTAGACACAAATACTAAAAAAACAAACTTGTGATATTGTCCTTTTTACTAGACCCCTTGTTTCAGGTTGGTGCTAAATTATTTAATTACAAACCAATACCACAGGCTGAATAAAAACACCACCAGAAGGCGGTACAGCTGTCACAGACACAAGCATTTCCCTTTCTGTATATTCTGTGTTACTCCCAAATGGACTCAATCAATGAACCAACTTGTTTTCTGGACCTTGGAGCTAGGGAGACAATTTCAGCTCCAACTAGAGAAGAAAATAGGAAATCTATAACACGCAAGTCTCATTGTGAAATGGAAGATGGAGTCCTGTGGTTTAAACTTTTTTACTGTCTATATCAACTTTACAGCCTTGTAGCCAGGATGACCACTTAAAATGAAATGAGATGACTTTTTCTCATTTCATGACTTAGGAAAAATGTTTGTTTTGAGCCTTTAAATGGTTTCAAGGAGAAGTAAACATCCCTAATATGAGACTGTATTATAACTTCTTTGAACCATTCTATATTGTTTAACCATCCTGATATCTAAATAATTGTATTTATTGAGAAATTCATACAAAATTATGCTAAAATGTCACAATTTTCCAAGAAACTAAATCAATGTGAGGAATTATAATTAGTATTCAATACAAATCTTCTAACTAACCTAACCTGCAGAGGCACAGACTGAACCTTTTATAAACTGGTATTTGTCCTCTTCACAAAGCTGTTGAAGCTCTCAAATAGAAAGAAGTTAATACTTCACAGATTTCACAACTTCACTCCCCTAAACACATCATTTATTGTCACTCATGTTGCAATAAATTCTGTGTAATTAACTCTCTACTGAAGTCTTAAAAAAGAAGAACTCAGGGTTCTTCAAGATGCATATTGTAGTTTCTGGCTGCCTTGGTCTGTTGGTGCCTTCCAGTCTGGATCTTTAAACGCTGCTGTGGATGTTTAATGAATTAAACCTCTGAAAGTCAATTTTGTTTTCCTAACAAAATTAGAAGAACTCAACTGAGCATTTAGAGGTTTCCCATCTTTTAATTATGCTACATTAACTTGGTCAGAACATCGTTTTCATAATTGACAGTAATTACGACCAAAACTTTGGCAAAAGTTATTATTCTCTGTTGATGTGCGACACCATCTCTTTAACCTATAATCTTTTTAAACTTTTAATTTTACGCTAAATGCCTTATTATCATTCACAACCAATTATTCTGGCTCTTTGGTCGTTAAAGAAGAGCGACTCCAGACTTGACACGTGGCCATTAAAATAGGAAGGACTTAGTTTTAACGGCTGCCCTCAGATTTGACATGCGACCTTTCCAACAGTCGTGTTCATTAGCCAAAGTACGACGTCTGGACACGTCAAATTGAAGCCACTGAAGTCAACCTGAAACAACACAGGTCTCTGTTCAAAGAGCAGAGAACCAGCATATCACACCTTGAACAGTGTCAGACTCTGGACCTTCATCTTCCTCACAGCACTAATTTGTTTTGATGAAAGATGCAGTGCAGTTTTGTGCCATTAAGTATGTGCTGTCTTCATTTGTTTCATTATTAGTTTGTATTAGGTTTACAAAAGTCATGTCGTTCTGTTTGCTTTTCAGCATTTAATGTAAAACAGTTCTGGTGATTTTCTTCCTTTTTGTTTCATTGTATCATGTTTTCACTCCAAGCCTTTCTCTGTCAGCATCCTCTAAGAGAACATTTTATTCTGTCTGGATTACTTGTCCTACTTGGCGCTGGTCGTCCTGGTGGGGCAAGAATTTATTTCCTCTAGTGAGGCCTTGATATAAAGTACTCAGGTCAACTTGATTCTGGGTCGCCGTCTCCCTTGTCGTAATGAACCAGGGCGGAGGTAAAAAGCACACTGCATATTGAGAAAAGGCAAGGTGTCTAGGTGCTAACAGGATGCTTTCACTGACCAGCTGCACTCAGGAATAAGCCAGGAGCAGTCACACTTTTCAAGCAGCTGGAGCTTTTTTACGTCAAATTACATTGGCTTACATAAGCTGTTTACTGTATGCTTTAAAATCCTAAACCAGCTTAAATCTGTTCCTCTACCAGGACTGATCCCACAAAACCTACTGACCAACATGTAAATAACTAATGTTTTAAATCACTACAGCAATCACTCATGGGTCTAAATGTCATGCAAAGTTTTAGTTCTGCTAACCTAAATCATGACTGGACTTTGGTCAGCACAACACTGCTGAGTTTGTCAAACACTTTTTAACTAGTGGACGAGTAATGTCTGTGTAAATTTAGCTAGTAAATGTTATTTCCCCAATCAAGTTTAATATAAGTCCAAAATGACCATTTGTTTAATAAAACAGCTATAATTTAGCTTTAAAAGGTCGCATGTTTTTGTTTTAATTAGACTGAGCCAGTCAAACATCCATCCATTAACTTAACTCACTTTTTCCTTTCAGGGTCATGGGGGTCACTGATGCCTATGTCAGTCCTTATGCAAGTGGTGGGCTACACCCTGGACAGGTTGCAAGTCCATCACAGAGTCACATAGAGGCGAACAACCATTCACTCTCTCACTCACATCTAGGGACCATTAAGTTACCAATTAGTCTGACAGTCATGATTTGGGCCTGTTGGAGGAAACCAGAGTACCTGGAGAAAACCCACGCATGCATGGAGAGAACATGCAAACTCTACGCAAAAAGATTCATACTGGCAACCTGCTCACTGAGAGGTTACAGCTCTACACACAGACCCACCATGCAGCCCCCAGTCAAATATAGATCTATAAATGTTATCCACTTTGGCAAGCAAGAAGTCTGTCTTCCAGTAAGGTAAGGTTTGATACTATTTAAATAAAATAAATTATACTTAGATCTGATTTTAGACATAAATTAAACACCTGTCATTCTATAAAGAAATATATATTACCAGAGCTTTAGACTAAGATCATCTATCCATTATCTTTTACCCGCTTCTTCCTTTCAGGGTCAGGGAGATCACTGGTGCCCATATCCAGCAGTCATTGTGCGAGGGGCGGTGTACACCAAACTATGACCATTTATGCTAAAAAAATGACAAAGTTGTAGCTGTTTTGGTTAGACCTTGAAAATAACATTATGCACAACCTGAAGTGGCACTGAAACAAGTGTTCTATTTGTCACACATGTAAAATTAACATAAATTTGCTGCATTGTAAACAAACATCACTTTTAAGTTGGATACCCACGAAGCAACAGCTGTATGATGAAGCCTATACACCCTGCCCTAAGGCTTTCCTGCGGGGCAATAACAGGAGATTCACAGTGTGACTTTGTTTTAATCTTACACCATTTTCCTTCTATTTGTCAAAATGGAAATATGGAGGGTAAACAGGTATGCTGAAAGCATCGGCTCCAAGGCGATGCAATCAAAGGATGAGTTAACCGACTGCATCAACGAGCTGTGCACAAATGCTGATAAGTTTTACAAGCGGGCATGCAAAAACAGAGCAATGGCAGCCCAATCTAGATCATTTGTTTGTGTTTTCTGTTTCGTCACAAACTAGTGTATTTTAAGTTAAAAATATAAATCTAGACACAATAAATAAAATAAATAAAATCTCTTCAGGCCCTCAAAAATATATTATAGTAAAAACTATGTCTTCAGTGATACAAGTAAAAACATTTTTTCCATCAGTGCACAGGAGTTTGCAACCTTCTAGTTCATTTTTACCCAAGGTTCTACTAAATCCTTACAAATAAAATTCATGTCTCTTTTTACTAGTTTTTGTAAATCCTGTAAGTTATCTATTAGAGGTAAACAAGTCAGAAGGTCTGGATCATTTCCCATCGAGTAAAACAGACAACAAACAGTTCCTGAACTAGTCTTAACATGCTCAGATCAAACAACTGCAAAGGCATATTTAAATCCAGCATTTCCTGCCTTGTTTACATTCCTGTTTGATGGCTTGAAGACATTTCCAGGAAAGAGTTGAAATGATAAACGATGAGCGGTGGTCTGTAGTTTGAAATTGGTATAAATGTTATAACCATTTGTTTGACTCTAAAGACATGCAAAGGTAATGCACTCAACATTCTTTCAATTTAAAACTCATTCAGAAAATGAAATTAAATAAGCTAACTCTTTAATCATTGCACAGAACAATGTTGAACCATAACTTCAATTTCCTATTTTAAGCGGTTTGCCAATGATTCAGCTTGCTTTATTCCTCTCCTGCTGCAAATAGAACAGTGTCAAACAAATAACAGGGAAACTTTGATAGACTAATGGGAGCTGAAAATAAATAAAATCGTACATTATTGAGTAACTGATAAAACATAAGGACACCATAAGGGCTAGACAGTGACCATAAAAAAATATAAACCTAAAAATGAAAACATTTCAGCTAAATTTGCCAATAAGCAGTTTGTGTGAAATAAAAGCAGTAACATTGACTTCCAAGTCTGTTAACATGATGGATTGTGTACAACAGGAGTGTCCAATCCTGAACAGAGAAACCTCTAAAATAAGAAGAAAAGTGGTCCTCGAGGACCAGGATTGGACACTCCTGGTCTACAGTGTAAAGGTTTCCTGTTTTCATGTCAACAATAGTTGTGACCTTTATTGATTTATTGTTATTTTGTGTTTTTTTTCTTGCTTATAGCTATTAATGTTAGGATTGATCAGTCTGCAAAAATGTCAGCTGTTTTTCCTTTTGACTAGCAGATCAGGAGCTCATAGGTCCGATATTTTTTCCTCTCAAGTGAATTCATTATTAACTGGGTTGAGCAAACGCAGCATATTTTTATTTTAGAAGTTGCTTGCTAAGTAAGAAATGCCCTGTAACATCCAAAAGTGGTACAGATAATATTTAAGTATTAATGTTTTAAAAAAAAAAAGAAAAACAGCTGGAATCATTGCTTTATGATGCACATAAATCCCAGGCGCTACGTTTTTTCAACTCGCTCCAGTGCCAGTTAATCTGTTCAACACAGACAAAATAACTTTATCAAAACACAACAATGTCTATTTTTCCATTTAAAATCAAAACTTACACAGAGAATTTTTAGTTAATTTAACATTACAGTGTCTTTGTATAAGATGCTTAAACCCTCTAAAATGGAGCCAGCCATCTGTATTCCTGTTTTATAGTCCATTATGCAAACTCTGAAGGAATATTCTGTAATTCACCTCCTCTCTGCCACAAAGATTCACACCTTGTCCAAAAACCATTTATTGTTCTCACTCAGCTGTAATTTGTAGGCTCAATCCTCTTCATTCTTTCCCTCTTAAATAAATCTACAGGTTTTATTTCATCTGCCCACGTGAGCCTGTTGCTCTGCGTTACATCAGAGGAACAGCGTGAGGATACATTACCAAAGTAACGGGCTTAAAGCTGTCAAAGGGAGCTCCAGAGCCTCCACCCACAGATTCAAAGGAGACACCAAACTGATCCTCTTTCCATTACCCTGTTTTTTATTGGATACACATCTAAAATGTTTTTTTTTTATTCTTCATGACAATGCATTTTATGTGCATGTGTGGGCGTTTTTACAAAAGGGCCTCACACAAAGCAGGGAAAACTTGACCAGAATAGTAGGACCTGCTGTCCTGTTTCTGCCCTGGGTGCGGCTATTCCTCAATCTGCTCGGCACCAACCGACACACTGTGTTTATGTTAGATTTATCTGTCTGTTTATTTTGATAGAAGGTTTGACCACAATACGCCTGGGTCTTGAGGATCCATCCACCCCTCTGCTGCATTAAATCAGGTCACTCGGGGCTGTTGCAGGAAATATTTTCCGTTTTCATGTTTCTTCTTTGCCTCTGAAATCTTCCTCCTACTCGTTTTTTTCCCCCCGATTTGCAGCCAATTCTCACTTTGTGTGTTTAGAGATCTGACCCAGTGTTGAGTCATTTTGCTGCCTAATGATGGTTTGAGTTCCCAGCTAAGACCCAGTCAGACTAAACAAGGCTTAAACACAGCCAGCCTGCAGTAAGTGTCACTTCTAATCCACTACTAAACCAAGATGGGTGCACAGTCAGCCTGCACTGCCGTCCCAGTAACTGCAGGCATGAACAGAGCAAACTGCGAATGCTGATGATTTCTCATTTTGCTTCTGTGAAAAACAAACATCTATTTATTAGAATTAGAAAAGCAACAACAAAAAAAAGACAAAAAAAATGAAAGTATACTGTTGACTTTTACAATCTGTTCCTGCTGCTGGCAGAATCTGATTTTTAATAAATGAGAAAAAAGCTGAGTGAGCTTATGTATCACTTGGGGGGGTTGGTAAAGATAATTCTGATTTATTTCAGCTCATGTTTAAGGATCATGCCAGCACAGAATGTTCAAACTCAATTGTGGAAATTTAGAAAAATCAGACACAAAATCAGCCACATTAAACCCAACTTGAGTCTCTCTTCCTCAAAACTGAGGTCTACAACAGCTCGACAAAAAAAATCATTGGTGACTGATGTTGGCAGCATCTTTACTTTTTTTTTTGCCTTTAATAATTATCAAGAAGAGAGGCTCATAAATCAGACTTGTTTCTGCATGTTCTGTGAATGTTTGGTCAGATTTAGATCTGTGGAGTTTGGATTGGCCAACGCTTGCTCCTGTCTCGAGCAGGTACATCAGGGAGCGTTTTCTATTCACGAGGAGCTGGTACCACTGCAAAGAAGTTTTGTTAGTTTCAACAGAAAAAAACTGTTAAAAGTCTATTTCTGTACAACACTGACAAACAGAGCAGTGAAGCCACAGTGTAAACAGGAAATAGTTCTACTACTTTGATATAAAATCTGTCAAAGTGGTCATCTTTCTTGGGGTGTTCTGCTTTTATTTGTCTCTTTGTTCTCATATCAGTTCTTTAGTTTCAAGCTGACCTGAACACCAGAGTTTGTGTTTTGTAACTTTCCTCTGCTGCACAAACTGGGCACAATTACATAGTTATAGGGTTAAATGTTGTTTCCAAACTGTACCTTTATTTGTACATTTAAATCAATTAATCTATTTTTGATTTTTTGGTCATTTGAAACCCCTCAGGTTCCAAATTTAAGATTTTAAAACTGGCAGCATAGATAAAAATAAAGCGTAAGTCCAACGCTGTTTACTTAGAAGTTGTTTTTTAAGTTCAGTTTTTTTTAGAAGTCTTTCAAATAGGACAAAAATAAATTCAATAGCTGGACGGAAACTATGAACCACACTGGACAAACGACCACATTTGTGTATTTGTGGCAAATCTATTCTGTCTGCCACATTTTTCAAATTAAAGCTGAAACTACTGTGAAAGAGGAAGCACTGAAATTATCAAGTGTCAATGATGACAGACTTTACATTTTGTCTTTTGACATTTAGAGCACATAAGAAATATAAATTTGTCCTCACGCATCAATATTTATTAATACACAACACTTGTGGGCTTTAAAAACATCTGAGCCGAGCAGCAGCAGTCATCCAAAAACATAAAAAAACAAGTAAGCAAAACATTAATGGTTAATAAGGTGTGTGCGGGTGTGCACGCGCACATGTGCACGTGAGATTTTAGAGCCGTCAGCCGCGCTCATAAATAGGGCATAACACAACATTTGCAAAGTTTCTTTTTGCTCACACGTTCAACATTAAGGTTTATGGAGAAGTAACGTCTCAACAGTACGAACCGCAAAATGCTTGTGTGGACACACACTTGCATGCACACGCACACACAATGCAACTGCAGCCATGGCACAGCCAGGCACAGCCAAGAACAAGAGGATGCGGTCAGTTTTACACCAATGGGTGCAAGGCGCAAACAGAGAGGCAAGATGACATTAAAGAACCCATCGCACACAAAATGAACACACTCCCACATAAAACACACACACACAACAATAACCCTGTTAGTTCTGGCAGAATTTTGGCTTTGAAGTTCAACAGCTGTGTCTGTCTAATATAAGAGGAATATTCTTCATCAGGGGAACAGAAGAAAAAAAGAGAAATAAAAGTAGAAGCAAATCTACAGAACGGGACCACTTTACTATTTACTGTACAAAAACAGCTGCTCAGCTTTGCTTTCAATGCAGAAGTATTTAAAACATTTATTGCAAAAAATATTTCCAAGGCTCCATGTTCATAACAAGGAGCCATGTGCTTCAGGCCCAGCAGACCAGGGAGGTTTGCTTTGCTTTACACAATGTGAGGAAAAACTTTTTTTTTTTGTCGCTCCTCGGTCAAACACCGTCTTGAACAAAGAGTGCAAACCACAAACTCCATGACCTCACTTCCTCTGCGCCGATTCGCTGCAATGACTGCGACTGGCAGCTCTGTTTCTGAGACCAACGCTCAACGCAGAAACACACAACGAGCTGTACAAACTCCAACAACTCAAAAAAAAAAAAAAAAAAACAAGCATCAACACTATGAAGTCCAGAGGAGACACAATACGCATGCTTTGCTTTGATGACGACACCACCAAGAGCTGCACAGATGTCACTATGCAGAAAACGCAGGTGCTCAGGGTTGAAATGTTACCCGAAGAAAAATTGCTTTGCCCTAAAGTTGCTGAAGTTGTGCTTTTATGGAGCGGCTACACCTTCAACATCAGCTAGAACTCGGTCTGTGGGCACATTTAGAACAGAAGAAGAAACAAGAAAAGGATGTGAGAGGTTAGGGTTCCTGGTTTTACAATGTTTAACAGAGATATGCAGAAGACACTATGAATACAACTCTGTGTAACCTGGATAGAGATGTAGAGCTGAAAGTCAAAGATAACCACCAATTAGAAGCCACTGTCAGACTCCTTTTCTCAGCTGAGCAGTCGGGGAGCTCTGACAGCCACTAGGGACACATTAATGGCCCTTTTAGGGACTTGTTGTATGGGAGGTTTTGCTGTAGGGAGACTAACTGCTCTCCTACTGTCTGTCTGTGGAGGAGTGATAAAACACTAACAGTCTTCCTGATTCATACTGGTAACATTGCTGTTCTTCAGCCTAAATATTACGCTAACCTCTAAAGACAGTCTTATTAGCACAATGTTCATATAAGTTTGTTTGCACAATAGCTTTTTTCACAGTTTTCACATTTTGTGTGTCTCATAAGATTTGAAAGTTTGTGTAATTTTTACTGGCATTTAGTTTGGCTATAATGACCACTTCCAGCTTGTTTAGCATCAATCAGTGCTTATACATGTATACTACTTTCTATTCTGGTTGATTTTTACCTTATATTGCATAGACGCATATATCCTCTGGGAAACAATGCACGGAGAAAATCTACAAATGCAAACCTGACTGACTCAAAAAGCAAGGCGTTGAGAGGCTAAACCTCCTTTGGCCAAAAATCAAGCTGCTATTTGTGGTTTTATCTCAGTGAGTAGTCACATCAGGGGTTCATATATCCCAGCATCCGTCAGCAAGATGGATCCACCGACATGTCTACAAGTTATTTATTTACTCCACTGAAACCAGCCAGTTCAGAGGCAGTCTTGGCATTATTATAATTTGTGCTGAGTGGTACTGTTACTACACGACTGATTGTGTTGCAAGAAAAACGGATTAAGCTTATTGAGGTCATACTGGAGCTACACACGGGGATTAATCAATAAACATGGAATATATTTTTATAGCAAGACTGAAAATCTTTTGATGGCAAATTTTCATTTTTGGATTATTTGTCTTTTTTTATATATGTTGTTGGTTGTTTTTTGTTTTTTTTGTCTTTCAGCTTCTCCCTTCTTCATGGGTCGCAACAGCTAGCAAACTTGCATGTAAGATTTAGCAACCGTTTTACGCGGACGCCATTCCTGATGGAACCTGTGCTCGAACCTGCAGCTTCCAGATTATGATTAAGACCACGGCACTGACCACCGATCTACAGCAGACGCAACATTTTTTTACTATATGGTAGGATTGTAAATTTTATGGTTTTAGAGTGCTGTTCAAAAAAACAAATAGCACGAATGTAACGCTGATAGCTGTGAACATTTTTACAATCACATCACATATTGTAAACTAACCTATGATGTTAAGCTTTAAAGGGGATATATGGAAAATCCTCTTTTTTGAATGTTAAATGCATTTTGCTGTGTATTTGGAGTCTCTTGGAGTGCATAAAAGTTGAATTTAGTCTCTCCTGGTGCTGCATAGATATCTATATATTCTGTTTGGGTCATATTTTTCAACCTGTTCAGTTTTCTCCATTTTCTATGATGCTTTCTGAACTATTATGTCACAGAATCTGAGATGGAACTGCCAAATACGGTCTGGACTTACCAACTACAATTTGGTGGTCTTCATTCTCCTCTGCCTCTGGGTCAGACTCTGGCTCCAACGTGTAAAGCTGGATGGATAAGTCTTCCCTTGTTGACACCTTTCAGTTAATATGTAAATTAGGGCTGCAGCTAACGATTATTTTAGTAATCGATTAATCTATCGATTATTCTGTTGATTATTCGAGTAATCGGATT
>JARVJO010000365.1:15293137-15330389 GCA_031762555.1 Cynodonichthys magdalenae
GCGGAAGAGCTAATGTAGCGTCGTGTAACACAAATAACGTTCCCGCCGGACAAAAGTGCGCTGATTATAACAGTATCCATTTCTTACGAAGCTTCGAGGGAGATAATTTGCCTCGAGGATTTTTAGTAATCGAATTACTCGAATTATTCGAGGAATCGTTTCAGCCCTAATGTAAATAAAAGGTTTCTGTGCCGCTATATAGTTGTAAACCCTTCTATCAATCTAGAATTGACTGCTCAGAAAACTGGAAGGGGTGGGGTGTAATGCGCCTTGTTTGGATTTAAAGAGACAGCGTCAAAACCAGTTAATTTAAAACACACCTCAAAAAAGTGGTGAAAGAGGGTAGGGGTGTAAATCACCAGCTTTATCACGATACGATATTACATCGATATGTTTGGATGACGATTCAATATTTCTCAATATCACAAAGTCTGTCACGATATGATTTCCATTTAATTCAATTCACAAGTCTGCGATCGATATAATGCGATATCATATGCCCATCTAACACAATGATTGTGTTAGATGGACATATATTGATTCACATCGAGAATATGATGACAATATAGATCGATATTTTCATTTTGCCTTGATATAACTGGATCATTACCCATTCAAATCGATGTATCGATATCGATCGATGTATCGTTACACCCCTAAAAGAGGGGCTGATAAAGTTAAAATAATCGGGAATTCAGACCAAAGCATTGCAGTTTCACTTTATACAGACCTCAGCTGAATTATTTTAATGTGAAAAAGAAGGTATGAAAAATCACGATATGCCTCCTTTAAAAATTATGGGCAAGATCCATAAGTAAACATAAAAAATGTCCAAAATGTGGACTTTGCAGGTCTGTTTGGAGGCTTGACAGCTGCCCTGAGATTTGCCTGTCTCTATAATAACACCACGGATTAGCAGATAGCGCCTGGTCAGTAGCTGTAATCAGATCACTGATCCAGTATAATCTTTTTTTTGATAGTAAGCAAACATATTGGTTTCAGGCACAGCTAACGAGGACAGAGCAGCAGGAAGTCAAAGAACAGATTTTTTTTTTAATTTACACCATAGCACAAATTAGTGAAATGAAATCTGTGTTTGTGGATCAGCGCGGTCTTGTTTTATTGGTCGGTTCAATTTCCAGATGTAAACAAATTATAAAGTGAAGCCAGTCTTTCACTGCGTCTCCTGGGCGACTTTTGTTTCAATATTTTATGAGCTAAAGCCAAATCACTGTTGGAATAATTAAACATCTGTTAGGCTACAAAACTACAGAGGATATATTATGGAAGCTGCATATCAGTAAAGAGGGAGTAGAGAAGAAGCGCGGTGGGACTCCTCAGAGATCAGAGACAACTCACTCAGACACTCAGAGGAATCTAATTTGGCCATTACAAGATAGTTTATGAAGCCTAATGATTTATTGCTTGAAAATACCAGAGTAACAGTTGCAACCTAAATGAGTGTCTCTGCCTGAGAATGTGAGTAAAAAGAAAGAAAAGAATCTGCTGATGTATAAAATGTAGGAGTGTAAGAAAATCTTGATACACTGAACTATTGCAATATTTAATTTCCTGATACTGTATCGATTCTTAAAAGCACTGTGTCGATTTTTAATTAAGCATGAATGGGTGGATTTTGTAAGAAGAAATGTGAAATACAAATGCAGTTCTCACTGTTTAGTGATCTTCAGATTTTATAAATAATAATCAGATTTTCAACATGTAGTGCATGTGTGCTCGTCATACGGAGTTTTTTTTATAATTTTGAATCTTTTTGGAGAAAAAAATACAATATTGCAATATATCGCGATAAATCACATCATGATCACTGTATCGTGACACCAAGTTCTTACCAGTACACACCCCTAATAAAATGTTACAAATACTGTATGTCATTTTAAATTCCATTTGGAAAGAATGAACCAATAATACAAAAGGCTTTTGAGGAAAATTACCACAATAAAAATATCAGTTTTCCAACACCAAAAGGCACGACACTGAATGAATTGTTAATTAGTTTATTCCATTAATATTATCTACATGCCTGGATAGCATAAAATCTGTAAAATGACCAAACAGAATCAAAAGATTAGGGCTGGGAGGTAAAACAATATACATGCATATTGCAATAGACACGTGATCAATATCAATAGAAAATATGTCCGATATAATGTTGATAATCTCACTGAACCCTGATCCAGAACTGCACGACATTCTGAGAGAAAAGGCTTTAGTTACTCCACCTCTGATGGCATCAACTAACTCACTCGCTCTTTGGTAAGCTAGCAACAACCTTTAGAGTAACGTGCGAAAAATCGGTTTCATGTTTCACCACAGTGCCTCATAACTCCTTAAAAAAAAAATACAAAAACGTGGAATGAAAGGAGAAAATGAGTGCAACAGCTCCAGAAGAAATTGTGGATGAAAGAGGAAAATTCACGTCACCAGTTTGGCAGGCTTAATCAGCCTTTTGTTTTTTTTCTGGTCCTCATTTCAAATAGGTAAAACTACCATAATCAATAACTATTGATAAACTGATATGAAACGCTTATATTGTGACACATTTTCCAGCCATTTCGCTCAGCCCTACAAAAGATACATTTTATCATTTCAGAGTAAATGTGAATTAACACATACTAATGTCCTACACTATAGATGCTGTATATTAATGGGTTTTTACTGATAACCACATGCACAGGGTTGCCTTTGGGATTTCATATAACACGTTAACTGAACACATACTATACACTGTAGAAATCAAAAGCCTT
This sequence comes from Cynodonichthys magdalenae, assembly GCA_031762555.1. NCBI lineage: Eukaryota > Metazoa > Chordata > Actinopteri > Cyprinodontiformes > Rivulidae > Cynodonichthys > Cynodonichthys magdalenae. The sequence continues at coordinate 15,295,906 of JARVJO010000365.1, forward strand.
GAGCAGAAAACACAAGATGAATACCAGCAAAACACGCCTTTGTGTAATCATAAATTTTCCTATGTTGTGATGAGAACTGGCAGACCATGATTTTTTGTGTGCAGTAAATGCGTATGCATAGTTTTTCATCAAACGTGAGTGCAGATGCTAAAAAACCGCACGCAAATCACTCAGAACCACTCCGCAAATCAAACATTTAAAAAGGCATCACTGCCACCTGTCTTAACAAAGACCACATCTGCTCCACAGGGAGACCAACACAGCTGAGGACACTTTAAGCAGGCTGGAGTGTATCGGAGTACAACAACACTTCTGATGTTATCATAGAACCGAATGTAAATATCTGAGTCTGTCTTTTATTACTGATACACTTGCTTGTTATCAATGAGCAGTTTTCATAGAGTCATAAAGCTAATAAATAAATCATGGCAGGCCAGGCACTGCAATCTTTATATGTACAATAAAAGAATAAAGTCACCGACACTGTCCATCATACATTATATTATATTAAGATATTTTTTTTTTAAATGTACTTATCAGTTTAGGGGTGTTAGCCTTCAATGACAACCACAAATGTATCTGATTTAAAAACATGAATAATGAATGGGTTGTAAATCCGACATTATTTATTCATACTGCTCTCCTATGAGTGACACTAAAGATGAGTTTTTGTAGGATTAACTGGGGCTAATTGCCTTAGGTCAATCCTGCATAAAACAAACGTATGGCCCGAAATAAAACAAGTGTAGCGTTATAAACAGGAAATCTTTTATGTTCTCAAAGTTCTAAAACATTTTGACAAATTTATTAGAACGAATTGCAGCATTTTCTCTTCATTCAGAATGAAGATGTTTTCAGAGCGTTAAAAGCTGCACATTGGTTAAAAATGCACACAAATTAGCACGAAAATATCATTTTATTGGCTGCCTGATCTTAATTTTTCTTTCAAGATTATTTAATGTAAGTGTTTTAAACTTACTGCTGCAATGATCATAAAGTATAAAATACAATACTTCATCAAACATTCAGTTGATCAATTACAAAATTTCTTCAGTGTGTTTTAGTGTTACAGCCATGCTGCAGGACAAAGTTGGAACCTTTCAAAGAAAAGCATCATTCACACACCACAAAATGAAACCATGTTGGCTGATTTGATTTTTGAAAAAGCAATGTTTTAACTGGGTTTTCTTTCTAGAAATTGTCATGTGAACCATTACTATTGGAGACAATGAGGATGAACTAATGGAGAATGTTTGAGCATTTGTCATACAGATTATTGGAAACACTCAAAAATGTAAATCCTACATGGGAAGATACTTGTATTCACTTCACGATGATGTCACCATTAGTTTATCCAGTCTAGCTGCCATGTTGGAAGGTCGAGTCCAGTGGATTCTCTGGTTACAAAACACTACTAACTTTAACGTCTCCGCATTTTATTTATTTATTTACTTTTGTGTTGCGTCACTTTTTTCCACATTTTAGGCCATCAAACCCAACAGCTGAATAATATCTTAGAAAAAAGTAGACATCAAACCAAGACATTCCTCTGGTAATGTGCTTTAATGGTTATGTCAGTCTGAGCTGTCTACAGTTATTCAGGTTTTTTGGGGGGAACTTTCTTCCTGTATCTTTAAGTCTTTCTGGAACAATGTTGGAAAACTGAAACACAAACATGGCATTGTTTAATGTGTTTATTTGACATGTGACGTTTCACTGTATAAAACTCATGACAGACCTCAGTATTTGTTTCTTTACGTCTCATTTTCACAGTTAACAAACTTAAATCAATCAAACATGTCAACTACTCCAGCTTGACACTTCCACTCAGAAAACATTTTGAGTTATTTTGTATGTTGTGTGCATTTCATACTTATTGCCACGTTGTGCGCTAAACAACCAACAAAAATCAGTTAAGGCAACTTCAACATAAAACTACCGAAGATGCTTCACTTGTTGAAAAAGTTAACAAGTTTGCAAAATCTTGCTGTAAACACCTTGCCCCTGTAGATACACACTTTCAAAAGTATGACAGCAAAGCTGTAGTAGCAGTTGGAGGTAAAAACCATGTGTATCATTACACTGGCGACATGAAGGAGATGTTATAAAGCGGCTCTGCTGCTAATCTCAGGGCTGAATTTTACAGGCGCCAGCAGCGGAAGCGGCGCTTTTCTCCGGCTTAACTACAGGTTGCTGAACCGTTCTGTGACCCAGGAAAGGCGACAGAGTCAGCCGGACACGTTTCTTCTTCTACAACATTCCCTTCTGCCGTTTTTCCCCCACTGAAAGTTTAAAAAAACCCTTCTACCTCCCCACCGGGTCCAAAGCTAACTGTCCCCCCAACAAACCAGCCCCGAAAGCTGGCAGCATGTTTTGAGCACTCACCTCGGTCCGGGTCGGGATGTTCACATGGAGGCGAGAAGCGGGCAGAGAGAGGCCGAAGGTATCCGAGAGGTTGAAACTTGTCCCGTTAGTGGAGACACGGCAACATTACTGTGAAGAAAACCTCGTCAGACTCTGTGCGCGTGAGCGTGTGTGTGTGTGTCTGCAGGGTCTCCGTCTCTCAAGTCACTCCTTGGGGGCGGGGCTTAGTGGGAGGAGGAAGCAAGAGGCGAGGCTGCAACCATAGGGGGGACCTGCAGGGACGTACATAGAGGGGCCCCGGACTGTCAGGGCCCCGCACACTGTAGAGGTGATAAAATCAGTTTACTTTATGCATTTGGGTTACTGTGAGTTCCTAAAGTCATCCAGTTCACTTGCAAATAGCCTGAGTTTAATGTGAGTTTTTTTAAAGTTTCTGTGACGTTCATATTGTTCACACACAAAAAGTAAAAAAAAAACATCTTTATATATAAAAATAAACTTTGCATAATACACGATTTACCCATTTTATCACATAACTGGCATATTTTGAATTTGAAAAGGAACTCTGTGGTCCTTGTTTTTTTAAACAATATTATTTGAGCTGTGTTCTTCATCTCACTGATAGACACTCAGAATAATCTAAATAAACATCAGATTCTTGTTATTTATTTGTAAATTTATTTGTTTGCTTTTGATGAGTCTGCCAACTTGCAGACTATTAGAGTCAGTCTACCAAGAGAACATGCAGTATCCGAGTTATCGGAGACCTCGGACTCTTTAGTCCTGATTCAGCGTGAGGAATCAGATTATTAATCTGGGTGAGTCATTCACCAACCAGATCTAAACCAGGTGCACACCTAAAATGGGTAGGCTGAGCAAATTATATTTAACTCTATATACCCTAATATACGAATTATATTAAACCCTTATTAATTGTACATCTGTGAGCCTGATTTCACACTGAAAGGTAATTACTGACCTAATTTTGATTGATTTTATAACATGTGCTATAAAAATAAAATTGATAAAGTTGATTGATGGCAGCTAAATATTTTTGTTTTTTTTAGTAATAATAATAGAACAAACAGCAGCAATGGTAAGAACTACCTGAATCAAGAAAATTGTAACTTATTTTAAACATCTGTTAAAAGATCTTACTGTGAGTTTTTTTTTCTTCTTTTCCACAAATTCATAAATATTTTTAGTCCTTTCAGTGGTTTCTAATGAGCGAGTGTCCCAGATTTGCTTTTGAGCTGTCCTACATTAGGAAATAAACATTGCATTTTGACACAAGGAGCAAAATATCTGCATCTCCAGGTTCTTCTTCTTCTCTTTACTGCTTGAATTGTCATTTTTATTTCTAACGATTTTGATTTAATTGTGTGTTTACTGTTTACACATAAATTAAATACTTTTAAATAAAATTCCATAAAGGTTAAAAACTTGAGATGCTTTATTGTAAAAAAAAAAAAAGTTAACTCATTCATAGTCAACAGAGTGTGGTTATTTTGTAAGTTAGAAATAAGATTTTTTTAGACAACCTTCCAGCATTGTTGTCCCATATTATCCCACAGGCACTTTTTGCTCCACAGTTAAAGTCTGGACACTCTTACATATAGAACCTGAAATTGTTGCCATGTCTGCAGGTTTGGATGAGATGCAGCTTTCTGTTTCTCTGATTATCAATCATTTATTGACACCATAAAGACAAAAGCTCTTCTTTGTGCAGCCTAATGAAAACTAAAGTGATCTCCAAAAAAAAAGGTCACAAATCTGTATAGTTTTTAGGTGTTCACAAACTGGAGACAAATTGACAAAAATGTCCCAAAACAGGGAAATAAAAGCTCTAACTTCACACTCTGAACCAAGAATCTGGGTCAGCACCAAGAATCGATGAAGCAAAGTAATTGTTCACACATATCCTCCTTTCTCCTCTTAACCTCAATCCTCCTTGGTTCCTGCAGCAGGACAGGCTGCACAGGTTAAAGAATTTACTTCCTAAATATTTCATGGATTTGCACTTGTCCCACTTTTTCCTGGGAGCAAAAAAAGTTCGTTGTTTTGTGTTCATGTTGGCAAAAAAAACCCAAAAAAAAACCCAAAAGTGACAGGGCTGAGAATTTATGTTAGGTCATTTATCTTGAAACAGTTGTTTGGAGAAGAATAAATCATTTTTTGATAAAACTGAAAATTGCTTTTTATTTTTTTATTTTTTGGCCAAAACTAGAATTATAGAGACTAGCATCTTTGTGTATTACATGTGGGTACATGTTACAAGCAAGCCATTTAGTGACATTAAACAAAGTTTTTAGTTTTGAGTTGTTCTGATATTTTTTAGGGCAGTGGATTATTTGTGTAACTCTTTCAATATGCTGGTGATAAAAAAAAAGGAATTACATCAAGCATGGACCACCAAAAATTTCACTGCCAGTAAACAGTCTGAGCCACACCCCCAAGTAAAACAGCAAGTAGTCAGTTTTAAATGTAGGTATTAAACATGTTTTGTAGTGAACTAGACAATACATTAAATATAAAACTGTTTATCCAAAAATAAATAAAAAAAAACAGACTTATTTATTTCTCACTCTGCTCAACCAATTTCTTTTTTTCTGGAGCAAGACAGAAGCGCCATCTGGTGCTGAGCAGTTTATTCAGGACAGAGAAAAAAAATAACATTTTGTAAAACTAATTTAATGGCTGTAGTCTATAAACACACATTTTGTCAAAACTTGTTAAAACTCTAGTTTTATGGATTTAATTTAAACGTAAAAACTCTTATTCTCTGTCCTTTTCCCCCTCACAAATCATTATCTGCCTATTGTGCAACAATAGTTCCCTCTAGTGGTATTAAAAGAAATTACATTCAGAAAATAAGAATGTAACATTTTACCACAGAAAACTTAACAGAAAATCAACTTTAATTAAAGTATGAAACATCAATTTTCCTGTGATTTCATGAGCTTCTTTAAATGGCAATTATGTACTCTGAAAAAGTTTTGTTACATAAAAAAGTTAAGAATATTACAGTTAACGCTCATCGGTAGTGCCAGCATTAAGACACAAGGGGGCAATTTCATCTCATCTAGTTTTGCTTACCTGGGCAACAACATTAGCTTCTGCTGAACAAGAAAGTGGACTTGAAATTAGATTTACTGCATCATACGACAGGATGGCAGCTTTATACAAACACAACTGATTGTGAAAACATATCAACAGGAGGCAGCACTGATATTTTGCACCAATGAGGCCAATCACATTGAGGTAAATAAATAAAAAACATGAAGTAAGAGATGGAAGGTTTGAATTGTCCATATGGAACATGTGATTATTGTGGTCTCACCTTTTCACAAAACAAACAAAAAAATAGCAGAAATTAAAATACGTGCTTTTCAAACTGATCTTAATATTTTCTGCCGAAATAAGTTCCTAATGACTCATAAGTGATAAGATGTATTTTAACATTTACGTGAAGGAATTTTTGAAAATCAAGCACAGATAACAAGCAAAAAAAAAAAAAAAAGACAAGTGACATTCCTGACATTTGATGCATCACTTTTGAAACTATGTTCTGTCTTGCTTGAGAACAAAAGTTTTTCTTTTTTCATTTTTTGAAATTTTACATGAGAAAAATGCTTCAATGATCCCCTGAGAGAAACTAATTCATTTTATTTATGTTTTATTTGAGATTATATGCTATATTTGAGTCTTTACAAGTTTACTTTAAAGGTAAAATCTATTTTAAATTACATAATAGTTTTTTTCTCCATTTTAAATCCCTCTCAACCATGTTCAGTAATTCCTATATCAGATGTGAGCCCAAGCTGTGCTGCTGAGCTCACACATCCCACCAATGCCTCTTTTGTTGCTCAGTTCAAATCAGGGTTAATCCCACAGCAGAATAATACAGTGAATGAAACAAGAGTTAGCTAAATATAGCAAAGATTTATGGCTGAATGATGTCTATTGTGTGCAAATTTATGTAATTGCCCTTTGGCTTGTAAAGAACCTGCAGAAAAAGCTTAATAGTAAATAAAAAGCTGCGGTAAATGTCAGCAGGATTTACTGAATACAAACACACACCATTAAAAAAGAGTTTGACAATTTGTTACGTACAATTTCAGAGTGTGACACAAACACAAATTGTTCTTGTGGCTTTGTAAGCTTGATGAAGGTCCTTTAAACGTTAAGTCACTCTTTTCACAGCAACAAACAAAAGCTCGAATTGTTTATTACCAAGAATGTTCTTCATGCACAACATAAGAAGTATCAGTTTCACGTGTTATCAAGTGTCACAACAAGGCAACAGATCCCTGTCCTTTTGTCCAGACATGTTATAAAGCTGAAGGCCTTAAGGAAAAACACCTTAAAACACACGTTAAGCAAACAATAATCCTGTGCAAATATATTTGCAAATCAATTAATCCTTTGTTTACCCAAGCAAGTGTCAGCTTGTATGTGGAACAACTCAGTGCTGGATGCTCAAAAATGCTAACTTGATCATTAGCACAGGTGGAGTTTCCAGTATCAGCTAAAGTTTCAGTCCAGCTGATATGTTTCTTATGTAGTGATGCAATGTTTGAAACATTGGAGTGTTTGCACAAATATACGCTAACTGACCACATTAAAACTACAAATTAACACTGGGGAACAGCGATGTGTGAATCTAGTCAAACACAACATTTAACTGCTCGTATTCCGTGCCTCTTATGTTGTTATTTTAAACTGTTTCAAAAATAGATTGTGTTGTTTATTATTGCATCTAAGTGTGTCTTCCAGTAGGAAATGCTGTCATCTGGAGGCAGATTCTCCATCTCCATGGTAACGCCCAGCAGCAGCAGCAGCAGCAGCAGCAGCAGCAGCAGCAGCAGAAGCAGCAGGAGGAGGAGGCAAGCTGATGTCCAGGAGGCGTGGCTGTGTGAGTCCCTGAGATGAAACAATGGCAGGAAGAGAGTGGGATGCCTTACTGGCCCTCTGTGATCTTGACTACTCTGTCACACACACACACCAGGCTGACTATAAGAAAGCTGAGTGGGCTGTGACAATAAAAACAGGATGCAGAAGGAATTTATCTGTCCAGGAGGAATCTCTGCAGCTGCAAACAGCCACATGACGCAGCGGGTAGAGCCAGTGACTCACTCTGGGTTCTGCAGTATGTCAAGAATGAGACTTAGTTGTACAAATTGTTACTAACTATGTATAAATGCGTCTACATGATGAGTGATTTATACTCTAGCAATGCAGCACCTGTCAGACAGCAGAAGTGAAAGAATTTCCTAAACACAGTGGTGTTCAGATATAGTGGTTTTTTTAGGCAGTTTGGACCTAAACACAGTTGACAGACAAGGGAGTGCCATGCCGTTAGTTTGGATTTGAGCATTTGACAAAGTCTGCCTGTTCAAAATCATCGTAGTCCACAGAACAAAGGGTTCAGAAATATTTTTATGGATTGTCTGACAAGTGATGATAGATTTGTACTGGAGCACCGTTATTAGTTATACATTTGCATAACTGAAAACAATAAGAAACTAAAGGTTTAGCATACCTTGATGGAATTGGTGTATCATTGGAGCATAATAAAAAGGTTAAAAGACACAAATGTGACTGACTATATTCTTAAAGCTGAAAATAAAGAACAATAGAGCTTTTTTTTTCACAAAGATCTAGTTAAGTGGAAGTCAGATGTGGTACAGATATAGCTTTTCTATGTATGGATAAGGCCCTGCTACATTCATTACTGACCTTGTAAACAACAATCTGACAAACCGTTTTAGCAGAGGCTTCATTGTGGCCTTCATCAGAGGATGAAACACCACTTGATGACCCTGAAACGCTCAGAAAGCAGATCTGGATTTGCCACACCCGATGGTTAATCTACTAAAATTCTTGACTTTACGTTTTTCATCAGAACCACTATTTTTGTTGCTGCATTTATAGAGGTGACACGATCAAGTGCAAATGGTTTGCTCTGATGTATTTTACTGAGGCATGGTTTGCATTAGTCCTCACCATCTTCCTGTTATTTTATCAATGGGATTCTAATGCAGGCAGGAACAATGCAAACCTGCTGTATTTAGGTCAGGTTGTTCTCCAGCTTCATATCTTTTATCATCAGAAACCATGCAAATGGATTAATTTTACAGTAAAATTATCCATTCTTTCAGTCAGATGGACAATATTATCATTACTGCATTTGCTTGGGCTGTTTTGTGTACGCCCTTCATACATGCAAATGTCAGCAGATATGTGTTAAATCATGAGGCTGATAAAGAATCCCTTCCAGTGATTCTCCAGTAGGGACATAACAAACACCTGCAAACATTTTTTTACAAGAATTTAAATGCAAAAAAACAAACAAACAAAAAAAAGGAAATCAATGTTTAAGAGTTTAGGTTGTGCCAAAGTTTTTAGCCTTTGCAAAAAAAAAAAAAGACTTTCAGTTAAACATTTTCATGTAATAATTTTATTACATTACATTACTATTTTGTGTAGTAGGAAAATTTATTCATTATTTTATATAACTGTATAAAACATGTAAATCTTTTGTTTAAGTAACACTACATAGAAAACTATTTTATTTCACATTTTATGCTGTTTTATAAGAATATTTTGCTCTATGTTTCTGCATTGTATAACTAATATATTATATTAGAATAGAATATATTGGGTAACTATAATATTTTGGTTGTTTGTGCATTAACTAAGGCCTAAACTAGAAGCAGTCTTTACGTGGTGGTCAACGTGGTGACGTCACGCCGCAAGGTGAGCAGGATCACGTAAACGTTGGCGGCGAGCAGCAGCAGAAGACTCTCCTAGCTCTGATCTTCATCTGGTTGTTGTCAGTGCTCACAGCAGGAGTTGTTGTTATTTAAACACATGGAAGAAACTTCTCTTCGCGCTCAGGCGAGCCTTCGCGCACCGTTGGCATCGACGGTGCTTTTTCAGGTGAGTAAAATCTTTGTTTCGTAACTGTCACCTGTTTATAGTAGTAGCTATTGTTTTAATAAGCAGCCATCTTCTCAAATGAAAGTTTGTGAGTATTTTTTAAATGTGTTAAAATTGTATTATATTAATTAATTTATTCATTACAATCCTGTGCTTAGTGCAATATCTCGTTTTAAGCGTTTGTCTTTGTGTTACTGCTCGCTAGCGTTACTGGTTGCTAGGGTGTCAAGACCCGTTGCTATGGGCGGCTCTTTATGCCTGCACGTGCAGCTTCGCTCGGGCGAGTGGGATCTGCTGCTCATTAACCTGAAAGCAATATTTTGTAATCCAAATAATGGTAATAAGAAAAGAAAAAAGAGAGAATTGCTCATAATTTGCATCATGGTGTCTTAAAAAAAATGTTATTCCTTGAGGGATTTAGCTAGTTTGTGTCAATGTTATTTAACTTTGATTTGAGGGTTTGTATCCGTAAAGTGACTACTTCTGTTCTAATTTTGTAAAGCTTGTATATAGGCACTGCTGTGTAATCTGTCTGGACACTGTCTAGTGTACAAAAAACACCAACCCTAAAATGGCTGGGCTAAAATGTCCAGGTCAATTATAAGAAGAATGTTTTGCCTCATCATAAACAGCTATAATAGCTGAACTGTTAGACCAAAGGGTGTGTTCTTTGAAGTCTAAACAAGAGTTAGTGCAAAGCTCTGTGATTGTAGTAATCCACTTTAAGTCCATATGGCACGAGAGAGAAGGTTTCCCAGCTGTCATTACTAGTAGCTTAAGCCGGTCAACTCCTGTGATTCTTGAAACGAGTTTACTTTTAAGACACTTGTATGTTTTGATTGATGCAAAGGGCAGGCTATATCAAAAACACTAATGGATTGAGAAATGCCTTTAATATTGTGAAAGACATGTTCAGGGTTCATTTTTTTTATATAGACACAAATAAATTTGTTTGTACCATTTCAGCTCATTGAAACAGTGCTTAATTTCTTGTGAAAAGACGTTCAGTTAAAATCAATTGTAATGCATATCTGCATATTAGCATGTAAAAGAGGGAACAAAGATATTTGTTGTTTATTTTAAAAAGATATGCTAAAACAATAATGAAGAGATTTGTATGTACCATCAAATATGATCTTATTTTTTGCATTATAGATGCATTTTAAATTAAGTGTTTGATTTTAATTACTATCCTATTAAAAGGGACCAAACAGGGTGGGTATGGTTGTGTTTGTCACACTGAGCATGGAGCGGAGAAAGCAAAGGTGAGAGTTGTCTGAGCAACTTAGTTAGAAGATGATAGAAAACCATATTAAAGGTAAAGTCTATAAGACTATCTCCAAGCAGCTTTCATGTTCCTCTGACCACAGCCGCCATTTATTTTCTTATTGGTTAATCAGATATAATGTACAGATGATTAAAAAAAAAAAGAGCCAATGAAACCATCCAAAACTATTCAAGCTGGGCTTCAAGGTAAAATATTTTTTTGTTTGTATGTTTTTTCATTATTGTGAACAGGTACTAACAAGTTATCTGCTTTTGTACATTAGGAGAGTGTGTTGAGAAATGAGGATAAAAATGTTGACTTGTGGACACGATGAAAGAAAAAAAACATTCTTGTGCTACAGAGGTTAGACATTTATCAAAAATAACAAAAACAATGAATTCGCGTTTTGTAAAGGAAGTAAATAAGGTCAATGCAGATGTGGTATTTAAAAAATTAGCGTTGTGTATGTAATTACAACATAAAACAAATAGATGGTACAATGAGGAACACGCTACAAAATAAGATCAAAACTAATGTTTAAAAAATCAATATAAAACTGAAACAAGGGATCTATAATATAAAGCCCAAATAAAAACAAGTACAACAATCAAATTAGGCCAAAAAATACCAAAAAGTGTGGCATGTAGATCATGCCATTAAATAATATTAGAAAATAACTGTGAGTGTTTGTGAAGGGAAAAATAAAGTTGCGACATATGTAAGGACGCAAGATGTGTTCAAGGAACTTATTTTGTCATGATCATCAGAATAGATAAGGTTACATACAGCAGAACCTGTTCTGATCATTTTTATTGGCTGATAGGATCATATCAGTGTCTGATTCAGAAAAGCATGCCTACTATCTGGTTTATTGACTACTTTTTATGGTCAACATTTACAGCTGCTAGACATCTAAGTCAAACTAAAGGACAGCTGCATAGCTTTATGATGATGTGCTGAACAAAAACGAGAAAAGAATTTATGAGTCACAAAACATTCGAGAAGATGCCATCAGACCAAAGGTGGTAATTATCTTAAACTAAACAAACCAGTTTAGCTTCGGCCACAATCACAGTCTGCTCAAAATAAAACTTCGGCTGAACTGCAAACATTTTATGCTGCAGTTTTTTTCTCCGACAAAAATTAAAGGTTTTACATACCTTAATGTTCGGATTTTGTTTTAGGTCAAAGATTTAAAACAAACTAGCAGTTGATAAAGCTTCAAGATAACTTGTTTACTTGGTCAAATAACTGCAGCTTTTCTTCCATACATTTCCATTCTTTCAGAACAAGTTCAACTACCTGATGTGACGAATGAATGTGCCAAACTTTACTGTCGTAAACAATGTTGTGAAGACACATGCTCCTTACAGTGGGCAGATTCATGGAAAAAAAAATCCAGCTTTTGCATTGGTGTATGTATATTAAAGGTTTTAAGTGCTTAACATTTTTCATTGTGTCAGATGTCTGTTAATTCAAGGATTCACAACATTTGCTTTTGGTGGTTTGTGGCCATTATATTAAAAAACAAACTTGCATCAGTTGCGCAAATGTAATCATCTTGTGGAACAGTTTTTTTCACTTTGCTTCATTGTGCTTTTCCGTCTGTGTGATTGAGCATGTACACAAGCTGTTGATTCTCTGTGGATCTAAGTAACATTTGGTCACCATTTGCGTGTTATTCAGACCATCTGGAGGTGTTGGCATCATCATAAACGTGGGCTTCTTTTCTACGTTTGCTTCATTTTTACCCTTTTTTGTAACGTTTGAACTCTTGTCTTTATCTGGCCGCATGACCCTCTGCTTATCTGTTCTCGCCTCCCTTCCCCTCCTCTCCACAAAGGCTCAGTGCCCTGATTGCCAAAAGGTGGATGAGCAGGGATCGGGCTGAGCTGGCCATCACATGCCATCTGCAAGGTCACATGAGGAAGTGCCCTCACGTTCTGCACTCTCCTTTTTCTTTGACCGTCTTTGTGTGCTAAGGAGGATTGTCAGATAGAGGTACAAAGGGCTTGACTTGCCAGAAGTGACAGTCAGAGAAGATTCAAGAAAAGTAAAAGAATATATGAAGAGACAGATTGGAAGAGAATATAAAACAGACTTACTAGTGCATGGAAGGAGTTAGCAGAGTATCACTGAACTTAATTCTCATTCCCCTGCTTGGCTAAGTGGATCTGACACTGTGATAATGGCCAACGAGAGTCACAGGGTTAAAATATTTACCTTCATAGTGGAACATAACTCAACATGGAGTCTGCATCTGAAAAGTCTTAATTTATAAGCTACTTGGTGGATAAGATAACCAGTACAACTTGAATACCAAGACGAACAGAACACCATACTCTAGCGTACTTAGGACTGAACCTTGAGCTTAACTAAGTGATAAATTAGTTTATGTTACAAAAGCTGACGAGAAAGGCAAAATTCCAAGTAGCTCTTTTTAGTTTGTGGTTGGTGGCAAACTGGTTATAAAAAGTTGATGGGAAAAGTGTTAAAGTGCAGAAATGACAGGATAATGGTGTGTCGACTGCACCGCTCCCACCAAATGACATTAAAAAAAGACCAAATGGTTACTGTCAAAAAGAGATGATAAATTTATTTGACAAACTAGATTTGTTTTGACAACATCTTAAAATATGGATGGTTTTATTTAAAAAAATGCATCCATGAACTAATTAGACTGACATAAACACTAAATAGAACTGACAGAAAAGATTTTATTTTAGAGGTTATATTTAGACTAAATTAGAAGAAAATGTTTGTTTCTGTCAATAAAACTTAAAAATAATAAAATCTGAGTTACTGATGAAAATCAAAACTCTAAGGATTGGAGATTAAGTTAAAAAAATAACTGTTTCTATAATAAAAAAATGCACGAGTGAGCATACTACTGCTATAAAAAGACGTTTCACACGTCTCCTTGTTCCAGTGAAGGATAAAGTTGCAACTTAAGTAGCCAAGTTATTGAGTCAGCAGCCCTAACAGGCCTGCAGTTGTTGTGTTTTCTGCACCATACTTTAATCCTCTCCTTCAGCTGTGGCAATACCAACCATTCATGCAATATTTGTCCTCTATATGTCTCAGCCCCAGTAACCAACTCAGCCACTCAGCTTCTCTCTCTCTCTCTCCATCACCTTTTGTAGACCTCCTTTCCTTCTCCAGGATGCAACATAATGACGTTCCTGCCAGCGCAGGCAGACTGTCCCAGTTCTAATGTGTTTGCATGTTGAGGAGATTACAAGGAAACAGCTTGCCAGGGGCAGGCAGCTGCTGTTTCCTTCAGTTTTCAACAATCTGGGGGGACAACTTCAGGATGCCATGGGGAAAAAGTGGCTCGGCAGCTTTGCTGCTGCTGCTCTCGGGCAAAGCTATCAGGCGGCCCAAAGTCAGGTAGGATTAGGCTTTTGCTGCAGGCTCCTGTCGGGTTTTAGACACATGAAAAGATTAGCAAGTACTGTGAACTTAAGTTTAGGTGCAACTCTGGTTTATTGTCTGATGGTAGAATTTTAAATGGGGTTAGTGATACAAGTAAATATTATAATATTGTTTGGAACGTTTTTTTTTTTTTGTTGTTGCTTTATAGATCTAATGTGATCCAAACATTTAACTCTGTGTTTGATTTTCTGTTCAGTATCATTTGAGAAAATTGTTGCATTCTGGATAAAGTAAGAGAAAAGTAAGATTAAGGATTGAAAATTAAAGACTGTTCAGTGATTTCAGATTGATTACTATAGTCCCTGAATGTAGTTAGTTGTTGGGGTTGGCTTGCATTTTTTCGCACAGTTTCAAGTTTGAACACTGACGGCTTCAGATGTGTCCATTCTTCTCTAAGCACATGGCTTCCTGTTAATTCTTTGTGTTATTGCAAGGTCCATTCAACAGGGAACAATCACAAACAGCCTGACATTTTCAGCTGTCCTCTTTTAAAATTAGCATGAACTATGCGCTTTGTGTTGTGGGACGTGTCTCTATATATTTTGCGAGCAAGTTAGGAGTAAATGTTACTAAGTTACAGCTAAGAGAATAGTTAAATTCTTATATACTTTTTTATATGTCAGAACACACAAGCCAAGAGAATGGATTTAGGGATAAATTTATTGCTCTTTGTCCCCAGGAGTAATTCCATGTCACTTCTGGTAATGCTCCTGGTGTTTTAGATTGAGCTTTAGTTTAATGTTATGATTTTACGTTAGATGTTCATTTGGCTACGAGCGTTTTAGATCATTTGATACAAGTTCTGATTCCCAGCAGGGTTGTCTCTCTTAAATACAGAGCACAATAATAACACTGTGGAACTTTAGCTGTGTGAGTGGCCATAGGTATAATGTAATGTGTGGAAACTTTTACCATTCACCTATAATTGTTTTGTTTTGTAAGTTTACATCATCTTCTGTCATGAGTGTGGGGTAAGAGAATAGGGGCCTGGGGGGGGGGCAAAGTGGATGGTTTGTTGAGGTATTTGGGGGGGGGGGGGTACAGAGTTGCTCATGGATGTTGACAGACCTGTCACACTTGTAAAACATGAAAACCTTTCACTTTATTCATATTTATCTCTTTCTGCTTTGTACCTTTTCTCAAACATCCTCTTCACATTCTGACATCTAGGGGTCATTTGTCACGTTTTTAACCAGACTCAGGTATGAGGTCAAACCAGGTGCTGCAACAAGGAACTTTCTTTTACATATAAGACATGGGTTGTTTTAACACTCTACATCATTAGATGTCAATGTGTTTTATGTAAATATGAGTAATTGTGTGCAACAAGTTTGAGTCCTTTGATTAGTTCAATACATACAATAACTTGAAGTATCCATTTTAAATTTACAGGCACATAGTTTTACTATAGGCTAGTCAGCTTTCATCTGTGTATCAAGAGACCACCTCCTTTAATGTAAAACAGTGATTGTCTTGGTTGTGCTTCACAGTATTCTGAATGGAAGATTTTAGAGTGGCAAGTAACAGATTCTTGTTTAAACCAGAGAAGAACTAGATAGCTGGTATGTAGGGAAGGGTGCGTCACCTTAAAAGCTTGAGGGAGGGGACAGGTGCAAATGTTTTCATAGTAAGATGCTTGTCACTCCCTCTGGATTCCATCCAATGCGCAACTATCTCAAACAGCTTGATGCCACGCTAGTTATTTGCATCACTTCCTACCACTGTTCAGAAGAAAATGAACAACTGACCGATTCAGATCGCGCTCATAAGTGTCAAGTCACTAATACTGGATAAAGCCTGTGCTGGACTGTAATTCCCGGATTTCTTCAGCACTGTGGACATGGTAGTAAGAGATGAGGTGGTTGTGAGCAGAACTGAAGCCAAGATGCAGTTTCAACACCCCACATTAGGGCATTTTAGACGCTATCCAAATGCGTTTCGGGGCAGGCGTGAGAAGCCATCACTTTACAGGAGAACATTCAGGTATGTGTAATTAGGAAGATTTGTTCACTTTATATTGATCAAGGTTTTTGGTAAGAATTGTGTGTTTTTAGAGTGAAGTTGTGTAGATGGCAGATGGCACACTGCGTGATGATGGTAAAAAGAAAACATCTAAACATCCTCTTCTATGATGAGGCTCTCAGTTCAAACATTTCTATTGTGTGCTAATTGCTGAAGCCATGCAGCTGTTGCTCATGTTGTCCTTTAATCATACATTTTTTATGTTGACAAATTTATGTATTTTTAGCTGCAAACTTTTTAGCACATCTTGTGTCTTTGGACAGCTCTAATTTATTGATATCGATTTTTAACACTAGAAGTCACTATCAGTTGGTTGAGCTTTACTCTAACGTTATTGACACTCCTTTTATTATTTGTTTTAAACTTTGTAGAGCTAATAAAGATCCATGTTCTCCCTAAATACCTATGAATTATCATTTCCCTGCACTTGTAGATATAAGCCAAAACAATCAAAATAAATCATCCATCCATTTTCTTTACCTATTTTTTCCTCCCTGAGCTGCAGAGAGTTGGCATCTGTCCCCAGTGGTCAACAGGAGACAATCGAGACACAAAATTATTCACATACTTTTGACAATTTAGCTACCAGTTCACCTAACATACATGTTTTGGTCAGTGAAAGAAAAACCAACACGATGAAGATGCAGACACTTCTACTGTATGCTAATATATTTCATATAATTTGATATGATATATAGTATTGATGAAACTCTGTTACTTAATCTGAAGATGAAATAGAATTGCAAAGGAAACATTCTAGAGCAAAATGAATTGATTTATTTTTGGGAATATAGTTTGTACCCTGACTTTTGACCATTAACAGCTAGAGATAAGAACGTCCTGTAACTATGCACAAAAAAATGGGCAAACATAAAAACTATGTATGAATGGTTGTGCAATCTGAAGTTTATCTGATGGAAAATATTTAACAAGCTAACATGCCAAACATTTGCTTGCAGTGAGCAATGCTTCTGCTATTTTTAAGTCATACTGAATCTGCATTTATCCGGTCTGCCGCCATAAATGAAAAAAAATGTTTACAAGTCACTTGACATTTAAAAACTCTGTCATGTCTATCTTTTAATCTGATCTAATCTGTTTTTATAACCAGTGAGTTATAAAATAATTTAGGCTGATGATAAATTATTGAAATCAATGTGTTACAAACAGATCAGAGAACAGATCTACTTTATCAAACAGACAATGCAAATATGACAACTAGAATTCAGTGTTTGGTTAAATTTATTTTTTATGCTTTTTATTGTTATTAATTTGTTGCATTTTATCAGATACAAAAGAAAAAATATTAAAGCTCAAATGTCAGGAACCACACAGACCAGTGAGAGAAACACTGAGGAGTTACAATAACAAAAATTACCAGTTTTTAATCTTAGTTTTGTAGCCAATAAAAAAGCAAACCTTATGAACTTAACCTCAGGGACCAACACAGGAAATTCCAGGACTAACTTATCTAATTTACTGAGACGGGAGATAAACTTATACAGTGGCTGATCAGGTCATTATGAAACAAGAGGAGGGGACAGAAATAAACTACAAAGTCACTGGCAGCACATAAACCAAAAGTGAGAAAAATAGTAACTTGTGTAAAAACCATAACTCTGACAATGTCAAATGACAAATAAGACAAACTACAAAAACCCAAACAATTAAGGTTTGATCCCTATTTAAGCAGATTTGATGCAGCTGGGACACTTTTTGACTGGCAGGGCAAATCCAGCAGCAACTCTGAAGGTAACAAAAACAATAGAAGTGAACTTATTAAAATCTAACAAAAGTAACCAAATATGTGCACACCAAAGAGCCAACCAGTTTCAAAATGTGCTAAAAATATGAAAATATTTTACATAAAGATGTAAATGCCTGTTTGGGATATTTGACTTATTCATATGTGTGTATATATTTAAAGCTTAACAAGTACTACTACTTAGAAAAACTACTGAAGTTCCCCCAAAATTACTGCTGTCACATCAAATAACCAGTTGAGTCAATATTTAATATCAATCCTGTATTAATTACATTATTTTTTAGTCTTCATCCAAAAGTTAAAAAAAGGGGGACTTTTATAGTTATAAAATCTTGTACAAGCTCATTTTTTTTTGTTTCTTTATTATTGACATGAACTGGGTCAGACTGGACTGCCTGTTGTGACATAAACTATATGTTGGAATGCAACCTTGCTGGTTTGGGGAATTGTACAGCAGCAGCAAAGCATTTTTACACAAATCTTTTTGTTGCAATTGGACTTTCTTGATAAGATTTTGTCAGTTTGTGGACAAAAACAAGACCTTATGATTGCAACACTTTCAGTGTAGCTTTTACAGTGGCACACATTATATCCAGTAAGATGTATCTACTCTCATTACTTAGTTAATCAGAGTTTTGTATTCTATGCTGGTTTTGTTTTATCAAAATGCAAATTTTATGCAAGTTTAGATTTGGTAAGATTTTGGTTTGGACATTTTTGCATCAAGGCCAAACTTCAAACAGTTTCGTGACTGATGGAATTGAGCCTAAACTTGGCTAAAACTGAATACAAATAAAGAACCAAGCACTGCATTTTAGTCTGATCTTTCATCTTCACAACATTTGATTCAAATAATAGCACAGCAGTAGAAATCAGCTTTTTGGGTGGTCTCTGCTTGTTACTTGCCATGAAACGACATTTTTATTTTTGAAATTCTGATTAATTTTTGCTGAAACTCTTGAGTATCTTCCTTGCTCAGACTTCCCACCCCCCACCATGAAACTGGTTTAACTCATTTTAAACTAGTCTTGCATCAGCTGACTTGTAAATGTTAGCATGAAACGCAGTAGAAAATATGCCCGTTATTTTTGACCTGAGTGCTTCCAGCAAACTATAACTTTGTCTCCATCTGCAGCGGTGAAGGCACGATAAGCCATCTGGCATTCTTTACACAGATCTAATTTGCTGAATCAAAGAATGTGGCTGAGCAGCACACCCCTGACAGGAGTCAGCAGACTACTTCCTGTGTCTGTGTTCGGGGATGGTGTGGTGGGGGGGGTCGTATTTTAACACTACAGGGTGGGAGTGGGTCTGCCAGCTTGTGTCCCATTGTTAGCAGAAAATGGTGCTCTGTTGAGACCTACGCAGGAAAAGCAGGCTGCTTTTATCATCGCTTGTGTTCTAGAGGGAACCCTTCAGCAAATCTAATAAATATACATTTTATTTTTATAAAGACCCTTACTGCACGTTTCACATTTTATAATTAGAGGCTTTTATTTACAAAAAAAGGCTTTAGTAGATGGAGGGGTGTGACCCTACCGAAAAGATTTCATATTCTTACAGTGACATCTAGTGGACCTTTTTAAGTATTTTTCCTCAAGGCCACATTTTGCAAGAACAATAGAGACCCCCCCTTTGTGTCAGCTCGCCATCTCTCTCCTCACGCCGGCCCTTCCTTCATCCCACTCCTTTTGTCTCTCCAGCTGTCTGCTCTCCAGGCTGATTCATTCGTCCAACGCCGCCTCATGCTTTACCGTTCCGCCTGGTTTTTTTAACGCATCTTTGTGTGTCTTACCATTTGTTTGCATGCATGCGTGTGATTTCTTTACGTGTGTGTATGTCTGCACCAGAGATCCCAGCCCCACCGAGATGAGCGTGGAGCCCTGGGCCAGCTCACGGGACCAGGCAGCTGCTAAACAAGCACACAGCCCACACGATACCCCTTCTCAGGACCAGGAGACGTTCCCCGACAAAGCCTGTGTGGACTCATTCTGGCATGAGGTTGAGACCATCCAACAGGGGAGTGGTGACACAGATCTTGGCTGCAGCAGGAGAGACTCCAGACACTCGGAAGGTAATTACTGCAGATCCGGTTCTGTTTTTTATTACGAGTGGAAACGGACAGCAGATACAAGATGCTTTATGTGGAAGCTTTTCTTAAACATTGTGTCAAACACAGCTACCATAGAGATCCTCCATCTTCTCTGCAAAATGATTAATTTGCCATGGCAACATATCAGGTTTTTCTCATGTGACAAAGTAGCACTCATCACCATGACAACACTTTCAAACAGCCTAGGATGGAGGCAAAAGCCAAACAGAACTTGAAATTGTCTTTTTCAATGAAGTTTTCTCTTATATTCTTATTTCTTTTAGATATTTAGTTATAGAAAACAGCATTAATTTTTACACTACTTAGTAAACTTACTCTATAAAATAAGTGCTATGTTATGCATTTCTTGTTGAATTCAAGATGCCTACTCACTTCCTGTCAACTGCTTTTATTCACATGAAGGTTTTGTGTAAGAGCAGGTCCTTTCTACTCCAACAAAACTGATTGTGTTTATATTTAATAAAGTCATGAAGTTGTTCTTTTATTAGACACTTAATTATCTTGTGTCTCTTTAGACATACCTGACATTTTTCGACGTTATACTTCAGTCTTCTTCAGAGGTGTGAGCATCAACATCAACTGGGACACCTCTGACGAAGACGGAAGTATAATCTCATTGTGTGACTGAGTGCTGCTAATTTTAGAAGCTCATTTACCTTACAAACTGGAATTTGGTCATGTGATTGTTGTTGAGAAACCATTTTTATAACTTTGCTATATTTTTAGCTTTAACTTGTTTAAAAAGTTGGGTTTTCATGTTTGCATATAATTTGGTTTCAACTGGATTTTGCCACAACATGTTTTAACATCCAAGTTTGAGCAGAAAGTGCTTTTAGATAAGGTTTAACTGACGCACTGTTAAGTAATTCACTTTCCCAGAATTACACTTGCGTAAGCATTTTACCATTCCACATGTGCACATGCGTTTTACTTGATGTGCGTTTGTGTCTCAGTACCTGCTCTGCCTTCATGTTCCAGAAGGAGAACAAGAGGAACGGTGGCTGGCCGATGCTGGCTTATCAACCCTCATCAGCGAGGACGGCGAGGATGTAGACAAGGCGGTGCTGCTGTCCACTCTGACTAAGACGCAGGCGCTAGCTGTTCAGCGTCGACTCGATTCCTACACTCTGTCCCGCCGGAAAAAAGACAAACCGCCACCTCGTGACGTTCGGGACATCTTCAGCTCTGCTCAGGTCAGCATGAGGAAATGACTTTCCAAAAAATATTCACCAGTCAAAGGAAGTTTGCTTACAGCTCAAAAAATATTTTTGTCTTCTTAAACAGGTTTAATATACAAAACACAATAAATATGTTGTTTTAAATGAAACATTTACACAGACACTTGATTCACAGATTCAGGCCTACTAAGGAAAACCTCCTCTACTGGAATTCTGTTTGTAAAGTTAAATAAGAAAATCAAGCATTATCCCCAAGTAATTGTCAGTGAAAGACTTTGTTGTTCCAGTCTCTTGTTCCACACAGAAGCTCTGACCTATAACAATAAAAGCAAATCGCATGTAAAGGCCAGGCTTTGTCCTCGACGCCTGAATGTGTCAGCCTTCAGAGGAACAGAAACTCAGCTCCTCTGATCATTATCAGTGCTTTATCAAAGGAAACACCCTGTATTCCTGTGTGTATTTGAGTAATACACACTTTTTACTCCCAGGAGTGCAGAAAGTATTTAAGAATTGATATTTATAACCGTTACTATAGATGTTTGTTCATAATTTGCCTAAACTCTCTTTCAACAGACTCTGCTGCCAGAATCTCAGGATAACGAAGACCTTACCCAACACAGTATGGCTTCAGTTGCCAAAACACCACTTTCAGGTAAAGACTACATGAAATTACCTCACTTTTTCCCCTTTTTTTATGTCTAAACAAATTAGGTGAGGAGTAGATCTGTGTCCTGATGACTGATTCAGCTTCAGGGTTGTCTCGTCTGTTTTTCTGGTTTAGATTAATCTCTGGGTAACTTGTGTCAACATGCTGCTGCTGGAGAGGCCATTTCTGTTTTGTTGCTTTCTAGTCAACAGGAAACTATTTAAATCTTATTTTTGATCATTTTAAC
This sequence comes from Cynodonichthys magdalenae, assembly GCA_031762555.1. NCBI lineage: Eukaryota > Metazoa > Chordata > Actinopteri > Cyprinodontiformes > Rivulidae > Cynodonichthys > Cynodonichthys magdalenae. Next base: position 15,317,885 of record JARVJO010000365.1, read on the forward strand.
CCCAATATAGTTCACCCCAACACTCTGATTTGATTTCAGTTATTTAAAATAATTATCTGAGTGCAGATGAACTTTAATACAGTTAAATCTGATACTAATCAGTATTTTTGTTTTTTCCTGTATTTATTTTGCTTTTTTGCTTAAAATAACACCAAGGTCAAAGATAAGTCTGTGGAACATTTCCTCTTAGTCGTGTTGACTTTATGTAATCTTCTTCTTTGTCCTCTCAAAGTTTGATCTTTTATCCCCCCCAATGACACGTTTTCACTTGACTTGCTACATTGAAATAACACACTTTTTGTCTGTTTTCTTTTTTTTCCATGACTTTAGAGCATCAACGAGGCGCTCCTAAAGAGGAGTTCCTCATCACGGACATCGCTTACTGCGAACAGGCCGTCATTTTCATTAAACAAGCCAAATTTCCACAGAATAACACTCAACACAGGAAAGAAGATGGCTCACTCCCTGTACGTACCCAGTGCTTTTACTACTAATCTGCTGATTTTTCAGTTTGGCTCCAGGAAAACTTTTTTATTTTTCTTTTATTATTTCAATCAGGGAAATTTCTGAGGAGGGAGTTTCTTCAAGTTTCATTTTAAAACAAGATATTGTTTTAAAATGAAACGAAGGGAAACACCCGCTTGTGTTCCACTGCATTTTATTTTGATCAAAGCAAAATTATTTATTGTACTTCAGTGATTTAAAGTAATCAAACTTATCATTCACTACTGTACAAAAAAGAACGAATGGTTTGTTTCAGCACTAGGAAGTTTGTTACAGTTAGTCTTCTAAAAATAGAAATGCATGGTCAAAGTGTTTTATCAAGATAATTTTGTTGCAACATACAAATTTAAGGACTTAAATTTGTTTGTTATTGAAACCCCAATTTTATTTTGTTGTGTCACGAAGTCCAGCAGATTTAATTAGCTTTAGGTTAAATAAATTTTATTTGAAATAACGAGAGGAGTTGTGTTTTTACTGAATTAGTCATGTTAAATTTAGATGAACATTCCTCTGTATGCTTGTGATATAATCTATCAATATCAATCATTATTTATCTTCTTTTTGTTATGTTTTGCCCTCTCAGTAGTTTTACCTGTCGTTATCAAAATATTTAAACTGTTTTCTCCTCCTCTATCCCCCACCTTCTCATCGTCAGCGGGTGGTCTGTCCCAAGTGTCGTCTGGGAGTGACTCGGATACAGGATCTTTCCCACACCGACATGAAGAAGGTGTGTCAGCTGGCTCTCATCGACATGACGGCGCTCTGCGACCTTTTAGAAGTGGAGGTGAAACGGCACAAAACTGGAAAGAGAAAAATCCCAGGTGAAAATACAATCTGGTGTTCTTGTAAGACTTGAGCACACAAAATATGAAACATTTTGTATTTATTTTAACTGCATAAAATCTACACTTACTCTTCTGATAATTGCTTATCCTGTTTTTGATGCTTGATGTTTTTTTCCATATTATTTTGGACAAATTGATACATGAGACGTATGATCAACAGTTATTTATTTATTTTACAGAGAGCACACTTTTTGGGGTACCGTTGGCCACGCTGCTGGAGAACGATCAGAAACTGAAGCCAAACACGACAGTTCCTCTCTTCCTGCAGGCGGTGTGTATTTGACAACTTCTGACTTCTCCCAACCCATAGACATGTCAAATCACATGAAGCATTTTATATGTTCTTATTTACAAACTGTTGTTCAGTCTGTAAAAAGAATGAGAGTTTTTGTAGTTTTGATGTTTTTCCATCGTGTCTTTGTTAAAGGCCAGACATACTTTGTGTAAATAATATTAATAAAGATACTCATTTATTCATTCATTTCAAACAGTTTAAGTCTTTTCAAATGGAACATTAAAAATCTGAGCAGGTGTGGGGCTTTGACCACACCCTGTTTCAGCCGCAGTTACAGAGTCCAACCATCAGAGGGGTGCTGGAGTTTCATAACCACTGATTTCTGACGTCAACATTTCTCTCTGCAGTTGTTATCGCTTCTTGAGAGGAAAGGAGTCGATTCAGAGGGAATCCTGCGGGTTCCTGGATCTCAGTCCAGAATAAAGGTACAATAACTGAAAAACCAACACTTTACTTAAGTAAATCTGCCCTTTTTACCATCTCATGTGAAAAACAATCTGTTCAGCGACCTACTTATTGATCATTTTTGACTCTATATTGCCAAAAACACTCGAACAGAAAAAAATCTATTTGCTTCACTTAGTTTAAATAAAGCTGACATTTAAAATGAAATAAAATCAATAAGCATTTTTAGCAGCCAGACTGCCGTCATCATACTGTATTTCATTTCTTGGTTATAACAAAGTAAAGTCCCAGTGACCACCAGAGGGCATCAGTTTACACTAAAAGGTATAAAATCCTGATTAGAACTATGATCAGCCAGCTTTGTCTCAGCTCATCTTTGTTTTTGTTTCAGTTGTGACAGCTCTGATTAGCTTATAGATTACTATTTTTTAGTTCCCATTCTGAGATTGATCTTTAACATGGACATGAATGAAAGCTGTTTTGAGAATTAAAAGGAAACATTTAAAACGTAATTATTCTACAATTGCCATTTTTTTTCCCCTCATCATAGAAATCCAGTTTACCCTGTCTGTTTACATTCTGCTTTATTTTTCTTGGACCTGTGATCAGTTCTGTAGTAATCACGCCTATTTGAGTTCTCAGAAAATTAATTTTACCTGTAAACATGTTTGTGTGAAAGTGTTAGAAACAGCTTTTTATTTATCTAATGTCATAAGAAGTGAATGTCCTTTTTTTTTCTTTTTAAATCAAGAAATATTTTCAATTTTGATTGATCTTAAAGAAAAACAGCTCTGTGTGATTTACCAGAGTCATTTTTTCAAGTAATTGCGTAATGATGTCATTTAAAAGAGGAAAATGTTGGCACCTTGCCCTGAAACGTTGTTTCTTGTCTACAGCTGCTGCAACAGAACCTGGAGGCCAACTTCTACTCGGGACGCTTCAACTGGGATGAAGTGAGTCCGAATGATGCTGCTGCGCTGCTCAAGAAGTTCATCCGGGACCTGCCTGATCCTCTGCTCACCGCAGAGTACCTCAACACCTTCAGTGCTGTGAGAGGTCCGTGGATGCTGCTCTTCAGAAAATGTCTCAGAAGTTGCTGTTTGGGCAACTATTCTTAGTCGCATCTACACAACAATCCAGTGCCCAAATTTCAAAACATAATTACTGAAGTTGTTTTACCATGATGGCAGTTCTGTGTGATTTATCATCTTCTCTGCTGTGGATTAGAAATCTGTAACAAGATGAAAAGTAAATGACTCGTTCTTACATCCCAGCACTTCCACAGACGCACAGTGACACAGCCGAGGAGGAGATCAGCTGTTTTTACACTGGATTCACTTTAATAAAGGTTGATATTAATATCATATGACGGATGACTTGCTGATGTATAGTTTGGGAGGTGAATCTGTGCAGTGACAAATGACATGTGACTACAGAGACATAAACTAACAAACCTAATGAGCACCGGTCACAGTGCCATCAATCATCAGACATCCCATTACTCCAAGTCAAACGCAGAGGAAATGAATACTGAATATATGCGTGTTCAGCCTTTCTTACCTCGTTTTTATTTATTTATTTATTTTTCCTTCCCCCAGACATCACGGAGCTGAGGCAAAAACTTCACATGCTGAACCTGCTGGTCCTGCTGCTGCCTGAGCCCAACAGAAACACGCTGAAGGTAAAAACAACACGACACCCAAAACTCTCGACAAAAATACAAAACATTCCTCTAAATCAGAATGGAACTTTTCTTTTCAGCACGTGTAGAAAAAAGCTGAGGCTTTATAAGTTTTAGTATGCTAGATTTGAGGAAAATTTGATAAATATCAAATATTAAAAGTATTTTTTTTTAATTTTCTATTTTTGTCTGTTTTTAGTGATGGATTAAAGCAGATTTTCCTTATGTTTTAAACTCCTATATCACTCACTTAAGAAAACATGAAATTTATATCTGCTAAACCAAGATATATTTTTATTTAGTTTTTTGTAAATAGCCTATAATTTAGTTTAATTTATATGCAGACATCAACTGTAAACGTGAACTTCTTGCTGTAAAACAAGCTGTTTGACGTTCATCACCAGGCTTTAGAAACTCTAGAAATTTGTCTTTCTTGACAAAAGCACCAATATAAAATACATAAAAAAAACTACTGTACAGTTTGAGTCATAGTTACCATTTTAAGCTCTGTGTTCTGCTTTATATAATCAGTAGAGTTAATCGTGACTTGCTTTTACCAACACCAGTGTTCAGTCAGCTCCATTTACAGTAACTTGGAGCCTAAAAGTCACCTGAATTAATTACTTTGCAGCTTAAACTCACTATGTTTGAACATAATAATCAACAGAGCTGCTATAGATGAGTCATTCACCCTAATTCACTTCCCTGTTTTCTGTGTTTCATATAAGTAGACTCATTTTTGTTTCATTAAAAAAAAACACGTTCAATTGAAGGAGAACTATATATTTTCATCCATTTTTCTTTCAGGCTCTGCTCGAGTTCCTCAGTAAGGTGGTTTCCAGGGAAAAGAGGAACAGGATGAACCTGTGGGCCGTTTCAACCATCATGGCTCCAAACCTTTTTCTCCATAAGGCCGTCCCGAGCCGACTGACGGACGGAACGGAGAAAGGACAGGCGGAGAAAGCAGCTGACGTGATGAGGCTTCTCATTCGTTACCAGGACCTACTCTGGACAGTAAGGACACTCTGACTACACTGCAGTTATCTAGTATGTAATAGGTTCTCGCTTTTGTTTAGCCTAATCAGATTTTTTAAGAGCAATCAAGCAACAAAAAATATCACAAAGCAAAGTGAATAAAAGCTGTAAACCGTAGAAAAATCTTGATTAGAGAGAAGGTTGTTTTTTTTTTTTTTTTCTTTGCTCTGTTTCCTCTCAAGGTTCTAGAGAAATGTAGAGAATGTTGCCCTAACATATTTTGGCACCGTTCTTGGTGTTTACCATTATGTGCTGTCTGTCTCTCCAGATTCCTAATTTCCTTGTAAGTCAGGTGCGCAGGCTGAACGAGAACAGTAATCGCCGTTACCAGTTCTACGATCGCCGCTTCAAAAATCTGCTGAAGAAAATCCAGCCAGAGAGCAGAGAAAAGCCTGAGAAAAATAAGTCAGAGGTGAGCTGGTTTAGCATTTCTACACTCTGTTTTACCCCTTTTAAACACAAAGTATCAAACTCTTTTAAAAAATATTTAGTAAACAAGCTGTCCTGTTCCTGTACATCTAAAGTTATTTAGATGATATAATCTATTTGTATGTTCTGTAGCTTCTTCGCACAGTGAAGATCCAGGTTGGAGATCAGGTGAAAGACTCGATGGAATATCAGCTCGGCATCAACACTCGAACCTCCGACCTGCTTGAATTTTTTCAACGGCAGTTCTTCCGCAGCCCCGCCAACGGAAAGGGAAAAATGCGGAGGTACAAAACTCCTGTTTTACATTGAACAAGTCAAGTAAACAAGAACTCTTAGATTTTCAAAATTCTAAATGTTTGTTTTAAAGTCATGCCTGCCACCCGTTGAGTGTGTATACACCTTTTTTTATTTCAAGCAGAGAACTAACAAGGTCTCCTCTGTCAACAGAAACGGCTCCGTCTCGCATCCGGACTGCGCTCTTTATGAAGTGGGAGGAAATATCGGTGAGTTTTTCTCAGGTCTGAGCAGCTCTGATGTGTGCATGCCTTCATGACATCTGCAGCTATCAGAGCAGATAAATGCTTCTTACGAACATGTCTGTGCACTCACACGAGCGCTGACCGAGGGAACACAGCAGAAACTTTTCCACTCTGTTCACTGCGTTATGATAAACATTTCTACAGTCCAAACATAAGAGACTTGTGTTTTCATGTATTTTGCTTTGGACTTTTATATAGCTGGGAGGTTCAAATAATAAAGTCAGTTAAATGAATATGGATGTGTGTTTCTTCAGGTGAGCACTGTCTGGACCTCGACACACACCTGCTGGACCTGTACAACAGCAACCCTGGAGGAGAATGGGTCATCAAACTGAAATCCAACTGGAGCAGAGGAGTGTGACCTGAAGCCTGTGGGACAAAACCTGAACAGGTTTCAAAAGAGAAAAAGACGGATCCTTAAGACCTCTTCACGTTCAGATCATCCTCTGAGCAACAAGCGGGAGGAGGACTGGACAGATGGATGAAACAAACGGATCAGTGGAGGATCTTCCTGAACAAAGCCTAGAAACTGAGATCCCTTCGAAACCAACTGCGCTTCATCTTCTATCCTCCACTTTTTTTTTTTAGTCCGTTTTTTTTTCACATTTGCATTTACTTTCTTTTTTTTTTTTTTTTTTTTTTTTTTACCCCCCCATCTGTCTCCTGCGTTACTGGAGGGCTGCGAGCGAAAAGCTGCTCATGTGACTCATTACTTCCAGCAGAGAACCTGCTGCACAGGAACAAGAGAGGAGACTGTGAGCATCTCCACGGTTTGTCTCCAGCTTTTCTCTGAAGCGATCATCTCCGACCACAAGCGAACAGATGGGGATGCAGAGCACCTCTGGCTATCCTGAGCCCCTCACCCCCACTCCTTCTGCCAGCTTCTGCTCCAAATATGCATTTTTTTCTGTTGTGGATTAAATCCAAGGAAGAAAAAAAACATGATATAGGGGTTTTCTTTACATATTCTGGGCAAAAATTATGTATTCTGTTGATGAATGGGGTTTTATTCTGTTAAACGTGTAAGCTCAATCTGCTTCAGGAGCTGCTGATCTACCATAAATTATCTTATTCTAATCCAATTTTAAAACCAAGACTTAGTTTTTTAAATCATTTTTAGATTATGACTGAAATTACAGTGAAGGACTTGATGGCACTTTGTGTTTTATCCAACAGTATTACTTTAACTTCTTCCTCAAGGTTTGTTTTTGGTTCTTTTTGTGTCCCATTTGTTTTTGTGTAGAAAGTTATTTAAAACTTGGAATCCTGGCAGAAAAAGGTGTCAGGAGGAATTTTTTCAACTACCCCATTAAAGTAAATGAGATTTCTTTTATTTATGAGATACAGAAAACTTTTAATTTTCTTTTTTTTAGTTGTTTTTCTTTTCAACAAATTCAGCCACCAGAAAAAACCCTGCAGATGGAGGAGCAGAAACTAAATGGGGAAATGCCCTTTTTCACCTCCTTTTCTGTGGTGAATCTTCTCTCCAGCTTTGAGGCAAACAAACCAGGAAGGGACAATGAACTGATTTGTTTTATTTTACAATCTGTAAAATTAGAACATTTGGACTTCCAAGAACCCAACATAGATCAATGCTGGCAAAGCCTGAAATGACTTTTTTTTTTTTTTTTTTTGAAGTTTTGCAACCAAGAACTTTGGTACTTGTACCTCTAAAGGGAGGAATTAGGGACACATTGAAGCTGGTCTTCATTTTTTTTTTTTCATTTTGAAACATTGAATGAAGCCAAAAGTGCTGAAGTGACTCATGGGGCAACCTGGGATTATTACTATTATTACTATTATTTTTATTTATATGAATGTTAAACCAATGTTGCTTTTCTTGTCGGTGAGTATTGTGTAGGATAGAGACGTCAAAATGACGTGTTTCTGCACTCTGTGTGGGAATCTGCAGTGTTTGCATTTACGTTCAGATGTCTTCACATTTGATGTTGTTCCTGTGTAAATGCTGTTCAGTCACACTCTGCCACCAGGAGAAATCACTGCAGGACTGCTGTCGTGTTGAAGCGGCTCCAAACACAAGCAGCAAATGAATGTTTTTAACATTTTTCTGCGCTGGTTGTCGATTTGCTCCTCGCGGTCGCAGCCATGTTGTTTGCTCCGCGGCCATTTTAGTTGGAAGCATCTCACACACTCTGCTCGATAGACGACATAATGATGGGGGGGGGCCCCCCTGCACCAGCATCCATCAACACCCCCTGCTCCATCTCTGTCACCTCTCCATAATGAGCTATAATGGCAGCGTCTGAAACATGGGGAGGAATCGCGTTTCTCCGATAAAGCAGAAGGCAATAAATGGCTGTTGTAAATTCTGCGGCCTCGGACTGAGCGACAGCGGGGTTTGTGTGCGATGAGCTTCATTACACATGTCCGATTGGCCCGTCGAAGGGTCCCCAGCACAGTTCAGTGCTTCGGCACAAAGCAAGCCGATGAGAATGCCTTCTGCTGACAGTCGGGAGAACTAGGTCACCTCTGAAGCAACTTCCCGGAGGGCGAGCAGCGGGAGTCCAAACACCCCAAGGAGCAGAGTCCTTGGAGACACATTGTCTGAACAGTGTCACCCCTTCACAGTACAGTAGTTCTTCAATGACTCTGTGTTTTTGTACATATGTAGATGTGTTTGTGTGTATTAGAAAGAGGCTCTGAAACAGTGTTATTTGTATAAATATCTAAGGACCTTCATAAAACTTAACATTGAACTCTAATAGGAACATTTGTTTCCAGCTGTGATTGAAGTGTGCACCTCCGAACAGTCCAGTTTGGAGGTGTCCTCCAGCAGACGACCGAATGTATATTTATGCTCTTTGCATTGTTTTTAACACATCTGTGAAAAACCCTTTTTCTGTAGAATGAAAACTTTTTTTTTTTTTTTTTGAAAAATGCTCCCTTTTGGCAATAAATGTGACTTTAATGTGAAAATGTGATTTATTTTTTCATTATAAGTGAACTGCTATGTCTGCAAGATGGTATCAACAGGAGCATCATTCATCAGCAGCCCAGGAGCATCTCTGCTCCTTCTGAACGTGCAGGAAACAGACTGTGGATCGGGAAGGACCGGTTTATTCTGCCGCAATAATCAATAGAGAAATTACGCTTCTAATGTGTTCAGGCAGAGAGGCTCGGGCTGCTGATTAATCAACACCACCGCTCCTCGAAAAGAGAAAAAACATTTGCTGCTAACTGTTTCATCAGCTTTGATAATTCAAGGTCTTCTATTGTCCAGCGAACACCATGAAGACTCGAATAACTAAATGGATGTATTGTTTACTTTATTATTGCCTGACGCCATGACAGGTAGGCAAGCGTTTAATTGTGTGTCTGTTAGTCCTGAACCACTTGATAGATTTTAATGAATTTCTAAGGGGAGTCAAACTCATTTTCACCGAGGGCCATGTGTGTTCTGGTGGCCCTCAGCTGACCAGTTGTGATTAACTTTGTTTCATGTTTAACTTCGACTAAACAGCATTGTAACACATCTTTTATAAACACTGAAAAGTACTAGGTGTACGACTGACTAAATCTGAAATAAATAATGCAGAATTAAAAGTAAAAGAAAGTTTTACTCATTGATGAGTTGTAGTGATAGCTGCCATCTTGAATTCTGAACTCTCACTTTCTGACAGAGTTCTCGTGGCTGATCAACATGCATTATGGGAGATGTATTTTATGGTCGATGCTGGCTTTAAAGCAGCTTATTTTAAGATATTACTACGCTATCCAACTTAACTGGGGATGGCTGTGGTGCAGTGGTAGAGCAGCCGACTTGGGGGGCCAGAAAGTCACAGGTTTGACTCCCCGCCATGCCCACATGTTATGGTGTCCTTGAGCAAGACACCCAACCCCCAACTGCTTCCCACTTAGATAGTTGCCCGCTGCTCCACTTGGGTGTTTCTCACATGTGATGGGTCAAATGCAGAGCACAAATTTCATCACTTAAAGTATCTTTACCTTTAAATTGCTCAGTTACTTAAATCCAGCAGCTCTGGGACAGGACAAGTATTATATTTTAAATTTGTTTATTTTGTTGCATTTAATCTTAAATTTAAGTTTACCATTGATTTGGGAAAAAGTTTTCATATTAAGTAAAATTAAAACTTTTGGGTTAGGGGGCCTTGGCGGGCCAGACAGGAGTCATCAAAGGGCCAAAAGTGGCCCACGGGCCTTGAGTTTGACATGTGCTCTAAAGTGATCATTGGCTCTACAAGTTAATTTTGAGTTAGACCGATTCAAAATGGCCACCGCAGTTGCTTGACTTTAGCAAATATATAAAGGTCTACGTTTCAGTTAATTTTACAGATTTTGAGCTAAAATGTGGGGTGGTAGTAGCTGAGGGTCATATGGAACACATACTCTGAGAACTAATATGTATCACCGAAAAATTGTGTTTAAAAGTTTGGCTTGCAGTGAGGAATGCTGCTTTGTTCCTTTTAGATTTTTTTTTTCTGTAGACTTATTTGAAATAATTTTAGAGGTGGAGTACAAAAGAAATTTTTGATTATTGTAGATTATCTTTAAACCTATTTTCAGACATTCTACAGCTGTCTTCATGTATGTTGTGTTCTTTCAGCTTTATTGAAAGAAAATCAAAATGTACCCACCTACACACACACACACACAGTCAGAGCAGCAGCAGCCAGCCTGCCAGACGCAGGCCTCTTTGGCCTGCTGCAGATTTAAATGACTGTAATCAGTGGATGAATAGCAATCAGCAGCCTTGTATGAACTGCTGGCAGAACGCCTGACCCCCGGCTCTCTCCAACCAATCAGAGCACCTCGTCCCATTCACAACTAATCATAACGTGTACGCAGAGCTCACCACTTCCCTCGTAATTGACGGAAGGAGCACTCTTCTCCTTTTTTTAGTCTTTTTGTGTCAGGCTGACCGGATTGTTGAGGGATGACGGTGTCGATGAAGCTCTTTCCTGTGCTCGCTGTGTGGTGACAGCCGTGGTTTTCCTACTGGCACGGAGGCGTCATCACAGAGGAGAGTTTGAACCAAACAAAGTTTCAAATTTAGATTTCATTTCTGTTGAGTGATACATAATCAACACCTTTTGACCAAATAGGTGGAAGTAGTACTCAGACCTCCGAGAAACTGATGGATCATTAACAGGAGAAATCACTGGTTGAATTTTGATTAATTGATATTGACCAAAAGGGTTTATTGTTGGGCTTTTTACAGAAACAAATGTGGGAAAACTAAGCAAGAAATTGATCATTCTTACTAACTCTAAACCTATTTTAATAAACACATCTAAAACAGTGAAGCTGCTTAAGGGTCACTGCTCCATTGTTTATAAAAGGACAAAAGAGCAATATTTATTGATATTAAAATCGAGTTGTGTCTTATTAATAAGAACCATTATGTGAGCATTTAGAGACGGCTTCTTGATTTCTCCTGAAGACTCCTGGATAAAAAACAAGTTAAAGTCAATTAAACAAAATATATTCAGAAGTAAAGATTTTGGATGGTTAAGAGATCACAGTAAAAGTAAAACAACCAACTAACTCTGATAAAGTACTAAAATAAAAGAAAAAAGGTTGAATAAAAGTGGAAAACTGGATGGGAGTCTGTCATGTGACTCCCCCCTATCTCCTCTCTTTCTTACCCTCTGCCTCCCCTCCGACTCTTACCCACCCCCTGCTTGCTGCCAGGGGTGGATCCCGGCATTTATCTCCAGCATCCAGCCTCTGCGTTTCCTAGCAACAGAACGAGGACCATTTAACTGCCCCAGCATCCTCCGCTTTATCCGCTCGCTTGTTACACACAACATGCCAACTGCCTTTGTTCACATGTTCAAGCTTTTATTTCCCGTCATGAGGCCCTAAACTCTCCTCTCCTTTTTTCTTATTTATTTATTTATTTTTTTGTTGTACGACTTGTCTCCTATACACGCCTGCAGCTCTCAAACCCTATCAGTGCCACACTTGAGGGGAGACAGACAGGCAGGAGAGGCTGTTCTGTCAGGATGTGTTTCTGCAGGTGCACACACACACGCACACACACACACACACATAATCAGTGGAGACTTGGCCCCCAGTCTAAAAGGCCCTCGCAGAATCAATTAGCATTGAAATTAATGAAGCACGTAATGAAGAGAGCGCTATCGCTCGTGCAGACGGCTGACAGACAGGCGGAGGGATGATTGTGAATCTGCATCAGGAAGACATGCTGTAAAGAACATCAAAGATATTCAAATAGCCACTTGGGCCTTTATTTTCTGCAAGAAAAGGCACCAAATTAAAAGCAGGGCGGCTTTAAATAAACCTACAACATGTATGTGGTTTTAATAAAATCACATTTCCATATAAAAAGTGGCGTTAATAAAACACATAATTAAAGATAAAATGATTGCATGGAAAAGCCTCGGTTTTATCTTTCAGTATCCATCGGGGCTAATACGCTAAAAGGAGGCTGCTTCCGCTGCAGATAATGTGATTTACTGTGATTTAGTCTGACAGCAGAGCTCATTTTAGATTTTTCATGTTTCTAAGAAAAGAAGTAGAAACAACCTTTGGAAAAATATATACTGTATTTATGCATTTTCAATTACATCCAGCAGCTAAAATGTCCTGCTGTAGCCACCTGCCTCCATGTTGAGAATTTGACTGATAGGAAAGCTCATTATTGTTGACTCTGAATTGTGATTGTTGAGTAGGATTCACACACGCACACCGGTTTGTATTTCTATCCTTATTAGGACTGTTCATTGACTTCCATTCATTTCCAGTAATTTCTACAGCCTAACCCTGA
>JARVJO010000365.1:15342215-15375719 GCA_031762555.1 Cynodonichthys magdalenae
CTATCTATCTATCTATCTATCTATCTATCTATCTATCTATCTATCTATCTATCTATCTATCTATCTATCTATCTAGAAGAATTTCTTTGTGCTATTAATCACTGACAGAACAGAACCCACCATGCAGGACTGATGCTGCCCCCCCGCCCGCTGTGGAACTCTCCCGGGAGCCCATAATAATAAGCCATTAAACAGGCGCATTAGGGGTAATGAAAAGGCTCTTAGTGGTTTTTGCCACTGTGGGACACCTGGATTTGTCACTGTGGAAGTGGGCAGCGGCTGTGATTATCTGATGGTTCTGCTGCAGCAGTTCTATGAGAGGAAGTGTGTGTGTGTGTGGGGGGGGGGCACCTATCACTGCTTTCAGGAGTCATTTTGGTCCAGAATGTACAATACATTAAATTTCCACATCAGGTTTTAGAACTATTTGTTACAGAATTATCTGTTTAGTTGCCAGTATTTCACCCTGGAAACAAAAGGCTGTTTGTAATTGTGTCTTTCTGCATGTATCTCATAAACCTGTGAAATATTCAGAATGCAATCATTAGATGTCCGTCTGCTCAATGAAAGTCAACACAAAAAATATCTATAACTTGGCTAAAATTTGGTGTGGTATGATATCATTCTGAAATCTGTCACATCTCATGAGATCTGACACTGAAGTCATCGGTTGAGGATATAACTCTGTCCCTTTTCTTATTAAGTATGAATCTTTGCCATGAACAGAGGTGGGTGATATTGAAGAAACAGGAATTCTGTTTTTTGTTGTTTTTTGTTTTGTGCAAAAATTATTCAGTGAAGAATATTTATAAACAGAAAAGGTTGGTATTTTGAGGGGTGACTAACCCATAAACAAAATAATTGTGCATGTTTTTTATGTGGTTTTTGCACTTTGGTGTCATTTTTTTATATTAGCACAACTGAAACAACAAAGATGATTTTATTCTTCTGGTCTTTTGCAGACATAAATGTATAAGAATAGATGAAGTAATTACAAGCATTGGAGATTTTCTGGATTAAAAAATACATTTTAAAGCACAGGCACTAAAATGTTTTCATACTTCTGCCTCAGCCTGAATGCATCTGAAACAAAATGAGATTTATGCCCTCAAGGTGCAAAATGCTTCAGCTGTTTGATGCTGCAGGTTTTCTCAGGTCCTCTGACATCTTCCCTTGGACACATTTTGCACTAAAACAGCTGAATAATAAACCAGCAGCCAGTCCACTCTCTGACACAGACAGAGCTGCTACCTGTGATTGTGATGCAAATGTTAATGGACTCTGAGGTCCTCTGATTAGCCTGATGTTGGCCTAATTTCTCGGTCCCCGGGGAGCGCAGAGAGCCTTTTCAGCTTCTCCTCTCAACCCAGGAGTGTTGATGGTATTTTCTGCATGGCTGCTCTGATGGATGGATGCAGCAGACACACAATCATGGGTTAAATGGCAGCTAATGTTGCACAGAATGAGTCATTCCTATGATTGTTTTCATCTTAAACATTTGCTCATTTAAGTCTCAGTCTGGGTTGTGCACCAAGATTTAGCACATCTCTCTCCTTTTTTTTATTTCTTTGTTGTTTCCCTCACACACCGCGCCCTGTCATTACCTCCTCACTGAAAGCATTTAATGACAGAGAGGGGGGGGCAAGAAAACCTAGATCCACATGGAAACAAAGCTCAATCACAAAATGACCCGCATTTTTTTCAGTCCACGTTTGTCTGGTTAAATACAGCAGGAGAGAACGATGCCATAAAACCTGATTATTTATTTATTTATTTATTTATTTTGCATGGGGGTGAGGGGTGGGTAGGAGTCATGTGGAGGATGGGGAGCGATTACATGAAGGCGGAGAACCTTGTGCCAGCTCATCCATGTGTGTAATGCGAAAAAAAGATGAGAGTCTGGGAGCTGGAGGAGGAAGATGAGGAGGAGGAGGAGGGGGGATGTGCAGGACAAACTGAGATCACACAATGCCACTTTGGATTTGTCTTTTTATCACAAAAAAAATACACATGTGGGTCAAAGAGGAAAAACGCTCAGATAAGAGTTATGTGGAGCTCTGATTGGTCACATCACAAGATGAGGACCCTCCTGGGATTTGGCACCCTGACCCTCTATAACTCCCAGCAAGTGGGTGATAAACATGGAAGATCCCACGAACTCCTTGTGTGTCATCTCATGAGATCTGAAACCTGCTTCTTCTTCTAATAATAATTATTGTTAGTAATATCAGTGTTTAGTATTCTGGTGGTTCGTGGTTGGTGTTTGTGTGAAAAGGTCCTCAGCCGCTGTAACCTGCTGCCTGCTCTGCTCGGTGTCACAGCCGCTCTCTTCATCCTGCAGCGCAGAGCTCAGAGCGCAGATCAGAGCAGGTCTGCAGCGCGCTGATAACAGCCTCCATCATTAACTCTTTCATTCAGGGCTCAGAGAGCAGCAGCCATTTCTCTTCCAATAACTCACAGCTGAAGAAAAAAAGCAAACAAAAAAGGGGGACATCTAAATGGGAAAGACAGAGAACGAGCGATTTATTGGTGTTTTTCGCTCTGACGCGCAGGCCTGATCCGGTTCGGCCTGAGCCCCTGCGGTTACCCTGATGCAGATTTTAGCTTTGAGGAATTATCTTTAAAGCAATAATTTTTTTAAAGAAATAATAATAATAAATGAAAAATAGCCCAACATCTATTTGTATATATTTTACGTTCGTGCATATTTCGGGAACATTTAACCCAAAGAAAAAGGGTGATTTATTTAACCTTAAACAATCATTTTTTAGACGTGTTTTAAAAAATATATTGTATAGCCTAACCAATAAAAAACGATTTAAATGATCCATTGATCAATGACATATCAACCTAAACACCATCAGACTTTTGTTCTTCTCTCTGATGCTGAAAAAGACTCAGAGATTGTCAAAAGCCCATTTTTAAGATTGTTCTCTCCCAAAACCAAAACAAACAACCGAGTCATGATCCAGTTTTTCAGTAGCCTGTTTGGAGTCGACAGGGCCGCAGCTTCTGCTTTATCCTCGTGTGGAACTGAAATCCTGCAAAAGACTCTGAACCCAAAAAGGCAAACGCAACAGACTGTTGTGCGCAAAATGAGACTTTGTAACGAATTCATTTGTGCCAAAAAGGTTGTAATGAGACAATTAAAGTATTTTTTATATCTCTAATAAAAATCTTACTAAACTTGGTGTTTTTAAAAGAAAAAAATAATATCGATTTCCTAAGAGAAAAAAAGAACAGAGTACCAAAGATGTAATCTTTTTTTCTTCTGTTAATTTTCCGTTCAAATGCTCGTTTTTCTAGTAGTCTCGTGCACTTTTCTCCTCTTACACATTTCAACGGACAGCCTGCAGCTCTAGAGTCATGATGAATGAATAAATGAATCAACGAGCGTCCTATAGAGATCGAGTCGATTTCATAATGCTAAAACTGGGAACGAAGAAAAAACGCATGCCAACTGAAAAACTGTACCTTAACACCTTTTACCAAAAACAATACGCACAAAAATATTTTTCCTGATCGCCGGCGCGGTTATTAAAATCAATCCAAGGATGGTCCTCGAAGGAATTAGGGGATAACATAACTGCGCTCCTCGTTCTCTTTTGAGGAATTTCCTGGCATAGGGTTAACATTTTTTTAAATATATCGGATCGCAGATTTCCCTCTTATTTAATCTGGTCCAAAGAGTTTGGGGTTTCTTCACATTTAGCCTCCATTTATACCCTTGAAGTTATGCAAGATCCGAGGCCCCCGGAATGTCATTGGATGTTAGGATGAGGTATTATAGATTGTGGGTTGAGGGGGATGCGATGGTGGGGGGACTTCAAGCGCCTCCCCTAGAAATGCAGCAAATCTCTCCCCGTTTCCTCCTGGTTGGGGCACTGGGAGGCTTGGAGACGTGTTTTGCATTGGCAGGCAGACCAGGACACGTGGCTCCTCCCCGCCTAACCCCCCCGGGCTCCACGGTACCGCATTGGCATCAGTAAGGCACCTGAACACCGACAAGAAACTCCAGGGAAAGCTGCGTGCCTCCTTACAACCATAAAATAATTATTTCAGACTCCGCAAAGAACCTGTGGCTCACCCCCCACTTTTTTTTTTTTTTGGGTCGTGCGTAAAGCTTTTACGCACAGCGCCGATCCGCCGGCGGAGAGTGGAGAAAAGAAGAAAAAAAAGGTGCGCTACGTCCAGCATTAGAGCGCAGTGCCAAGATGCAGAAACGGAGCGGCGACGTCTGAAGGTGACATGAACCTGGGGAGAATCAGGAGCATCAGCCGCGCACAGAACAAGAAGTGGAGATAGCAACTGAAAATCGTCGGTGTCTTCATCCAAAACTTACGCTATATTCCCGCCTGTGGCTTTTATCTCACGCAGAAAGCCAGGACCTGCAATCCTAATTTGCCTCGTTTTTACCAGGTTTAGCAGACAGAACTCTAATTAAATCAGCAGTTTGGAATCGTCAATAGGAGCAAAAATGGCGACGTTAATCAGAGGCAAGCTCTCCAATAAACTGTCCAACGCAGCCACGGCTGTGTCCAACAAATCCCAGGCAAAGGTGAGCGGGATGTTCGCCAGGATGGGCTTTCAGGCCGCCACCGACGAGGAGGCGTTGGGTTTCGCCTCCTGCGACGACCTGGATTACGACCACCGACAGGGCATGCAGATGGACATTCTGACATCCGACGAGATCGCCGGAGAGGGGAGCGGAGATGGGGACGCGCAGGAGGGGGACAGCCATTATCAGAGGGACGGTACCGGTCCACCGCCCTCCGCCTCAAAGGACGGGGGTTCTACCAACGAATTGTCTGAAGTCAGACCAAAAATCACCGCGTGGGAGGCGGGCTGGAACGTCACGAACGCAATCCAGGTAAAGACGCGCGGTTTGGAATAAGCAGGAACAGGGCGGCTCCGGGGACTCGGTTCTGACCGGCTGGAGCCGCTGTGTGAAAAATGAGATAAATCCACACCTGTGCCCGTTTGAGGGGCTCATTAGAATATTCATGGTTGAAAAAAAATGAATCCCCCATTTTTTGTAGTGGTTAATTCAGACAATAAGTTGAAGAGTTTTAACATTAAATTTATGAGTCAAGGCAGTGATCAGGCTGTAAATCTGCTGGAAAAAATGGGTAAATGATGTCCCTCCCCTCCCGTCGACACACATTCTTTGTCCAGTGTCATTGATCCATGTCCATGATAGCGCTTTTATTCTGCGTAATGACGAAAAAAATATTGTGCTTTTTTAAAAAAGGCCAAACTTAATTTAAACGCCATTTTTTTATTTTAAAGGCCCCCCAAACTCATTAAATAACAGCAGTTGTGGCCTTTAAAGTGTGTAGGGGAAATTATTAAGCTGTAGATTACATTTTTTATACAAAAATTTGTATTATTTTCTCAAAGTCTTTAGGTTTGGAGACGGAGCAGCGGGAATTACGCGGGGATGGATGGGCGCTGCTGTTTGTCTGAGTGTAGGGGGGCTATGCGACAAAAATGCCTCCACGCGCGCGCACTCCCTTTTTATATGCCTTATCAGGGCTGCGGTCACGGCAGTCATCGTGACGTCAGAGTGTGTCTCCTCCAGCTCGTGATGGTGACGTCAAAGGCGGGCGGATGCGCTCAGAGCGAAGTGGAAAACCCGCAACATGAAAAACCAGAGATGTTTTGGAGAGGAGCAGCGCCACATTAAATATGATAAACACGTGTTGTTGTTGTTTTTAATAAAAAAAAGTATTTATGAATATTTCATAACCATAACCTTTACCATGTTTGCCTTCCTAGGGGATGTTTGTTCTGGGTTTGCCCTACGCTATCCTGCACGGAGGATACCTTGGACTCTTTCTCATTATTTTCGCCGCCGTGGTGTGCTGCTACACGGGCAAAATCCTCATCGCCTGCCTGTACGAGGAGGACGAGGACGGGCAGCTCGTCCGCGTCAGGGACTCCTATGTGGACATTGCAAACGCCTGCTGCGCACCTAGGTTCCCCTCTTTGGGCGGCCACGTCGTGAATGTAGCTCAGATCATAGAGCTGGTGATGACGTGCATCCTGTACGTGGTGGTGAGTGGGAACTTGATGTACAACAGCTTCCCTAACATGCCCATCTCGCAGAAGTCGTGGGCCATCATCGCCACCGCCGCCCTTCTGCCCTGCGCCTTCCTGAAGAACCTGAAAGCCGTCTCCAAGTTCAGCCTGCTGTGCACGCTGGCGCACTTCGTCATCAACGTCCTGGTGATCGCGTACTGCCTCTCCAGGGCGAGAGACTGGGCCTGGGACAAGGTCAAGTTCTACATCGATGTCAAGAAGTTCCCCATCTCTATTGGGATTATCGTGTTCAGCTACACCTCGCAGATCTTCCTGCCGTCCCTGGAGGGGAACATGCAGAAACCGAGCGAGTTCCACTGCATGATGAAATGGACTCACATCGCTGCCTGCATCCTCAAGGGCCTGTTCGCCTTGGTGGCCTACCTGACATGGGCTGACGAAACCAAGGAGGTCATCACGGACAACCTGCCCCCAACTATCCGAGCCGTCGTCAACCTCTTCCTGGTGGCCAAAGCCTTGCTGTCCTACCCGCTGCCGTTTTTCGCTGCCGTCGAGGTGTTGGAGAAAACCTTTTTCCAGGACGGGGGACGCGCGTTCTTTCCGGACTGCTATGGGGGCGACGGGCGCCTTAAATCCTGGGGACTGACCCTCCGCTGTAGCCTTGTTGTGTTCACCTTGCTCATGGCGATCTACGTGCCACACTTCGCCCTGCTCATGGGCCTCACCGGCAGCATGACGGGCGCCGGCCTCTGCTTTCTGCTTCCCAGCATCTTCCACCTCAAGCTTCTATGGAGAAAGCTGCAGTGGCACCAGGTTTTCTTCGACGTCTCCATCTTTGTAATAGGAGGTATATGCAGCATATCGGGTTTTATCCACTCACTGGAGGGGCTCATAGAAGCTTTTAGATACAACATAGAAGAGTAGATGCGAGAGCCATCGCTGGAGCTAGATGTTTAACTGCAAATCTCCATTTAGTGGGAATAAAAAACAACACAAAACACACGATTCCTCCCCACACTTTCTGCTTAATTCATGCGTAAAGGCGCACAGAATGGACATTTACGCACTCACGTACCACTTGCATCGTCTCACACACACGTGAATAAAACGGATGGCAGTGAGTTAATCTCTCCACAAAGCACTGCAGATGTTACTTGTATATTTACCAACAAAATAAACACATTTTCCAGTGGAGTTTCCATCATGAACAAAATTGCAAAAAGTAGAGGGTTATTTTTTTCCTTTTCTCTTGTGGTGCTTCCCCACACGAAGCTTCATGGAATGCTCGAGTTTGTGATTTAAGATCATAAAACATTTTATTTGAAAGGGGGATATGTCACTTTTGTGTGTGTATGTGTGGTGTTAAAACCATGGAAGGAGCACAGAGAAACAAAATACATATTAAATGGCAATAATAATCAGAAAGAAAAACATACATTAATAAAAATTATATTAGTTTGAATAAATTTACTCAATTTAATTACTTGCAATGCGAAAAGTGAGTTAAAAACAGCAGCTATACAAACTATGCATTGAATGTATGATATTTCTGACACAATGGGAAATGAAAACAAAGAATCACCCTAAACTTCGTTTCCTTGTATGGATTTAGGCCTCTCCTGTCCCCCAACACACACAATTTCTCTCATTGATGTTACTGAGCTTTTCATTAGGCAATAACAAAAATCACCTGCCGCCCAGAGACCCTCATCACAGTCCAATTTCTGCCCTAATGGGGGCTCCGACATGAAAATCTGCACACTGAATTTCATGAAAATCCATTTAGATCCACGTGGCCTGTTTCTGAGATTAAATATAAAGACTCCTGTCTTGCAAAATTCGATGTCTGAAAATAAAAAGTGAGATTATCAAAGAGGAAAATGTGCATACAGACATTTTTCATTCTGTGCAATCCAATGGGTCCTGTGGAAATGTTTAAAACCGTATGTGTAGTGTGTTGTTGTGGTTTCAAAAAGATGGAATGTATATCTCAAAGTGGTGATCATATATTGTGAAATTAATATTGAAGAATAAAGAAATAAGTAAAATTATATTGTAAAAATGTGTGTGGTTTTATGCGAAAGAACAAAAAAAATTGGGGGAAGATGTATTTTTTTTCTCTTGAATAAAAGACAGAAAAATATGAAATAGTTGCAGTCATATTTTTTCAAACGAAATTAAGTTCAATTCAACCGAATTCGTGATTTGAACCAGAAAAAATAGGGTTATTTCTTTTTTTTACTTAGAATTCAGTTGCATTTTTTTATTTATCTATTTTTATTCAAGAACAAAAGCATCTGTTGATAAATTCAGAGCAGCTGTGTTTCCAGCAGCTCCGTTTTGCTGCCTTAAAATAAGTGTTTGGACAGATTTTCTGCTTCAGGCCTTCTGGTCGACCTGTTCATCCACACTGCTGATTTCCTACATCCCGTGAAGGCAACATCTGTGCGAGCATATTATGTCTAACTGATGTCATCTGACCATGTAAAAAAATAAAAATAAAATACAGCAAATGTATCAGACAGCTCAGTATCCACCTTACAGGTTAATTATTAATTTAATAAATGTGTTTATGAGAGAAAAAAGAAATGTAGGTCTTTGGAAATCTAACGTTCAAAATCTGGAAACCAGATTCAGATATTGACGTTGCAAAAACAGCTTGAATCTCAAAAAAAGAAACAGCTTTAATGATCTAGTTTTAGTCAAATACATAAAATAAAATTCAGGACATTTTTAATCCAAACATTCATGTGAAAAAACGAACTTTATAAGATTAACTGATTGATTTAGAACACAAACACGCATAGAAGACCAATATATCAATTTTCTCATAAAAACATTCGAAATAGAAATTCTTATAATTCTCTAACACTTCTGCAGGGCAGTAAAACAAAACTCTCATCCTCTGATAAATTATGCTTGGGCGCCCTCTAGAGGACAACACAAATTTTAGCGGAGACAGGCTTTATTTGACTAATTTGTCATTCTTAGCCAACTTATAATTTAGGAGTTAGTGTATTGATTATTTAAAGGGATTTTATGTCAAGTTTGTATCAAAATTTTATCTTATGAGTATGAAGAGGAAAAATCTCGTTACAGGAAAAGCAGATCCAAAATGGGGTTACTTTTATTCATTTGGGACCATAAACTTTTCTCAATGTCATAGGCCTATATCTGTGGAAAAAGCACTCTACATTAGCTAACATTACAAACATAAATTACAAATAAATTTTTTAATAGCACAGACAAAAAGAAAAAGAAGCTGACAACAAAGAGGAACTCCCTGGTCTTTGTGCAACCCTTTGACTTTTCTGGTCCACAAAAATATGTTAAAATTAGTTTAATCTGTGACAGATTGATCACTTTAAGCATACAAGTTTTAGATCAAGTGTGGTAGATTTTCATAATTTACTTTTTAAAATCCATTTCTCTACTTCAAAAAGAACAATTATAGCTTTATGAAGACTTGGATCATCTCTTTAGCGTGTGGTATGTAGTTTCTTGGTCTGTTAATGAAAAAAATTTTTAGAAAAAGTAAGGTGTTACATCAGGTTCTGTTGAGATGGACAGCACCTCGGCCAATAGTCTTTAGAACAGGCTCAAATTTCATTAGAATGTATTTTAATTTAAAAAAGAAAACTACCAAAGAACTAGAATAACAAGATTCTAAAACACCAAAATACTCACAACATATTTCAAATCTAACATTTTATTGTACTAGAAAAGTCACATAGACCATTAAAAACTGATTTCCCAGTCGTGTGGTTTAATAGCGCCCTCTGCTGTGCGCTTCACAGAAACAAAAAAGCAGTATCTTCAGTGCAGTCTAATTTACCAAAAGGTTTAGACAAGATAGAAATGCAAAGAAGAAATAATATATTTCTCACTGAAACACTTTGCAGTTCTTTCCAACGCAACATTTTCAATAAAATATTTATTTCCCCATTTCAAGTAATTACATTTCACAAAAGCTCAATAAATGTTCATAATTATCTTAAAAACAGTGAAATATTTACAGGCAAAAGCATGCCATGGATAAGAGGAAACATACATTAGGATGACAAAGTGACTCAAGTTTTTGCAATAAGAAAAAGTATTTAAAAAAAAAAAAATAAAAAAAAAAGTCATTCTGTTGTCAAAACGTGCTGAACAGGCTGCTGTTTGGACTTCAAAACATTGAACTGTTGGTGTTTTGTAGTACTGCGGAGTACTTCAGTTTTCATATGTACAGAAATGTGTTTGGAGAGCCATCACTGAATGCTTTCCTGATTGCTCCGGGTTGTAGGCTTCTTGTTTGAATACTCGAGCACCCACGGGTGGGATAGGACTCCCTGGATGGGAAGTCTCTGCATGGGATTGTGCTTCAGCAGCCTGGCTACCAAGTCTTTAGCTCCAGCACTGGTGTTAGCCTGTGGAGGGTATGTGTACTCCACCTGGAGGAGGAAAACAGGGGTTTGTCAATTTAAATAATGACAGAATCCATCTATTTAGAGAGCTAGCTAAAATTTATACCTTTGAAATCCTGCGGTAGGTCTCATCGTGAGTCTTTGCTTCAAATGGGGGTTTTCCAACCAGGAACTCGTAGCAGAGGACCCCCAGACTCCACAGATCAACTTTCTCATCATGAGTTCTGCCCTCAATCATCTCTGGAGGCAAGTAGTCAAGTGTTCCACACAGAGTGGACCTCCTGAATGAGAAATAGTGCACTTTGTTAGGAGTCTTAACAAGAAGAAATGTGTGCACACTGTAAATAAAACATGAAAACATTCTTCACCCTCATCAGTACAGCAGTCAAAAATAAAATAAAAAAGGAGGTACCTGGAAGAAGGGGTGTGAACAGACCAACCAAAATCTGCAATCTTTAGCTCCCCGTTGGCTCCCAGGAGCAGGTTCTCTGGTTTAATGTCTCTGTGGATCACATTCTTGGTGTGGCAATAGTGAAGGGCATCTGCCAGCTCCATTATGTACTAATAGGGCAAATAGATAATTAAAAATAATTCTGACCATACGTAAAATAAAAGAGACTAGCTCGTAAACTGACACACTTACTGTTGCACTTCTGTCTTCAGAGAAACTTCCACATCGCTGCAGCTCGCTGAACAGCTCTCCTTTCGGTGCAAACTCAAGGATGAGATACACACGAGACGTATCATGGAAGTATCCATACAGACGCAGGATATTAGGATGCCTGCAGGAAACAAATGAAGATGCACGTTAGAAATTATGTTGACAACATGTCTGATATAAATCAGCCTTCTTAGGTGTGAATAGAAAAAACACCTATATTAAAACATCCCAGTCACAAAAGACTCTCGACTGTCAGATATGTTTTGTGCTTTATATGCATCAAAAGCAAACATTTGAAGACTATGATAAGCAGGTATAGTGCATATAAAAAGTATTCACCCTCTTGGATGTGTTATGCTTTTATTGTAATCATAAATGAAACATGGCCAACATAAAGTGGCCTTCTTAAAGTAATAAAAAAAAGTTCTGTTAAAGCCATCATCACAAACGGAAGGAATACATATACTTGTGTAAATCTACCAAATTCTTTACCAATTTAAGCTTTATGGCAAAGAGAAAGCCACTTTTAAAGAACCGATAATTGATCACAAACTACCTGAGATGAGACTGAATCTCCACTTCTCTTCTCAGCTGGTGCTCAACCCCAGCCTTCTCCAGCTGGTTCTTGAAGAGCACCTTCAGGGCCAAGATGAATTTAGTCTGGCGCTCTCTTGCCAAGTAGACATTGCCAAATTTTCCCTTTCCCAAAGGACGGCCAATGTCAAAATCTTCCAGGCTCCATGGCTTCCTGTGTGAACACAACGGTGTACAGGTACAACAACCTTAATCAAACCTGTCACATTAGAGGATAAAGTATAATTAAGAATGTGCAATTGACTTGCTTTGATAAAGAGATCCGATCATTCTTGGCAGGATTATCTAAGAAACAAAACAGAACTAGTTTAGCATCCAAAAACCAACACTTTTGTTGTTGTTAATTGCACCACTTACTCTGTGGCTTTTCCAGTTTTGCAGATTCTGACGGAGGCTTGGTTATTTCTGGGTTGGCACTGGGCACTTGTGTCTTTGGCTGATTTTGCTGGGTTACAGGCTTTGGCCGAGGCGCAGGATTTACTTTCAGAGAAGCCGGGTTTACATTCTGGTCAGCAGGGTGTTTTGACTTGACAACAGCAGAGACATGAGATATTGGTTTCTGATGGCTGACAGGCCGCTGAACACGCTGCGGACCATTTGACAGACCAAGTACCCGCTGGGGCTGAGTTGGTGTGACTACAGCCTTCTGAACAGGCTGCGATACAAGAATACGCTTTGGCCCATCATCACTGGACTGCAATTAAAATAAATCAACATATATTAAGACATCTTTGAATTTAAGCAGTTTTACATAAAGTTAAGAAAGTTTTAATGAGCTAAACATCATGATTATGTCAAAAATATTACAACACTAATAACTATGAGGAACAAATTTGACTTTGGATACAATCTGAATAAATAAAAAATATCAGTTTTACACAGCTTGTATAAATCTTACCCTAACAAGTAGAAATGTCTATTTTAAGTGCCTAAACCTAATGTCTGAAAGTCCAAAAGACAAGAAATGTTTGTATTTATTAAGGTTAATATGTTCAAACAAGTACAAAAATTAAATCGCATATATATATTTTAAAACCCTAATAAAATATTGAACACTACCTTCATTTCAGGTCTTTGAGGTTTCGTGATCTTTGTCACTCTGAACGTGGAAGCGGAGTCCATAGTCTGAGCAAAAAAGGAAGAAGGGTTAATAAAAACATCAGTTACTTTTTTTTTTTTAAAAGAAAATAAACCACAAAAATTATTACAGCGAGCGATGCAACAATAAATGAGTCACGCTGTAGTTTTTTCTGCATGCTATGTTTACAAAAGTTTACAATTAAACATTTATCCACAAGAGGTCAGTTAACGTTTACGGACAACGGGCTGTGTTAGCTTAGCAGCTAACTCACCAAAACGACATTTCATGCTAGCAGGTATTTGACAATTAAAAAGGTAACAAGATTTACCTAAAAGTAGTATTCGACGATGACCGAAACAACCACTGCCTGTTTATCTACTCAAAACGCCTCTCCAGCAGGTAATTTTCTACCCGAGCGCTTGTTAGCAGCTACATCGACTAGCTGAAAAAAAGCTAATTTTCGAAGTAAGCTACAACAAATAACACCCTGGAAACAATACCAAACGGATTGTTTTATAACCAAGCTGTGAAAATCGTCCGTGTTGCCAAAAATTACTTAAAAAACAAATTCAACGGAGTAATTTGGCCAATAAATCTGACCGAATGACACTGCCTTTAAAGACACGACTACAACCTGTTTAATTCAAATAACCCTCTGTTCAAAACCTTTAAATAAACCCTGGGTTCCGATTGGCTTAAGAAATGCGCTAACTCACTCTCTATTGGCTAATTCAACGAACAAAAAGCGGAAATAGGGTGACGTCAGGGAAACGCTCCAATTCGATAGAGGGCAGTAAAGGCCTATCAATATACAGCTCAAGGCTAAAGATTTGTTATTACACAGAAAGTACAAATTTTTAAAATCGTAACATTTTAATTATTAATACAAAGTGCACCACACCGGAACTATTATTAATTTAGTAAATTATTCCTTTTTTAAAACTCTTGTCATCTGTATGTATGTATGTATGTATGTATGTATGTATGTGCAGCAAGGGTATTAAAATATTTACTGATAGAAAAGTACAGTTAAACAATATTATAAATACTTTTCTCTAAACAAGTCATGCAAAACAAACAATAAAACGTTGGTATTCAGTACGTAAGGATTGGATACATTTGGGCTGTTTTAATAAATAAATTGTTGAATGTGCAGATTGTTTTATTCATATAGATTTTCTGTTTTGGGATTTGTCTTTTAATAGTTCTTTGATTTTTTGTAAAATTTTATCTGAAAACTCATAACTATAATCCTCAAAAACCAGATCAGATGACTGCTTTGACAAAAATTACAGGACATCAAGTTTTCATGTAGATTTATATTTGTTTTATTGCAACATTATGCATTCACTCAGGGAGAATATTTACACGCCCTCGATCAAAATAACATGGATTATAACCTTTTTTTTTTTAATAGTGTGACAAAAAAACAACCACTTTTTAAACTGTTTTCCTAAATAAATATGTCTATTACAGTTAAAAAAAACATACATTTAAAAAAAGTTGTGCAGCTAGTTTATGGTAGAAGATCTTGTCAAGTGAACAATATAACCATTCCATTTACATGGAGTATAGATTCTGCAACGTGTAAATCTGACAATCTAAAAGTAAAATGTCCAGACGATGACAAAATTGCTTTTGTTCAACATGCCACTAAAAGCATTTGAGAAAGTCTTCACAGTAAATATAAATATGGCAAAAAAAATTGATCCCTTCATTGAAAACCATACCTTGACAAAAACATAATACGTTTCAGAATCAGGTACTTATTTGTCACCTGCGGCACATTTATTTTTAAAGCGGTCCCACAAGAAAAAACTGAGCTGGTTCTCTAAAAAACAAATAGAGATAGCTGTGAAACTTTTTTTTCATTCTTATGTTCATGAAGTTATTTTAGGAATTTAATCCAAAAGTTTTATATTTAGGTTTGATACGATTTGCATTTGAACCTCATCTTGACAAGCCGATTTCTAACATCCTACCTCTTTACACTACCGTTCACCAGAAGGAAACTCATTGACATTCTGGAGTCTATAGCAAGATTAAAAAAAAGCACATTTGGCAAAGGTGTGTGCAAAAAACAGGGTCCCGCTTTGGCACTTGTTCTTGTTCAACCAGTGCCCTTGTTGCTTTCCTTTCATTCCAAAGACACAAGTGGTAGGTGGTGTTTAACTTGTCCCTGAGAGTGCCACCCAGTCTTTAGCCTGAGTCTCTCATCCTTGTAGTGCTGGCCTGAAAGCATTCATCAGAACTCCTTTATGCTGCAGTCTGCTGCTTGAATATATATCTAATGTAGACAGTAACGCATACATCCGTACCCTTAAATAATATAGAACTAGAGCACCAAAGCAGCACCAGAGCACCATAAAGAGAGGCTGCTTGCACCGAGTCCCTCTAAGAGTCCGTTGACAAAAAAGAGGTAGGTGTCATTTCTCAGTGACTGCCGCAGCCATTGGAGTGCGGATGGTCCCGCGTGCTGTGGCTGCCAGCTCCTCAATTTCTGTATTCAGTCGTCTGATTACCCACTCCATGGCTTCTCTGCCCTGTTTGAGAACAAAACCAAATGTTATTCAAGCAAATATATTGCATAAAAAAGGCAAACAAGATGACAGAATGAGAAAAGGGTCTATTTGGGTCAAAAACAGTGCATGTTTTATGATGCACTTTTTGGAAAACTTGCACTTGAAGTGCAACTTACAGTACAGTAAGTACAACAAACCCTTAAAACCAAAAACATGTACCTTGCATTAAAACAAATAGGAAGTAGAACGTTGCACATTAAATGACATGTTTGGGCACAAAGAGAAGTTTAACATTTCTTCTAGCCACGGAAAACAAAGAGCAGCACTTAGAATCTTATTAAATTAAAATCAAAGAACTTAAACTTTGCCCTCATTATTTAGTGATTTAGTTTGGGGTTAACCTATATAAAGTCTTCACATTTACAGAGAACACATTTAGGGAAACTAATCCAGGATTTCTTGTTTGCTGTGTTCATAAACAGCACAAAATTCTTTGACACAAACAAGTGGTTTGGTCCCAGAATTAAGCATTAGGATTTAATTATGACATCACTCAAAATGTGATGAAAGTTTTGACAGGAAGTTCATCATTATGTTGTCTATAAAGGCTTTAAAAATGCACCCTGTATGTTAGAAACAAGCTTCAGTTTGTCATAAATATCCCTTCTTTTTTCTTTCTGTAACAACAGAATTTCAAACAACTATAAACACTTCTGCGTTTATGTCGCTGAAAAACAAATTACCTGCAAATATACATTTTGTCTTTACTGTGTCTTAATGTTTTACCTTTCCAGCATTAGTGGAGATGGTGTTGGCCATAACACCTTCCAGGTAACTGCTGAGACTGACGCCTTTCACATAAATGATGGCTTCTTGGGTCAGTATTGTCCTAGAAGAGATGATTATTTGAATAAAAGTAAAGCAAAAACTTACTCCTTGAGCTTTAAAAACAAGATCTGTGAGAGTAACATCATGCAGGAACATACTTCTCTGGATGCTCAGGGTGTGGTTTGTATGTTAACTTTTCATCCACAGACACCATGTTTGTGAAAGTGATCTGCAGAAGGAACGAAATGAAAACTAATTAAAAAACTAAAGAAAAGTATTGGTTGGAGATTAGGTTGAATCCAAATGCCAAGTCATAGCTGTCAGACAAGTCTAACAGCAGAACAGGTGAACAAGCATTCTTGAAACTTTACTTCACCTGTGCAACAAGCAGGACTTCATTCTGAGAGTAATGTGCTTTTTACACAACCTGAGCTCATGAGTGCAGTCCAATAGAAGTCACAGAAAACCAATTTTAGCTGAACTGGGTGTGACTGTTTAATGTTTGACACATTCAAAACAAAACCTTCTTTGAATAAGGTTCATAAAAACAATAGGGTTAAAAAAAGAAAACCTGTAAAAACATCTGACCTGAGGAGCAGTACACAGAAAAACGAGATGCATCTCTGCTTGCAAATAATGTACATCTTTATTTTAGCAGCACATCAAATAGAAGTGAGATCTTTTTTACTTAGCTGTCTTTAGTTTATATAAATCCACAAAGTAATTTTTTTCCCATGAGCCTTTAGAGACTTTTCAACTACATGGACCTAAAACATGTTACTGGTACTCACATTTGTAGATTTCAGCTCAAAGGTTTTCTCCTTGGGATCTACAACTGAGTGCTCTTGAATATACGTGTACGTTCGTGTGTTTCCAATGAGCTGAAGAAAGAAAAAGAGCCACTTTAACAACAGTCTACTTATGCTTTTACTAACAGATATGATTTAATTGGTGTTGGATGACTAAACATAAAGAATTAGTTTAGTTTATTTTATTTATTCATTTCATTTTTCATTTAAAAAATAAAAATATCAAAACAACAAAAAAACTCTTCAAATTCAACTTCTTATTCAACATACAGAATATAAGTTTTAAAAGCTGATTTTAACAAATTTAAAAAAAGGGACAACTTGCAATTAAAAAGTAAAAAGTCCTGTGATTTCAATTAATTGCTACTCAGTTAAAAGGAGACATAATGCTTTTAAATCCTAATAGTAATGGTTCCGAAAATGTAATGAAAAATGACCCAAAAAGATATCTTTGCAGCACTGGAGGAGACTAAATTCAACTGTTCCGCACTCCGAGAGACCCACAACAAAATGTATTTAATGGCTAAATAAGTGAATTTGGCATGATATGTCCCCTTAAAAAAAGAAGAAAAAAAAACATCCTAAACAGTCATTGCTAATAAAAAAAATTAGCTCTACCAGTAATATGATACTAGTTGTAAACTCAAAGTTTCAATGAGGCTTTTCTTTTCAAGCACACTTGTCAAACAGGAAAACTCAAGTTTATACATAAACACTGACTTTCCGAAGTAATTTCCTTTGAGATGGCAGAAATCACCGGAATAGTTTGTGTCACTGATTGTCCTTAAATTTTAAGGAAAGTCACAAAGTCTTCAGGTGAGTGTTAGCAATTCATCAAATATCTAAGCAAGACTTTATCTAAGCAAATGATTGGTAAATGTTGAGGTAAGACAAAGTTGTGTTGTCCCTCACAACACGTTTAAAGGGGACAAAAAGTCAGTAACAGTTCACGAGTTCACAAGTCCAAAGACCTATGACATGGCTCTGCTTTCCAGTCATCTCTAGTTCTGACTGAGCTTACATACACAGGCAGAACGTTACATCACGCAGTGTCACGGATTACATCTGAGCAATGACAGATATGGGACCACCATGTCCTGTACAGCATGAGCCATGGCACACAGCCATGAACTCAGCTGAGCTCCAGTCAGCAAACAGCTCTGCTACTCTAATGGGACAGAAATATCCTTCATGTGAAGGACAGAATCACAGTACAGTAAACCTGAACCTCACAATGGCTATTTCTGGATTCGCGTGATGCATTTTATTGTCTGGCTTTTAAAGCAACATTTTCAAACCACAGCGTGTAGAGTCTATGCTTGATTTAGTTTAATTTTTTTAACACTTACAGATTTCACTATGGATGGCAGACCCCACTCTGTGCTGAGTAGTCTTTTACTGTGGAGGCGTCCTTGT
This sequence comes from Cynodonichthys magdalenae, assembly GCA_031762555.1. Classification (NCBI taxonomy): domain Eukaryota; kingdom Metazoa; phylum Chordata; class Actinopteri; order Cyprinodontiformes; family Rivulidae; genus Cynodonichthys; species Cynodonichthys magdalenae. Next base: position 15,360,575 of record JARVJO010000365.1, read on the forward strand.
TGGTCGATGTTTCTGTCCAGAACATCCACTCCGACCACGCTGGGGTTCATTGGATTTGGATACTTCTGCATAGCAGCCTTGGTTACCATTTCCCATGGATGGCTGTAAAAACAAGGCCAAATTAGATCTAACAAATCTTGAGCTACACTTTAGTTGAAACTGTTATTTTTATCTTCTTTTACTCAGCCACTGCAGTTTATAGTTTATTGGTTAAATAGCGTTTTGTTTAATGCTATTCAACTTATAAACTAATTAATTTACTCTGCTTATAGCTTTACCAAACTATCTACGGAAAAAAAGATGCAACCAAATTGTTACGAACTTGAAACTTATGCGTGGAAACCGTTTAACTTTTAAACAAAGTAAAACAACTCAGTCTCCCGGTTTTTTCACAAAGCAACGATAAGAGTACAAAATGTTTTCTTTGCATCTGTATTGAAAGGTTACCATGGAAACGAATGAAAGCGCCACCGTCGCGATCTAATGACGTCGCCGTTTTACGGAATGTAGGGGAAAGGTGAGCGCCAAGGGCTGACCGTGACCAGTCGCTTACGCAATTTAAAGAGAACTCAGCAGTCGGTCAGTGTTTTTTCTTCTTTTTTTATGGTCAGATTTGTTCGGTCTTTTGTAGGATAATTTAAAGCGTTTATTTGTGAAGTTATAAATAAAAGACAACCATGCTACTAGCATACAGCTAGTAGTGAAATCCATGCGCAGCCTAACATAACTACTTACACGCAACCAGAATAAAAATACATTGATGAGAGGAATAAGCGATTTACTTACTTAAATATGTATTCAGAGGTCCAGATCTTCATGATTAAACTTGGCTGACAGACGCAGATGAGACGTGGGGGAAGCCGGCCGGTAAGTAGAAGTGACTCTGACAGATATTACATTCAATCGCCTCCCTCATTCCGACAGTCACGTGAGTAGGTGATGCACTTCCGCTGACGTCACGTGAATCCACAGAGGCAAAAAAGGCAAAATGTGTAATATTTTACATAAAAACATTCAAAAAAATACCACCATTATTTTTGTTAACTACAGGTGTGTCACTTTGTGGTACAGATTTTATTTTCTGTTTCATATGCATTTAACCTTGGAAGTTACACAATTCAGGTCAATGACAGCTCAGTTACAGAATATTGTCAGCTGATGCAACAGGATCAAGTCACTTATTCAATAGATTTTTATAAAGGAAGCTAAGAAATCGTCCTGGGGATTTAAAAAAAAAATTTCTAATTGACAGGACAGATAAGTAAAATAAAAAAAAAATCATACATATACTTCTAGTTAATTTATTTGGCCAAGCTTAAATAAATCAGCAGTCATAACGCAGTCTTCAGTCAATGATTATTCATTACCTCATTTTAACGACTGTCAAACAGCAAAGGTCAAGAAAGTGTCAAACCCTCCTTTTATTGCTCACCCCTAGGCAAGAGGTGATCATGTTCTTCTCTGTGCAAGTTCATGTTAATTGTTCTGTAGAGTTATAAGAGAATGTCATGAACCGGTGGACAGATTTTAATGAGTCTCTCAGAAAGTAATCATTGGATGTACTACAACTGATTGACTTTTGGAGTCAACCTTGTTCAAGATAGCTACCACAGCTAAGCTATCATAGCAGACACAAAAATGCCCATAGCTCAGCCAGTTTTACATAAATTGACCTAAGATTTGGTGTGTTAGTAGCTGAGAGTCATTCCCAGTACATACCCTGAGCACTACACATTTTTCAGTATTTTTGCTTCAATTTTTGGCATTACCTGTTGGCATCAACTTTGTCTATTTGTTAGCACAGTACCTCATGAACCACTAGGAAGATTTACAATAAACTTTCAAAATGATCAATTCCTATTTAAAGCTCATTATTATTTCCAGACAATCTGATTTAAAATGGCCTCCTTACTAATTGACATTAGCCAACATAAAATAAGTTCTAACTCAGATAGTTTTACAAATGTTGAGCCTATAAGGATTGACAGTGTCAGAACAATGTCTGAATAATGTAAGTAATTAATTATTTCAGTTGTTCGTTAGCATAGTGGTTCTTTTAAAATATTGTATTAATATTATGAAATTGTTAATTACTACTAAAAGGGAACACAGGTCAAAGAGCATATTCTATCCTTGCGTCATTTTAATTTTGTAACCTGAACCTGAAATGGCCTATGATAAAACAATGTGCCTGTTGTCACCATTACCTAAATTTCCAGTGAATGGGTCCAGTACACTTGGGGCATCTTTGTGTCATGTGCGCTTATCTAAGACAAATTCTGTCCAAACTATGTGTAATCTTAGTGCTGCAGACTTGTGCAATTGGGAGGAAACTGTGTGACAGCCTTGAACAGTATCAGCGTTAGTGTGCTATCAGAGGACTTCCAACTCAACAGTTTGCTTTAGTTGAACTTCTAATAATGATACTGGATGTAAGGGAAACAATTATCTTTAAGAGTTTAGTGAATATTATTTTATTTGTAGCATCTTTTATATTTTAGCTACTATCACACAAAAAAGAAACATTGTTTAAACAATAAAATTCAATTTTTTGAAAGCAGTGAACTACATAGAACAGCTAAAAAGTAATTATAAACATTAAAACATTCATCAAATCTGTAATACAAAAATAATATTTAAGCAAATAAATCATAAGAATACAATAGAGCATTATTGCAAATGTATAGCACAATAATGCAGGTTTGACTTGAATGCTTCAAAGTGTTGTCGTGATAAAGTCCAAATTTGTATTTGAATATCGCTAATATCTCTAAACACAATATTATAAAACAGTTCATGAAATTAAAAATGCATTCACTGACAAACATTTATTAATAGATTTATAGTTATAGGTATTATAAAGAAGCTACAGCTTGTATCTGAACAACTTTAGCACCAAAAAACGTAGTCACATATGACCATATATTAATTCATATTTATGATTCTGGATTGAATCAACGCATGTGCCCATTATGTTATGTACTATAAAATAGTTTGACTTGCACCTCTAAGAAAATGTACAACAATCCATTCAACTTAAACCCCAAAACCAGTGAGTGATCGACCTATCCTTCGGTTCATAAGGCACATTCTGCCAAAACTTAGTACCTCTGAAACAAAAATATAACTATTACAGGCTGTCATTGTAAATATCTTTTTTTGTGTCAGCATTATCAATAGTGTTTGGGGTTTTCTTTCCTTTATTAACATTTGGACACTCCAAGATCTTCTGCACTACTTTTGCTGTAGCGTTTTCAGTAAAAGGGATAACTGTTCAATATGTAATGGGTGCATTTTCAGCTTTGCACATATTCACAAAACTGGTGTTACATTTTGAAACTTTTAAAGACCAGTTATACAAGACTCATCTTTAGACCCAGGCAGTCTGGGCCTCCCTGTGGTAAAAGTGGATAGAGCAACAACTATAAAGGAGGTGTGCTGCACAATGACTCAAGACTGTGGACAAGTCTGTACAGTCAAACCAAAGTGCTTTGTACACATTTCTCCCCAAATGTCGTCACATTTCCTTTTCTTGAACATTTATACCACCCATCACTCTTGAACAAGACCCCATGTACTTGAACTCTTCCACTTGAGGCAGAGATTTATCCCTGACCCGAATGGGACATGCCACATTATTTCAGTAGACAGTTTTGGTCAACTATTGACTCAAACTTTAAATACTCATTAAAACATTTGCTTAAACATTTAAGAGTCCCAAAAATGCAATTCACGATGATATTATATCCAATTAAAAGCAGTAAGCATAAAGTACAAATTAAACAAGTAAAACTAAATGGAAACTTTATTTTTTTATTTTATAAACAGACTTAGTTTGTCTGAATTCTTGACCCAAAGTGTCTATTTGTGCCAAGCTTTACACTCGGTGTTCATTGATCATCTACAGTTTCTTTGCTTGTTTCTACCACAGTTTCCAAATTGACTTCCGTCCGAGTTTCAACTTTTCTTGTTGCTGCTGGTGAGGGTCCTTCCTCTTCTTCGTCTTCTACTTCCCAATCGAGGTCGGCGGTGGCGTCTTGGTACTGTTGGTACTCTGACACCAGGTCGTTGAGGTTATGCTCTGCCTCGGTGAACTCCATTTCATCCATACCTTCTCCTGTATACCAGTGCAGGAAGGCCTTTCGTCTGAACATCACAGAGAACTGCTCACCCACTCGACGGAATATCTCCTGAATGGCTGTGTTGTTGCCGATAAATGTGGAAGCCATTCTCAGGCCTCTTGGGGGGATGTCACACACTGCAACTTTGACATTATGGGGGATCCAGTCGACAAAGTAGTTGCTGTTTTTCAGCTGGATTGCAAGCATCTGCTCATCTACCTCTTTGGTGGACATCTTACCGCGAAAGATACCAGCAACAGTGAGGTATCGACCTCGCCGTGGGTCGCATGCCGTCATCATGTTGCGGGCATCAAACATCTGCTGGGTGAGTTCAGGCACAGTGAGAGCTCTATACTGTTGGCTGCCCCGTGCTGTCAGTGGGGCGAAGCCTGGCATGAAGAAATGGAGACGAGGAAAGGGCACCATGTTAACAGCCAGCTTCCTTAAGTCAGCATTGAGCTGTCCTGGGAATCTCAAAGAAGTCGTGACCCCGCTCATTGTCAGGGAGACCAAGTGGTTGAGATCCCTGTAAGTGGGTGTGGTCAGCTTTAATGTGCGGAAACAAATGTCATACAGGGCCTCGTTGTCAATGCAGAAGGTCTCGTCTGTATTCTCCAGGAGCTGGTGGACCGACAGCGTGGCGTTGTAGGGCTCCACCACCGTGTCAGAGACTTTCGGAGATGGCATGATGCTGAAGGTATTCATGATTCGATCAGGGTACTCCTCTCGGATCTTATTGATGATGAGGGTGCCCATGCCGGAGCCTGTGCCGCCCCCCAGCGAGTGAACCATCTGGAAGCCTTGAAGGCAATCACAGCTTTCGCTCTCATTTCTCACCCTGTCAACAACCTGCTCAACCAGCTCAGCTCCTTCTGTGTAGTGTCCCTTTGCCCAGTTGTTTCCAGCTCCTGAGTTTCCTGTGACACCAAAAATTACATTATTAAATAAACACGTTACACTGATTGTAGATAAAATCTTTAAATTTTTAACATTTGCCGTAACTGAAAAGAACATGCCTCATTAAGGTTAACCATCACATGAATATATACTGTTTATTTTTTTCTTTTTTAACCTACTGATCTTACCATGGATGAAATTGTCTGGTCTGAAAAGGGCACCGATGTGGCTTCCTCTAACACTGTCCATAGTGCCTGGCTCCAGGTCCACCAGCAGGGCCCTGGGGACATATTTACCACCTACAAACAAGTTGACATTCAAAATCAATCCCATCTTTACTTTGAGTAAAAAAAAAGAAGACAAACAAAACAGTGCAGTACATTTGTATCTCCTTGAAAGAGTTAGAAATGATGAACTTGCAAAAAAAACTTGTTTGTTACCATGCGCCTCTCTGAAGTAGACGTTGATCCTCTCCAGTTGGAGGTTGCTGTCTCCTTCATAGATGCCTGTTGCATTAATTCCATGTTCTTCACTTATTACTTCCCAAAACTAAAAACAGAAAAGATCATCAGTGTAAAATCAACACAACTTGTTTATTCACAGTTTGAATCTTGTGATCGTGTATTGACTAGAAAGTACAGCTAAAGTAAAAGTTGCATATAAAAATGTAAAAAGACACCAAAATATATTTAAAATAACTAGTTTTAAGACTAAGTTCGGTTAAGTTTTATCATCTTGCTTGTTCCTTTTTCTTGTTTTGTGTTAGCCACGATAAAAAATGTCCCACCCATTGCCAGTCTTGCTTTGGCTCTTATCTTTTTCCTGACAGTAAACACCCTGTGTCACTCACAATGAACGACAAAGAAAACAAACATTTCTGCATCTCAATAAAGTAAAAAAATAAATACATAAGCAGTTTATTTGTGAGCTTAATGCATCCTAAAGTAGCTTTTAATAATAGTTTATTTTCTAATAGATGTGTCAATTAACATGTTTTTCTAAATAATTTTTTTTAAATGAAGTTTAATACATTTAAAAGTTTTATCATTTTGAATGAATCCGTTTTATTACCTTTGAGCCAATCTGGTTGCCACATTGTCCAATTTGCAGGTGAAGAATTTCACGCATGATGATCAGGCTGCAGTCCACAGAACAGCTGTAGGTCTGAGATAGTCCTCTGTGCTCTCACCAGTCTTATATATGGGGCCAGTAATGATGTCATCAATGAGGTATGGGAGTCACCCCATTTAAAAGGGACCCATAGTTCTGAGTATGTGCAAAATCATCATCCAGTCCCCATATTTTTAGATTGTTGTTTTAAAAGAGGCTCATTGTTTCTTTTTCTTTTTTTTTCCCACAAGTCTTTTTATTTCCATGTGTTGTTTTTACATTGTGTCTCCTGTTTTTAGTTTACCTTATGCATTTCTGCCTCGTTATGCAAATAAGGTGGGCTGCTCTTCTTGGGTCAGCTCCTCCACTATTGGTCAAAAGACAGGAAGGAGCCGGATGCATGTACAGATCGACTGTGCATGCAGAACAGAAAAATGTAAAAACAACACATAAAAGACATAAAAAGACACAAATCATTTTAATGAACTGATTCTAGTGACACAGTACACTAAACTGAATTGCTGTGTCCATAGTTGCTAAACTGAGGCTGCAGGCATACATAATCAACCTGCACAAGGATCCTGCTTTGGAGCATTTTTAAGTGCTTTTAATTTTATTTGTGTCAGTTTTGGTCCTCCATAAAGATGAGCCTCTGAATCAAACAATCTTAAAATATTGAAAAAAAAAACCCAGAAAGGTCAGAAAATTCTATTAATTGATATCTCCAACTAAAGTTTAAGTTGCATTTAAAGTGTAAAGATGGTCATATTTTATGGAGTGCTGCCATCTAGAGGATAAATGCAGCTACGGTAGGAATAGAGTCGGTCAAATGTCAGTTTCGGTCCTCCACAGCATCGATCGGGTCATCTTTAAAATGTGAAAGGTCTTGAAAGTCCTGTGAAATTAGGGCAGATTTGTGCGAGACAGTTGTTTGGATCATTGAGGTGTCTGAAGTCGTTTAGCCTCATATAGGCTATGATCCTATTAATAGGGCCATTTTTTGACAACAGACAAATAGGATGGACAAGGAAGAGATGCTGGTTTTCCTTTTGCATCCATGAAGCTTTTTGTAAAACAATCCTTTTGTAATGATTTAAAGTCTAAATAAGATTAGCCAACACTGAACTGAAAATATATTTTAAGTAATTATTTATATCATTCATTTCCAGTAAATAATGTTTAAATAATATCAATATTTGTGAAGCATAAAATATTTTACGTTGAACCACTATAGTTTTACTTATTTACTTATACTTCCTGATCATCTCATCAATAAGTTTTAAAAATCATTGATTATGAGTTTTTAAAGTTGTTAATCATTTTGCTTCAAAGAGGGCGCCGCTCTCCTTCTCCTCTTCTTGACGCTCCGGGCAGTCACGTGACCCGACTCTATCCGCATGCGTCAAGTGGCGGCAAGGCGGAAATAAGAAGCACGCTGATCTGCACTTCAAAATAAAAGCACGTAGCTTCTGAAAACTTCTCATACAATCAAAATACGTTTGCCTGAATGTGTCCATTTTTCACAATTTGGCCGCAATAAACAGTTGCAGTGTTACTCATATGTTTGTTTTTGTTCACATATGTATTCATAAACTTAAGATATATAAGTAGGTTAAGTGAAATGCAAAATTTTCCATCTGCAACACTAAACAAAATGATAAGTTAGAAAAAAATCTGAGTTAATTTTTGTAATCTAAAATAGGTCATAGATGACAAGGACATAAAACAACTTAAAAATAACAAACAAAAACTGTTACCTTTGGGATTTTTTCCTTGTTATTAACCTGTCTTCGGCTTGTGGCTGAAATGAGTCAATGCTTTTATGATTACACATCAGAAGTAGCTTGCTTTTCTGCAGCTGGAAGCTGTAAAACTGTGTGCAGTTTAATCAAGGTTTTTTCCCCTTTCTTCCTTGAAAATTAGCTCAAATAATGAAAAAAAAAATACATATTTGTCTTTGTTCTCAGTTGTGTCAGGCTGTGATGTATCTCTGCATTCATTCGATGGATTCCATCTAACTACTGCACTTATCTCTCAGGAAACAATCTTTAACTAATCCCATAGGTCCACTTTGAGGTTAACAGTAAATATTTAGATGGATTACTGGTAATAGAAAATGCATTTTGATGTTTAATTTTATTTTGCCACACATCTTAATTCTGGTTCTAACTCAATAACAAAACACTCAAATTCACCTAATGATAAAATGCCAGTTTGTAAAAAAAAAAGGCCTGTCTAATCTTGCAATTTTTTGTGTCAAAATTGATTTATTTAAAACTGAATATATACGTATAAACTTGTTTACACTTCTATTTAAACCTGTTTATATTTATTAATAAAAGTTATTTAGTTTTTAAAAAGAAACTTGCCTTTTTTAAAAACCTATTCACATTTTTGTTGAATGTTTGCATTTTTTGTTGCTTGCGAGGATTTTAGGGTGTTAGTTTGTTAATTGTAAGGAAGATGCAAACAGAAACATGGGATATAACATTTTAACGTGTTTAGGTTAGTTTACATGTCAATAAACTTGTATTTTGTATAATTTGTTTATAGTAATTTTATATATGTTTTGTTGATTTTCTATTATTTGTATATTATTATTTTACACATTTTTTAACTACTTTGCACTTTTGCTACTATAATCTGCCTTTCTATTTTAGTTTTACGTGGAAATAAGAAATAACTCCGTTTTGTAACGTTAATTTTCTTATTGTGAAAGTCTCAACCGGAAAAGGAGTTGGTTGTCATGGAAAACCTTGACAATGCTTCTTCATTCCAAGGGTTCCGTGAGAGCCGTTTGCCCCACCCCACCTTTTCAATGCTATCTTACTCAGTGTGCAATTCTCTGGGAAAAAACAAAAAAAACAGAAAAGAAAGGGGGGGGGAAAAATAATTCAGAAATTCATCCAAGGAGCGACTCTCACCCAGTCGACCGGTTCCCCCAGAGCGGACGCGGCCTATCGGCGCCGGAATAAACTGTCCCTCCGCTGGATGAGTGATTGAAAACACCGCGGTATGTTCATGTATCATGCACATGTAACCGCAATCTACCACCACACGGATTCAGAGGGAATACGAAAATCCGAGAGCCCTGACAGTGGTCCGTACTTGCGCCAAACGCGGGGGGGAAATAACGGAGGATTTCCCCGACTATCACCTGGAGACTGCGTTGCGGTGAAGGACATCCAGCTGCCGAAAAGCCGCCGCCTCTGCTTGGCCGGAGAAAGACTCCGATGTGAGGAGGAATAAGAGGGGAAAAGGACAGAGAAAGCAGAGGCCCCCCTTCTTCTTTTTGGTCTGATCAAACCATCCCGAAAAAGCAGGCACCAGCATCTTTTAACCAGAGGAGAGGACGTTCATTTTGACACAGACTAAAAACAGAATAATAAAGATAAGGCTGCTGACTTACAACAACGTCACCCTTATTTTAAAAAGAATAAAATGTGAGGGGGAGATTTGGAAGCCCCGGTGTTGCCAGATGATGATTCACATGCCGTCATTTTAAGAGAAAAAATATTTCTTTTTTATATTATTCTATTTTACCCACCTGTAATCTGTTTGTAATTTTAAAACAGATATTTTAAAACCATTCAATATATATTTAAAGGACTGTTTGAGGGGGGAATGGACTGAATGGCAGTGGGAGACATATCTGCCGAAGATGGGCTCGGGAGGAGACATTTGCTGACAGAGTCTAACGTCAAGGCGTGAAAATTAATCATTTTATTTAGATTTAAAAAAAAAAAAACTTTCTTTTTTGTTTTTTTAAGGGAATCCGGACAGCCGACGCTCATTCATGTGCAGCTAGGAGCTGGAAATTTGGCATTCACTCTCAAATCAGTGTTGATGACTTCATTGCGGATTTACAGTAAAAAAAAAGAAGAAACCACAGAATCAAGCCTTTTGAGAGGGCGGCTGCTCCTATCAAACCACATCCTATAAACACTGAGACAAAGCACCGTCTACTACCTGACTTCTGTCTCATCTGAATACATAAATGTCACTCATTTTGAGCCAGGTGTTCATCTGGTGGTCCAGTTCAGGAATTTAGGATTGACTGATTGATCTGATTTTCCTCCCATCTTACTCTCATCCCCCTGAACCTTAGTGGGTTTTTGGGAAGATGGGCTGTCTCGGGAACAGTAAGACCGAAGACCAGCGAAATGAGGAGAAGGCACAGAGAGAGGCCAACAAAAAGATAGAGAAGCAGCTCCAAAAAGACAAGCAGATATACCGGGCCACTCACCGGCTGCTGCTATTAGGTAGGTGGTTTTGAAGGAACTGGATTCTGAATGTTGAGACTGTTTTTAACAAATGCTAACAGCCATTATTTCAGGGGAGAAATGCCTCACTTCCTCAGAGAACACACAGTGCATTATGATCCCAGGACGCCTCCACTTAGCTTGGGAGCTCAGGCCTGTCTGCATTCAGGGGTCATCGCGGAGGCCGATCGCAGAACATGTGAGAGCCGGGAGAACAGATGCCACCATCTGTGTGAAGGCAGCACACTCGGGCACCATGCAGAGGCCTTCTCCCTCCTCACGCTGCTTTTTTGTGATCTGCTGTGTTCGTGCGCACAGTGTGGATCCTGAATACCTTCGCTTTTTGGGGCCTACTTTTATTTATTTTTTAATCAGTCTCCACACTCACCTTTCTGGGAATAAATAGTCCCCAATCAGCCAATGAGAGCTTTGCTATTTTTAGGCTTTAACATGTGGGGTTTCATGCTACTGTGTGCATGTTAAAGCTAGTATCCTGTTAAACCTTGGAGTGCAAATTAGGATTACTATTTGGATTACTAGCTTCCTCTTAAAGCCTGTCTGGCTCGTTTTAATCTGGAAGTGATTTGAGATTTACACACACACACACACACTCCACCTCTAAATAGTAGGCGTGTAGCCCAGCTAGTGTTTAGAGGTGTTGAGGTTTTTCATTTTTAGCCCAGTAGGACACATTTAAGACTATTTTTAAACCTGAGATTCATGGGCATTTGGCATGTCTCACCTGTCCTGAATGAGATGCTTTAATCCAAAACGAAACATTTGTCTCTATTTTTGATCGATTGCATTTCTTTTCTCTGTCTTGTCCGTTGCATTAATATGCTTTCAAAGAATTGCTGTGGCTGCTTTAGGTAAAGTCTGACCTAATCTTTGGTAATTCAGTCCTGCATTTTCTGAATTAAGAAGTCAAGCCAATGAAAGTAGGATCAAAAGACAAATATTTGCAAGAAGTAAGGATATAAACTTACTATGTTATGTTTTAGCTGCTGTTTTTGCATGCAACCAGGTTTTACTCTTCAGCCTCCCTCTGGCTGCTGTACTGTTTGTATGTAGCTGTGTGGGAACGTTTCTGCAGAAGTCAGAGAGTATATGACAGAAACAAAAAACTTCTGCAAGAGAAAAGATCTCTGCGTTTGGTAAACAAAGACCCAAAGTTTGAATCATTTAATCAAGTAATAAATCTGAACACTTCGTGTTAAATGTGACTCCTTTCACTGATCACGGATTTGTTTAACTTATTTTCTGGCTTCTTATGTTCTTTTTTTTTTTTTTTTTTTAATCTCAGGAGCTGGAGAATCTGGGAAAAGTACAATAGTCAAGCAGATGCGAATACTGCATGTGAATGGCTTCAATGCAGAGTAAGTGTTGCTTCTTCATTTTATTTTTCATTCTGCGTTATCTGACATTTATGGGTTGAGCTTGTTTTGAACCGTCCCCTTACTTCTTAAGGAAGTACTTACTTCTTACTTATATAATTTGCAGGTAAGAGCTTACTTGGTTGCATATTTTATTTATACACTTACATTGTCTGATATAATCAGTAATGTTGGACAGTTTTTTTGCAAACTCATGGCTCAAACTGTTAAACTTGTTGCATGTGGTATTAGACACACACGTGCTAAAACAGCCGCTGTGTTTTGTGGATTTCCTCAAACTTGCGCCCAAGTTGATGCAATGGAGACCAAAGTCACATTTTTCTATTCTTGATTTTTTATTTTTTTTATTCTTTTGAGCACGTCAAACAAATCCTCCTTACAGAACCAGGCCCTCCGGTGGGACGAAAGCAGTAACTCCCCAGTTGTGTTTTAAGTTTTTGGTTTGTTCTTTGGGGAGAAGGATTGGGTGCTGGAGAAGATGATGATGGTGATGTTTAATGAGTAATAAAGGTTGGGATAATTTAGCAGTTCGGTATGGTTAAAGTGAGTAGAGACTGAAAGGGAATAATAGTTTTTTTAATTGGGGTTGGAGGGGTAGTTTTTGTCTCTTTTGCAGTCAACTGAGACATTAAACCTCTCCACCCTTTGAGAAAACAGAGGTCCTCATGGTGATTTTCTATTTATTTTTTCTTTATTTGTGGTAATCTAATTTAAAGTCTGACAACAACTGAGTCACTGATAAAAGTCTAATTCTTAGCATCGTAGATAATAAAGTTTCTTGAGTGAACAGATGTTATTACCAGAACAAAAGTAATCATAATTTAAAACCATTTTCGCTCAAGGTTAGAATTGTTGTAATGAAAAAGTTTTCTGAAAGTTGGTGTTAAAAAACAAGTGTTTTTAAAAAGCCATTTTTTTTTCTGTATTTCATCTGAACTTTTGTAAGAATTCAGTTCTCAGCTCCGGTTTAGACCTGGACTTTGGTGGAAAATGCCACGCTGGATAATGATGCTTGAATTGTGTTTGATAAATAAAAAGCCAAAATACAGAGCATAAGAATGCTTTTGATAATATTTTATTCTCACAAATGTATAAAATTTTTTGTCTTTACCTTGTACACTGTATCAAAATCAAGAAAAATTCTGTTTTCGTCATTTTGCATCAGTAAGTATAGAAAAAGTAATTCTTGCTCAGCAAAATAAACGTGTGTGTGGAGCAGCCGTAACAATGATGTCAGGTATGATTTACCTCCAGGCTGATGAAGAGATGCAGGAGAAGTTTATTTTTATAAAGAAAAACCCGTTAAGCTGTGACGTCCATTTTTGGGTTAAAGTTTTATTACTTCCAGACAAGATCAGTTCTATTTCACTGTTTACCTTCTTGGTTAAAAATGATTAGCATATTAGCATTTGCTTGTAAAATCACAAATGTATTTTGTTTGTTGCTCACAGGGAGAAAAAACAGAAAATTCATGATATTAAAAACAACATAAAAGAAGCTATAGAGGTAAGAAATGGATTTAATTGTTACATTCATTATTCAAGGCAGACATATTTAATGGTCATTCCTTTGTGTGTTTTTATTCTAATAAATGAACTTTTCTTCTTCTGATCCCTCCACGCAGACCATCGTGGCTGCCATGAACACACTAACTCCTCCCTGCCAGTTAGCCTGTTCTGCAAACAAGTTCCGGGTCGAATACGTCCTGGGCCTAATAAACCAGAAGGACTTTGATTTCCCTTCAGTAAGTTTAACTCTACTTCTCTCAAAGAGCTCATGTCTCCCCTACTTTTCAGTTTTCAGGTGTAATTGTTGCACAGCATCAAATCTTCCCTCTAAATCCTGCAGGGGCTCTAGTTGGCTGTGCTGGAAGTGTGTAAAGGCGCCTCACCTTTGTTTGCATGGTGCTTCAGTAATTAGCAGGCGTGTGTCCACCTGGGAGGCTTTCAATTGAATGAACCTCTCACCTGAGAGCTCCACACCGCTGATTATCTGTAATAAACCTAAATGCATCCAGAGGGACATGGGTTCTAGAAACACCCAGGAACCTGGAGGGATTGTCCCTGAGCTGCAGGTTCTACTGTTTCTCCTCCAGATGTTTATTCATTTATATAAATGAGTGTTACGGATTAGTGGATTTAAAAAAAAAAGATCTAGGGTTGTTCTGTTTTTTTATACTGGAAGGACCGACTAGCTCCAGTTTAAAGCTGCAGAATTAATTTTCCTAGTGATGAATAAACTCCAGATATATAGCTGCTGCTTTTGATTTTAAATTTTCAGTTTGTCCCTCACTAAATATGACCGGTGTGTTTTTACAATCACAATACAAAGGTCCAAAGTGGGTATTTTTCTTTACTTTGTTTATTTGTGCATCAAAAATGCTGCCCTCATGGATAACTGTAATTCTGAAACAATTACTGCTTCTTCGTGTCGCTGCGCTAATTATTATTATTTAACTGAAGCCAAAAAATTTTATAGGACAAGAATGAACAGGTAGTAGTTTGTATAGGCAACGCTTTGAAATGTTAATGTATCTAAGCAGAAATACTGGAACTATCCTTTAATTATTTATCATTTTTAAGCAAAAGCTTCTTAAACGAGTTGGATTTTTTTATGATCTTAAATGGATATTTACTTTTTTTTTTTAGCTCATTGACAAAGAAAACGAGAGAAGATCTTAGTAACAGCTCTATTTGTTTCTTCGACTCTTTTATTTTAAAATAATTGACATAAAGTTTGCAGATTTGTTTTTGTTCTAAATCTGTAATGGGGATGTTTTTTACTCCTTTAGTGGTTCTTACCTTTTATCTGTGCTTTTTGTTATTGATCTAAAAATATTTTTTTAAGATTTCTTGTTTGATTGTCATCATATTGTAGAAAGATATTTATTTATATTTGTGGTTTTAGATTCTTGTAATTTCTTGTAATAATAGTTGTATTATCTATAAAGAAACTAAATGAAAAAGGGTAAAACTGTGAAAGTTACTTTGAGATAAATAACTCCTGTGTTTCCTGTCCTTTTCCAGCATCATGACTGTTTTTATAAACAGTTTTTTTTTCTTGTACAGTTTGTCATTTACAGCTGAGCTTCCAGTGAAGAGTGAGTGCATTTGAATGTAAGCAAAAGGATGTTTCCTGATATTGCCTCGATTACGTCATGGCAAATTTAATATGTTTGCCTGTTTGGAGTTGACCCTCCCCGCTCTGGGTTGTCAGTCAGTCACTGGACATTTTTTTTATAAACCTGCAGGGTCTCGATAAGAAGGAATACTCGTTTTATTGTTATTATTTTCTGATGGGTGAGGATTATTGCAGGAAGCGATTATGTCGGTGGTGAAATAAAGTTGATCAGGTTTGATTC
>JARVJO010000365.1:15390063-15412313 GCA_031762555.1 Cynodonichthys magdalenae
CTTATTGGAAACTCAAGACAGCCATGACATTATGTTTTTTACAAGTGTATGTAAACTTTTGACCACAACTGTAAATGTTCCAATGTGGATTATTTTTTTATGTTTTATGCATGTTATGTATAAACAGGTGTGCTGTGGTCTGTTCATTTGTGAAAAGTTGATCCTATTTCTTTCTGGTTCAACAGCAATACCAGAGCCAGGGGAAGATTCCCGGGTCACCAGGGCAAAGTACTTCATACGGGATGAGTTTCTGGTGTGTACAAAGGACAAATTCAAACAGGTAAAGCTTGTTTTACCTGTTTGAATTTGGTCCGTTTTTAAAATGAATCTATTTGTTTCTATACATATATAACTTTCATTTTTAATTCCCTTGAGCGGGGTAGCAGGAAGTGTGATACGTAGACTGAACCTAAACTATTAAATCTCATTTTTTTAAAAATCTGTTTGCAATTTTTTTTTTATTTTAAATTAACTGAGTAGTTATATAAAACCATTTAAAAACCACAACTTCTTCAGGATGACATCAGGTTAAAAGGCTTCTTTTGTCTTTTTTTTATTTAAACTTAAATTAACGTTTCTTCTTTAGTGAACAAAGTTTGTGCAAATTAAACAAATTTTGAAGGGAATGAGTGGAATTTTCCTCGTGAGCCCGAAGTTATTTGTTCTTAAAAGTTTTTTTTCTGTATAATTATGAACATGCAATGAAAAAATAAAAATAATGTTCAATGCAATGTTTGTACCTTCGTTAACTCACAAGTATCTTATAAGAAAAAGAGTCTAATTACTGGCAATAAATTATAATTTTTTTATTTTAATGGTTTAGCTATTTTAACTTTTAATACCAAATGAGCATAATGCCCAAATAAATAAATAACAGGTTTTTAAGTAGCTGCAATTGACAGAAACATCTAAGGAGTATTTCATAATTTAAAACTTTAAAAAGTAATTTAGATCGACAAATTATTCATAGAATCATTGACATCCTTTAGATAATTATTAAATTGTGATTTTTGTAAACCTAATTGGCCTAAAGCAAACAGCAGAAAACAAGTGAATCAGCAGTCAGCTGAACTAGTAACGTGTTGACAAACAGTTACTTAGAAGTCAAGAGAGAAAGATTTGGAAATGAAATGATAGATGAAGTCTGAAGTTGTGACATCATTCTGAATTGGAGAGTCAGTTGTAAAAGTGACGGGAAGTTTTAGCATGTGCTCCTTATGCAAACACAGAACTGACTCTGAAACGATTCTAACCCTGATCTGTGTCGGCTGACGAGTTAAATGCGTCGGCTCTAACTTGAGCTCGTTTCTGTTTTCCAGAGGATCAGCACAGCCAGCGGGGACGGAAGGCATTACTGTTACCCACACTTCACCTGTGCAGTCGACACAGAAAACATCCGCCGCGTCTTCAATGACTGTCGTGACATCATACAGAGGATGCACCTACGGCAGTATGAGCTTTTGTGATGCGCACGACCTGTTCACCCCCCACCCCTCCCCCTGCCACCACCAGTTTCCCAACCCACCCCTCCACTGTTACCAAATTCACCTAACAACCGAGCGAGTGAGCGGCTGACCGCCTGCCCTCCCCTCCACCCTGAAACAACTTCTCCTGCTTCAAGGAAGCAAAAACAAAAGTTGACTTTTTCTCTTCTTTCGTCAGAAATGAAAACTTTATCAGAAACTGTCTGAACTTGAACTTTGATCTGAGAAAGAGGGTGGAGACCAGCACTCTGATTTTAGCTCCCTCTCAAACAAAGACGAACACAAACTCACAGGTACACACACACACTACAGAAGAAAACATTCAGAACTTTGGACAGATTTTAATTCTAAACACTTAAATCATATAACAACAAAGTGCTGCTCTGAACGTTGGCAGAATCGCAGAGCGAGGGGTTTATTCACCGCGTGCTGAAGAGAAGCGGAGGGCTGTGGACGCAGACTGGCAAGCTAAACTAGAAGAGGGCTGTTAGCTTCTTTTGTTTTGTTTTCTTTGGGACTAATTGTGTAACGACCTGTGTGTGAACGTGACTCACATGAACTGCTCCTCAGATAATCAACCGAGAAAGGATGGCAGGAAACAAACAAAAAAATATCATATAATGCATAGAATCATGCATACCAGTGAACTTCATGCAGAGCAAAAAAATCCAACTTCTATCTATATATATATATATAGATATATATATAGATATTTATATATGTGTGTATATAAATATGTATATATATAAATAAAATATTATATATTCCTGTAATAACACAATTCAACTTTAAGTTTTTGTTCGTTTTTACCCCATGTTGTGTGTTTATGTACACTGTGTGAGAGATCTGCCTCTGTGCATCTCACCCCCCCCCCCCCTATACACACACAAACTATACATAATTGTCCCTCTTTGCTCCTGCTGCTATTTGACAAATATTCTTCATATGGAAAATAAAGGAGAGTTTTTATTAAATAAGGAAAACCTCTAAACAAATGAAGAACATGAAGTCAAAGACTTGCAGAGACTGGATGCAACAGGTTAACCTGGGATCACACTCAACCTCCTTGTCAGCTCCTTTCCTCCCTCTTTTCTCTCCTTACGTCTTGTTCCCTCACCACCTCCTCCTCCCCTGGCTTTAAGTATGTCTGTCTTTTTCTTTACTGCTGGACTATTATTCTTGTACAGACTGTAAAATGTATTATTTTGTACAACTTTATTGGAGAAAAGAAAATAACTTGTAAAAGATCCCTGTGCCTTGATCACGACTGTACGTGTGAAAAACAACAAGCTAAAACATGAGTTATATTTTCGCTGCGCTGTACAGACGGACGGGTCGGGGGCGCCTCGTCCGAACGAGCCCCGCCACCCACCTCCACCCCTCCCTGCACCGTGGCCTGGGAAGGTGAAGGAGTATCGAGTTGGGGAGGAGGCCTTTCGTCTGTTTGTTTTGGTTTTTTTTTCACATTTGTTAATTCATTTGTTTTGCTTTGACTCTTCTCTGGTTTATATAATAGGAATTTTAAAAAATGAAAAGGAAAACAATTCAAACTCACATTCTTAATGCTGTGTAGTAGAGAGATATTGATTCCTAACACTAAATATATATAAAATATATTTCAAATTTTATATTTTATATATATGTATTGTACACTTATACTGTTTATTCTGTGAGCGGACATATTTTTTTTTTCCATCAATAAGGCCCAGAAGGTTTGGGTTGCAAAGTGGTGGAAGTTAATGGTTTTATTTAGATTTTTATTCATCACTTATCGTTTTTATAAACAAATCACCCGTGCAATTTTATTTTAGCTTTAGCTAAGGGATAGGAAACTTTCCAGTTGTAAAACATTGGATTTTGTTTTACATAAACAATGTTTTTTTTACTCAAACAAGGAAAAAAAAAAACAAATAACAAAAATAAACGGTTTTAGTGTCTTAACATCCAGACTAATTAGGGTCTTTTATATTTAGCAATTAGGATAAACTGTTATCAAACTCAGAAAAATTAAAAGGTTTTATTTTAATAGAGCCTTTTAAATCCTAAATACAAATCACATAGGCATTCGCCCTCTTACAGGTTTCATCACAAAAACCATGTTCCGATCAACCATTTTGCACAAGATATTTTTTAACACAATCATAATGAAGCCACTGTGTGCATACAAATCTCCTGTTCCCTGAGCAGAATTTTATTAACATTTTTATGATATGATGGCCCCTGTCTTTTCTGTGAAGACGATGTTGGATTGTTTTCAGTGAAACACAAGTTCAACGTTTCTTATAACAAAAAAACGTACCAAAATATGAATGTGTGAGAATTCTTGACTACTACAACCCACTGACCTGCGTTCTTGAAGAGTAGTAGAATTTTAACTTTCAAACATTTCATATTTTAATCAACTTTTTTTCAGCAGTCCAAAGCTGTTGCCTTAATTCTTCAAATCTGTTGCAGAGAAAATGTAGAGGGGGAAAAAAAAAGTTATAATTATTCTTATTTCAACATTCTCACAACTGTGTTAAGGTTGACACTGAAGCTGCAGGGGTGAGTTTAATTTTAGCTCAGCATTTTAGGTCATGTCTGTATGTTTTACAAAACAGGATGTTGATATGATTGAGTCACATTGACTGTGATTTGCAAAAAAAAAAAGTCCTTTGTGCATCCAAACTACTCCATGAAGTTCATATTTGGGGCAAAGAAGATGGATTCAAAAATGTGCACAACACAATTTTATAGACCCATAAATGATGGATTTCTAAGAAATTAAAGCATTAATTCACCAGGTACCTACACCTAAACAAATTTTCTACAGATTTTAAGATTTTGGGCAGAAATTATACTATGCCTCGTTTTTTATGTGTACTCCAAATTGGCTTTTTTTGTACAAATTTGTACATAAATCTTTCTTAACCAGATTTTAAAGGTACACACAATGTCATGAGACTAGTAAAACAATCATAAACTAAACAAAATCTACACAGTTTTTACATTGATTTTTCTAATAATGTGTCCCTAAATTAAATATTTATATGCAAATTGTGAAATGTGCGTTAGTATCCATTAAACGGTCAATGAGAGTATATTAATCAATAATTCCTCGAAATGTCTACATCCACCGATCCACAAGAGGGAGACAGAGTTTAACACAAGACAATAATAAAAATAAAACACGTGGGCCAACCCGGAAGAAGGAGCTACAACGAAACCCCGCCTCCACCCTTCCATGCATTCGCGCGCTTCACCGCTCCGTCCGTGGCCGTGGTTCTCCGCTCCTCCGCGGCTGGAGAGAACTCGCCGTTAGCGGGCTGCAAGACGAGAAAGCCCAGCAGCAAGCAGACATGAGCACAGCGGGCGACGCTCGGGCCGGTCCTGCCGCTGGACCCGTCCAGCAGGGACTGAAAGAGGCTCTGATTGAGACGCTAACCGCTATCCTGTCCCCGGTTCAAGAAGTGCGCGCTGCCGCAGAGGAGCAAATCAAAGTACTGGAAGTGACTGAAGGTGAGTGATGGTCAAATTTCTGGAGGCTACATTGACGAGCTACCGATGATTAGTTTCCCGGTGGTGTCACTTTTATAACGGTGGAGTGTTGCTTTGTGTCAGCCTGTCACTAGATTGGTAACTCCGCTAACAACCACAACGTTAGCAGAACTGCACCGAGTCCCTGTCGCTAACGTTAGGCCATATTCTCGGAACTTACTGACGTCCAATATAAATCAGCTTGAAAGCTCGTAAAAAGTTTCGCCCCGTTCTCAGGTTTGCTTTAAAAATGACAGGTCGGAGCGACCCGAAGCTAGGCGGCGTTTAGTGTAATCATTAGCCATAACCTAGCTCCTAAGTTATTTGCAGCACATGGGAAAATGTGTGGACCGAACCCCGGCCTCAGCAACAAGATGAACCCCAGACAGTTTATGCATTCGATATTAAAATTACCTTTACGACGACAACTCATAATAACTTACTCCTCAGTCGCTATGGCAACCATTGAGAATCTCTTGACAGATTTTCCCGCGAAGTCGTCTCCCTGAGGGGTTTCACCCACTGATCCCGCCGGACATGCTGCCAGCTTTCTGCATCATCAAGAATAAATACCAGAAAGGAAAAGACAAGAGGGTTACTCATGAAAGTTAGCAGCATTACCACTTGAATATGAATTCAGCTACACCTAAATAAGGCTTTAAGTGCTACATCTAGTTTCGGAATGTAGATGCATCTAAATTAAAAGGAGATGCTCACAAGTAGATGTAGAGGAGCCCAATGTGGTAAACTATTAACATAAACAAAATACTGATTTATTTTAAACTTTATCAAATTGTGCAGTTTGAAAGTCTGTTCCAGATGTATTGATGTGTAACATGAAAAAAACAAGAGAACTGGCAGCTATTCACAAATTTTCCTTAATTTAAAGCCAAAACTTTGCAACAAACAGTGGCTTACTTTCACAATATAGATAAAATGGTTTACACAGTAACTGTAGTTCATGCTCTCCACTAGACTTTCCATTGTGCTGTAGTTCTCATCCTGCAGCTTAATTGTGCACACTGTTTGTCCATCATGCATAAGCGTTACAGCAAGGCCGACCCTTTCCCCTGGCCCCCCTCTAAGGCAGGATTGTCAGCATTAACATTGTCTTCTGGCGCCTGATGTCACTCTTGGTAAAACCCAGTTAGTTTGATGCTGAGCCTGAATGGCAGGGGTGAATCAGTTTGCTCTCTTTCATTGTTCTTTTTGTCTTTAATCAAATTGTGTTGTTGCTCTTTCTGGTTATGTGCAAAAACATGCTCTAATATCAATTTCCAGCTGATTGTTTATCTGTATATTTACAATGTTATGTCATGCCTTCCCTCTGGTGATGCTCATGTTACAGAGTTTGGTGTCCACCTGGCCGAACTCACAGTTGACCCTCAGGGAGCACTTGCCATCCGTCAGGTGAGCAAAAAAACAAACAAACAAACATTTGGGTCCAAAGCTGTTTTATAAAGCTGTTGAACATGACCTGTGTATGTTTGCTCCTCTTGCTCTGACTCAGTGATTCAGGTGCAGTTTCACCAACATCTGTTTGTTTGTCTTTGCAGTTAGCATCGGTCATTCTCAAACAGTATGTGGAGACTCACTGGTGCTCCCAGTCAGAAAAGTTCAGGCCTCCTGAAACCACAGATCAGGTACAACAATCCTCACTGAATAATGGAGTTTTTACTTAGATCAGTTTTATTCACTAGAGGTGTTTAAATCCTCAATCTGCCTGAAACAAATCTAATTAGTTCTTTCTGATTAAATTAGTTGAGAGTGGGGATGAAGATGTAAAACTTGCTACATAGTTCAGGATCAGTCCACGTTTTGCCTTTTTAAAGAGTTATTTAAAATTATAAATTTCATCCCTGAAGGATTAGACAGCAGATCAAATTTTTGTTCTCTTACAGGCTAAAGCTGCCATCAGGGAGCTGCTGCCAAATGGTTTGCGGGAATCGATTAGCAAAGTTCGCTCAAGTGTCGCCTATGCTGTGTCAGCCATTGCTCACTGGGACTGGCCTGAAGCGTGGCCTCAGCTTTTCACCCTCCTGATGGAGATGCTGGTCAGTGGAGACATTAATGCTGTGCATGGGGCCATGAGGGTCCTCACAGGTATGTAAAAGCTGAACAAGCTCTTTCTTTTATTCTGTAGTGATTCCAGACTACAATTCAAGATCCTTAAACCTGTTTTAAGCTATCACTTCAGATCTGATTGAGACTAAAGGGAATGTTAAATGAATCTCATATTATTTTTATACATTCTGAACTTTTATTTTGTAGTACTCTATTTAACAAGTTTTCGTCTTAGTATAACTAGTATTTGATCCTAAAATGATGCTTATAAATTGTGTTTTTACAGTGAACTGTTGTACTATTGCTACATGGCTAACAGGATAATTTTCCTGCTGTTTCCATTTGGGGTTTTAAAGCAGAGCTTTAAAATTAGTTGTTTTTAATCACGTTTTGAGGATTTTGATTTTGTTTTGTCTTCCAAGTAAATACCACATTTAAGGCACAATCAAAAAGTTTAGAAACTGTAAAATAAAGACCAATCTGATTTAAATTTGGCTGTTATTTTTTATTTTCTAGATGTCTTGTGACGCATTGACGTACAACTCTGGCACACTTAGGTCACTTCCTGTTCTTTACTGCATTTGTGTTTTGCTTTGAATTGCCCACACCGTGCTAAAACAGTCATCTTTAGCTAGAAATTTGTTGGAGATCATAGTTTATGTGGTTAACGGTGATTTCTGAAAGTACAATGTGTTGATCAATGCAAGACTGTTTTGGATTTTAATTGATTTTATTGTTTTTTTTTATTACACCTGATAAGATGGAAATTGTGTCGTAGATGATTTATTAATTTAACAACTATTTTTATTCAGAATTTACTCGAGAGGTGACCGACACACAGATGCCACTGGTGGCTCCAGTCATCTTACCTGAGATGTACAAGATCTTTACCATGGCAGAGGTGAACTTACATTTTACTTGTCAGGAGTAAAAGTGTGTGGCTGTTTTCTCTTGAAGAAAAAAATGATAGGATTTTATGTTTTGTTGTGTACACAAACTTTACACACAGAATGAAAGCTTTCTGTTACTGATGACATTTAATCCTTCATGTTTCTACAGGTTTACAGCATCCGTACCCGATCCAGAGCAGTGGAGATTTTCACCACTTGTGCCAACCTCATCTGTGCTATTGAAGAACTTGAAAAGGTAATTTATACATGGGATCATTCTCTCTTAAGTACTAAAAAAAACCCCACTAATAATAAAAAATCTTAATCTCTTGAACTTTAAGTTTATGACCATAGGTAAGGTTAGGAGTTATATACTGACTGCTAAACAGAGAGCTTCACCTTGCAGCTCAGTTCCCTCTCCACCACAACAGACTGGCACAGAGTCTGCAATACTGCAGAAGCTGTACCTAATTTTGTGGCTGACCTTTTTTTTAATGTCAACTCTTGACGTACAGGTGCTGGTCATAAAATTAGAATATCATGAAAGCATTTATTAAATTAATTCCGTTATATTAATTCATTACACACAGACTGATATATTTCAAATGTTTATTTCTTTTCATTTTGATGATTATAACTGACAATTAATGAAAACCCCAAAGTCAGTACCTCAGAAAATTAGAATATTACTAGACCAATACAAAAAAGGATTTTTAGAAATATTGGCCAACTGAAAAGTATGAGCATTACAGCACTCAATACTTAGTTGGGACTTCTTTTGCCTGGATTACTGCAGCAATGCGACGTGGCATGGAGTCGATCAGTCTGTGGCACTGCTCAGGTGTTATGAGAGCCCAGGTTGCTCTGATAGTGGTCTTCAGTTCTTCTGTATTGTTGGGTCCCCATAGATTTTGTATGGAGTTAAGGTCAAGCGAGTTTGCTGGCCAATTAAGAACAGGGATACCATGGTCCTTAAATCAGGTACTGGTAGCTTTGGTGCTGTGTGCTGGTTTCAAGTCTTGTTGAAAAATGAAATCTGCATCTCCATAAAGTTGGTCAGCAGCAGAGTGCATGAAGTGCTCTAAAACACCCTGGTAGACGGCTGCATTGACCTTGGACCTCAGAAAACCCAGTGGACCAACACCAGCAGATGACATGGCACCCTAAACCATCACTGACTGTGGAAACTTTACACTGGACCTCAGGCAACGTGGATTCTGTGCCTCTCCTCTCTTCCTCTAGACTCTGGGACTTTGATTTCCAAAGGAAATGCAAAATTTACTTTCATCAGAGAACATAACTTTGGACCACTCAGCAGCAGTCCAGTCCTTTTTGTCTTTAGACTAGGCGAGACGTTTCTGACCCTGTTGTTCAAGAGTGGCTTGACACAAGGACTGCGACAGCTGAAACCCATGTCTTCATACGTCTGTTGGTGGTGCTTCTTGAATAGGGTTGGGCATCGTTTGAATTTGAACGATTCCGGTTCCTCACTTGGATTTCGCAGTTCCCAACGATTCCCAATTTCGATTCTTTATAGAGGCAGGGTCAACAAAGTTTACATGGTTTAAATGAGGTAGCTAACCAGAGTTCTTTGTAGATGAACATATGTTATGAATTTACAGGGGTACTCTGCAAAACTTGTCCATCTAAACAAATCGTACACTTCCAGCCAAAGAGCATTTTTATCTTGTTTTGAGACGATATACTAAGCAAGAGCAGAATGTGTTTGTTATTAATCTTGTTGGCCTGGAAATGTTTTCCTCATTTCAAGTCTTACTGAGCGCAATTGTTTTACTGCACTGGCAGATTATTTCACTTAGTTTGACAATTTGAACACCAACTCAAATTGGTGTTTGGCAGCTCACCTGGATTTTTTTCTTCGTTGGTATTGGGCAGCTTATTTTTCCAGATGGGGGACTGGGTATTGAAACTAAGTATCGAAATTTAAAAGTACGAACGATTCCGGGAAAATTGAAACATTGGTCCCGGTTCCAATCGATACTCGAGACTCAATGTCCAAGCCTATTCTTGAAGCACTGACTCCAGCTGCAGTCCACTCTTTGTGAATGTCCCCCACATTTTTGAATGGGTTTTGTTTCACAATCCTCTCAGGTGCAGTTATCCTTATTGATTGTACACTTTTTTTCTACCACATCTTTTTCTCCCCTTCGCCTCTCTATTAATGTGCTTGGACACAGAGCGCTGTGAACGTCCAACCTCTTTAGCAATGATCTTTTGTGTCTTGCCCTCTTTGTGCAAGGTGTCAGTGGTTGTCTTTTGAACAACTGTCAAGTTAGCAGTCTTCCCCATGATTGTGTAGCCTACAGAACTAGACTGAGAGACCATTTAAAGGCCTTTGCAGGTATTTTGAGTTAATTAGCTGATTAAAGTGTGGCACCAGATGTCAGTTATACTCATCAAAATGAAGAGAAATAAACATTTGAAATATATCAGTCTGTGTGGAATGAATGAATGAATATAATATACAGGTTTCACTTTTCTGATGGAATTACTGAAATAAACTCTTTCGTGAGATTCAAATTTTATGACCCTTACATGTAGGTCATGGGTTGACATCTTTTTTTTAGGTCAACCCATGTATATAATGTTTAAATTCTGGGGAAAAATCTGAAAAATTTCTGCATCAGAAAATTCACAAGTTTTGTTATGCTCTTATATTTTGTTGCTAGATTTTAAATTGATGTTGGTCAAAACTTTAGCACATATGTTTTTATGTAAATAAAGGTGTAAAATGTGTGTGTTGCTGTGTGTAGGGTGCAGCTAAAGCTTTGATCTTCCCGGTGGTGCAGCAGTTCACAGAAGCATTCGTTCAGGCTCTGCAAATGCCTGATGGTCCTTCATCTGATAGTGGCCTCAAGATGGAAGTCCTCAAGGTGAGAAGCAAAGAGTCTTCAGGAAATTGCCCAGAGAGAGACTTGAATATCATAAATCATAAATAGAAGATGTTAATTACAAGTTTTATGATGTTACAATAAAATTTAATTTCCTCTCTTCTTGCCTGCATGCACTGTTTTATTATTAGTAATTTGTCAGTTTCTCACTTACATTTCTCTTCAGTGTTATTACACTTAAATGTATATTTCGTGTTCTTTTTTTCTTCCACAGGCAGTAACAGCATTAGTGAAGAACTTCCCGAAGCCCATGGTGTCTTCTATGCAGCAAATTTTACCAATTGTATGGAATACTCTGACTGAAAGTGCAGCTTTATATCCTTTACGATATCAGCTTATACTTTTTACATTCATTGCTTTTTGTTTCGTCTTTTTACAGCAGCCTTTCAAACCACTAATCCACATTACTGCACTCTGCAGCATTGTTGTATGGATGTAAGGACATCTTGTAATGACAATAATAAAAGTAAAATGTTCCTTAGCTCGTTGTTTACTTATGTAAGAACAGAAGTCAACTACACAGAGGAAGTTGACGATCCTGTAGATTCAGATGGTGAGACATTTATTTCTTCCCATCCAATTAAATTGCCTTTTCTTTCTCTTTAGCATTTTTACTGATGTTGAATTTTCTTTTTTTTTTTCTTTTTTTTTAGGTGAAGTTTTGGGCTTTGAAAATCTGGTGTTCAGCATCTTTGAGTTTGTCCACACGCTGCTGGAGAACAACAAGTTTAAGACCACAGTGAAAAAAGCTCTGCCTGAACTCATCTACTACATCATCCTCTACATGCAGATCACTGAAGACCAGGTGAGGAAGGCCTGAAACAAACGCACATTTCTGTGAAAACGTGACCGCAAAATGCTGCGTGCGTTTGATCGTGTGCTGTGTTGTCTAATAAGATCAAAGTGTGGACGGCAAACCCTCAGCAGTTTGTAGAAGACGAGGACGATGACACTTTCTCCTACTCAGTCAGGATCTCTGCTCAGGACCTGCTGCTGGTGAGATTAAAGCAAAAATATCAAAGTTATTATAAAGTACATTGAGGTATATTCAGAATTATTAGAGTTTTGGGTTTTCAGTCTGCTTCTGTTTGTGATTGCTGATTCTTGTTGCAGGCTGTGGCTGCAGAGTTTCAGAATGAGAGCGCAACAGCACTGGCAGCAGCAGCAACCAGACACCTCCAGGAGGCAGAGCAGGCTAAAAACAGTGGCAATGAGCACTGGTGAGCAAACACTCCCAACATTGATGCTGGATGACACAGAGTTTGGCTTTGAGCACTTTAAAATCATTTCTTTTTCTGTCTTTCATTAAATGACAATGCACACTTTGAGAAGGGAAAACAAAAAAACATAATCTTTTTTTTCCTTTTAAACCAGGTGGAAGATTCACGAGGCCTGCATGTTGGCTTTGGGTTCAGTAAAAACCATCATCACAGAAAACGTGAAGAACGGTCGTATCCAGTTTGACATGCATGGGTTTCTGGCTAGTGTCATCCTTGCTGATCTCAATCTGCCAGGTGAAACTCAAATAAGTCACAGTGGGTCAAGTTTGTGATTCTGATCAGGTCAGCAGAAAAATGCAAAGCTAAAACTCCACAAGCATACATAGTTCTGCAAAATATCAATACGGATTTATACTAAAGGTTGATATAGTTTCAATATTAATCTCATAACCTAAAACAGTCATCCTTTGTATCCCATTTCTAACATAAAACATGACAAAAATTATTCAAAAACAAACTGAATGTGCAATATTTAAAATCCTCTAATGGAGTCATTGTGTTGTAAGAAACTAAGATGTATATTCTGATTCATTTCACATCACTATAAAGTGAATCATTACTTTTTCTCTGCTCCTTTTATGAGTTGCCACTGTGGTCATCTGCCTCCGTTTCACTCTAATAATGATTTGCATATTTGTGCTGGCAAAGATTTTACACTGAATATCTTTCCTGTTTATCTAGGCTTTGGACCAACACCTACACTGGCTTGTAGCCCTCTGTAGCTTGTTTACCATATTTTCTGTTTAATCAGATGAAATGAACAACGCGGTTAAGACAGTTTTAAGTCTGGGCCCAAAGATTTGCAATTGCATCTGTAGTTTCTAAACTAAAATGTTTAGCATGGCTACAAAATGTCTGGTTTAGTTTTTAGTGCTTTTAGCTTCTTTTTGCTAAATTATATTTGTTTGAAGGTTTTCTTGTTTAGACTCTAAAGTGTTTTTGTTGGTTCCTTCTTTCAATTTTTTGGGAAGAAAGAAAAGGCAGAGACAAAAATAAAGTCTCTTTTTTTTTAAATATATTTTCTCTTCCAGCTGCGTCTCCTTTCCTCCTGGGTCGAGCTCTGTGGGCAGCCAGTCGCTTCACGGCAGCCATGTCTCCTGAGCTCATCCAGCAGTTTCTCCAGGCTACTGTCAGCGGCCTCCATGAAAGCCAGCCGCCGTCCGTCCGCATCTCCGCGGTCAGGGCCATCTGGGGGTGAGCTGGGTTTTATTTACGGTCATAACTTAGATACACATTGTTTGCTTTAATGACAAAGTCAAAAGCACAAAATAGAATTTCAACTTTGAACTAAAATGACCATTTCTAAGTCACACTACACACTTTGTTATAGATTTTATCCCTAATTAATTGTAATGAGGTAATAAACTGGAATTAATACTTTTTTATTGGAGTACCCCCGTCTGTCTTTGTACAGGTACTGTGATCAGTTGAAGCTGTCAGAAAGCACACTTGTTCTGCAGCCGTTCCTCCCCAGCATCTTAGAGGGACTGGTCCAACTCGCTGCACAGTTCAGCTCAGAAGTTCTCACACTTGTTATGGAAACACTGTGCATCGTCTGCACCGTCGACTCAGTCTTCACCACCAGCGCTGAAAATAAAATCTGCCCCCTCACTATCGCCATTTTCCTTAAATATAACAATGGTAATAATGCAGCTCTGTGAGCCACATTCTGTCATAAGTTTTATTATATTCTCAGAATTTAAATGTTACAACTCTTAAAGTGTCTCTTGTTTCTTTAGGCATTGGATTCACTTTTTCCTCTATTATTAGCTAAATTGAATGCTCTCTCTCTTCCCAGAAAGCTTTCAGAAGAAGGCGTATGTCTCAGTTAAAAACACACCATCTTTTTTCAGGATCTGTCTCCCCTATCGCCTGCAGATCCTGTGGTGGCCTCTCTGGCTCAGGACATCTTCAAGGAGCTGGCGCAGATCGAAGGCTGCCAGGGCCCAATGCAGATGCGTCTCATACCCACGTTGGTCAGCATCATGCATGCTCCACCTGACAAGATCCCCACTGGACTCTGTGCCGTAAGCAGTCACAGCCAACATTTCTAACACGTTCTTTACTTCTAGCATTTGTGTATTAAGTGTAGTGTGGAAAATATATGACCCATCACATCAAATTGAGGATTAAGTCCAATTTGGTCAAAATGAGCTAATTACATTTTCAGATTTTTGGCTTTAAAAGCTATATTTTGATACCTGGATCATCCTGATATCTTAAGTGGATCCAGAGATATCACTTAATTTGTCGTCTTGGTTACAATAAAACAATATTTAGTCTGAATCCTAATTGTTTATAATTTTAATAATAATTTTTTAATGTTACTATAAAGAGGAAACTTCAAATAGTATTTTATTATTGAAATTTCCCAGCTGGAAAGAAAAAAATCTTTGCTGCCTAAAGGGAAAATCTCAAAATTTTAACGTGTTTTTCATCAAAATCAGGTTTTTTGTTGCTAATGATCAAAGAAGTTATTGAAACAAAATTTTTTGAATTATTTTACAGACAATTCAATCAAATGTTACATTAATAAAGCATTTATTCATTATATTTTGATAAAATGCAATTTTTGCAAACATTTTACTCAAAACAATATATCTGCCTTTTTCTCCACATCCTACTTTTACATTTAATCCTCGTTTCGATGTGATGGGTCACATATTATCCTCTTGTTACAAAAGTAAAGAGAAGTCTCAAGATCAACAAAAAAACAACACTCTACTGTCTCTTTAAGATGGAGTTCAAGGACAAAGTTCTAACTAATTGTGCAGAGATAAATATTGTTTCCTGCGACTTTAAATTGTTTCTCTCTATGCTGCTCTGTCCAGACATCCATAGACATCCTGACCACAGTGGTCCGAAACACTAAACCCCCTCTGTCAGAGATGCTGGTGTGTCAGGCGTTCCCTGTGGTAGCACAGTGCACCTTACGCACCGATGACAACACAATCATGCAGGTAAGCAGAACTAAACATTTCATGCAAGTTCTCCTTATCCAGACATGAGCACGATAACTTTTGTTGTTTAAAATTTCAAATTTATTGCATCAGTGCTGAAAATGATTTTATTCTCTCCTTGCTAAGAACGGAGGCGAGTGTCTGCGGGCGTACGTCTCGATGGCCCTTGAGCAAATCGCCCAGTGGAGGGACGAGCAGGGGAACAGTGGACTGTGGTACGTCATGCAGGTGGTGAACCAGCTTCTGGACCCCCGGACTTCAGAGTTCACGGCTGCCTTCGTGGGCAGGTTGGTGTCCACGCTGATCTCTCGAGCAGGAACAGAGCTCGGGGAACAGCTGGACCAGATCCTGCGAGCTATTCTGAGCAAAATGCAACAAGCCGAGACTCTGAGTGTCATGCAGGTATGGAGAAAATAATATTACGCTGAATTAAACCAGATGTTTTATATACTTTCAGTACCTCACTGTCTCTCTTCTGTCTTTATCTTTTGTAGTCTCTGATCATGGTCTTTGCCCACCTGGTTCACTCTCAGCTGGAGCCTCTGCTGGAGTTTCTCTGCAGTTTGCCAGGCCCGACAGGGAAACCTGCCCTGGAGTTTGTCATGACGGAGTGGATGAGCAGGCAGCATCTTTTCTATGGACAGTACGAGGGTAAAGTCAGGTCAGGCCCCCTTTACTAAATGTCTGCTTTAACTTTTAGTGCCTTTAACTGTTTTGCTAATTATTTATAAAGTAGATTCCCTTTATTCTGCTGCATCCATATTGAGAAATATGACAATACAAGTGTCACTGTGCATGTCTATAATCAAAGACACTTTATAAAGTTCTCCTTTGTAAATAACTATTTGCTAAACATGAATTTGAGTTTGTGTTGATAATTAGTTATTGTGCTCTTTAAGTTTTCTGATTCTGAAACACACAAGCTTTTGTTCATCTTTTTATTTCCTTTATCCTTGCAGTACTGTTGCGTTGTGTAAGCTACTGCAACATGGTATCAACACCGACGACAAACGTCTTCAAGACATCATGGTGAAGGGAGAAGAAATTTACAACCCTGAGGAAGGCATCCGTACGCGCGCCAAATCTGCTAAGAGTAAGACCCGATGATCTTAAATTGTGCTACAAAAATCTGTAGTTTTTGTTTAATATTTTCTATATTATGTTCAACAGACCCGGAGCGCTGGACCAACATTCCTTTGCTCGTGAAGATCTTCAAACTGATAATCAACGAGCTGTCGACTGTGGTTGAAGCAAACGCCAGCAGAGGAAACGCAGCAGACTGGAGCCAAGGTGAGTGGAAACTGTGCAAATGACTGCAACATTCTTTAACACATTCTTTATTCATGCAATAAGTTTTTGTTTTGTTACATTTTTCTGATCCTATCCGCATTGAGGAGCACATCTTGGTTTGTTGAAATAAGAAATGAAGGTTTCAATCAATTTTCATTATAAGCCTGTTTACAATAATGCTCATTAGTCTAATTCACACAACAGTTGGTGTTTCAAACACTGTCCACAAAGACCGACCGATGTTTGCAACGTTTATGAATGACAGCTGGTGATTTCAACACGAGGTGGCAAAGAAAAATGACAGCTGACATCATCTGTGGAAGGAACTAACTCCCTGTCCTGTGATTCTTCCCACAGGTTCAGATAAACTGCATGAATAAAAAATGAGGCTGGTGTTAGAAAATATATTCAGTGACTTCGTGTTGTGGTTCTCAGGGCTATGAAAATAAAAACAGGTTTTTAGAAGGTGGCTCATCTAATTGGTAGACGTGTTAAAGTGTTTTTAAAGGTGACGTGAACTCTGACAGATTTTTTTTGTTTGTTTTTTTAATTTTATTTTTTAAGTGTGTGATCTTGAGGTAGTCCCCAGGCTTGTTGTGTTGTTTTGATCTAAAACAGCCGAGTTTAAAGCTCAATGGGACAAATTCTGTTGTCCCATTGTTGTAATCTCAGAAATCCCATCAAAAAAAGCAGCTTTAAATATCAGGAAATCTGTAGTACGGCAACTTTTTATTGGCTGATTAAGTTTGCTGTTAATTTATTTTTTTAATGTCTCATTGTTCCTTAAAGATAAAGCAACCATTTCATAAAAAACTGTTTCCATTTCTCTCAGATTCCAGCGGGATGTGGGATGACCAGGAGGGGGAGGAGGAGGGGGAGGAGGAGGAGGATGAAGACGAAGGGTTGGCAGGGCAGCTGCTCTCTGAACTCATTGCCTCTAACAAATATGGTAAGAAAGTCTCCTCTCTTATTGTTATGTCTTATAACTCTTTACTTCTTTCTTGGTGTTCCAGGTAGAACATCATTACAAAAATAAGCTGCTTTTTTTTTTTTATAGATGATGATTATTATGAAGATGATGATGAGGATGATCCAGATGCCTTGAAAGATCCCATATATCAGATTGATCTACAGGTAAATGCTCTTTAAAATTTTTTAGTTTGATATGATTTTACATTTAAACATCAATGAGAATAATAAATGTTATTTGGCTTTTCTGAACAACAAGCTTTTGGGTTAAGCCGCCTTGAAGCCAAAGT
Source organism: Cynodonichthys magdalenae (assembly GCA_031762555.1). Taxonomy (NCBI): domain Eukaryota; kingdom Metazoa; phylum Chordata; class Actinopteri; order Cyprinodontiformes; family Rivulidae; genus Cynodonichthys; species Cynodonichthys magdalenae. The sequence continues at coordinate 15,407,719 of JARVJO010000365.1, forward strand.
CTCAAAAGTAGAAATAAAAAAATTACAAAATGATACTGACTTTACTGATTAATAAAACAAGAACAGTTTGCATCAATTTTTTGTCTATAGATGAGTCTTAATAAAACTTATTCAAACGCAAACTGATTTATTCTTTCATGCTTTTTTTTAATCTGCTGATATTTGATTCTCTTACCTGTCTCCTCCTCAGGCTTACCTGACAGATTTTTTAACACAATTTGCCCAGCAGCCGTGTTACAGCATGTTCTCAGGCCACATCAACAACGCCGAGAGACAAACCCTGCAGTCCATAGGCTTGTAGTCGTGCTTTTGATCACTTCGACATGTCATCGTCCATCTTCCTCTGTGACTTTACTCTCACAATGAATTAAAACATAAAGAAAAGGGCAGAGGAAAGTGAATGAGGAGGGAAGAGACTTATGCACTTGCCCTTGACCTCCCTGTTTCTTCATAATAAGATGAAGAACATTGAAGATGTGAGGTTTTTGAAGAGGAAAATGACTACTTGCGTCTCTAAACAAAGATCATCAAAGGTCTCCATTTTAGGAAAATTTCAACTTGGATGAGAGATTGAAAGCTCTTCACGAAGAGGGACATGAATCACGATACATGGCTGGACTATGCCATTTAGATAGTAATTTTCATGTTTTGTATAAACTGACTGAAAAAAAACATGGAAAAAGCTTCCAAGAAACTTTACATTGAAGGAAAAAAAAGTGTTTTTGCAAGCAAGAATCGTTGGTGGCCTTATATTCCAGAAAACTGACAGTTTCTGACAGGGTAAAAAAGGAAAAGTTCTTAGACCGGACATCATATCTGAGGGTATTGTATCTTTGGGAATTCGCACTGTTGCCATGGTGATTCAAAGCTTTGTCATTTCCTTAAACCTATCACAATTTAGAATAAAACAGTTTCTAAATAAAGGTCCCAGAAAGACATTTCCACATTTTTTCTGCTGTCTTTATTAATATCTAAAACTAATAAAAGTAATTTAAAAATGCTATTAACTGGGATGTGTAATTGTTTTGAATGTATTGTGATTTGTTACATTTAGTCAATGAAAACTCATGATGTAAAGCAATGAAAAATTAACTGCTATATCTACCAGTTTGGTCATTTATGTAAATATTTTACTCCAACATCTCAACTTCCAAAGCTCAAACTAGTCTCTAAAGCCGGACACTTAAATATAATTTCTGTGGCTCAATTATAATGTAAGATATTTGTGTTTTTGATTTTTTTTCTTTAAGAGACTAAACCATTTTCAGTCCATGAGGGTGGGGTTTAAATAAGATGCGTTCTGGACTACTCGGACACTGTTGATGTGTCAGTAAAATGGAGGCTCAGATTTCGTATTTGAAGAAGAGATCCTTGTGCTTCCAGCTGTAACTACTGCTAGAATATTTTATCTGAAACGACATCCTTATAAACAACAACAAAAGAAGTCTCGCTTTACGGTGAAATGGTTTATAATAAATAAATCTCAATGTTTCATACGGTCAGTGAATGCACCATCCTTGTCCCGACTGAACGGCGTCACAGTCCAGATGTGTCATTTCGAGCATCGGCTCTTTCTAGTCCCGTCTCCTATCATCATGCTGTTTGCAAACCAGGATTATATGTGAGAACGACAGTTAGTCTCGACTGTGTTTCTGGGTTCACACCGATGAAGGCATATTCCTTTTAAAAGACTAGAGCTCGCAACGAATTCACGATGGGAATCGTGGTCTTACCGACGGGCAACATGTCCCTCGTTTCGTTGACTTTGGCGCTGCTCGCCGTCGTCTCCTGCGTCCCTCTGGGTAAGAGATTATGGCTTCGCAGCCAGGCCGCACCGCTGCTGACGGTAACGGTGAAGCTGGCTCCGCAGGACCGTTATTTACGCTATTTATGTTATTTGTCACCGATATTTTCTGTTGCCTTGTGGCTGTGTACTTCTGACCCTCTGAACTCGAGGTTCATTTTAGGCCTAAAAAAAAAGGAAAACTCAGCTTTTTCCGACAGTTTGTATCAACTAACGTGTCACAAAAACAGCGTTACAACTAGGCCTGCAAGTTGACTTGTTTAGTTTGGAATTCTCCCACAGCCCGATGATGTTAGTTTGGGAAATCTATATTTTTTTTCAGTTCTCAAAAATAATTAACTGTAAAATAGCTTCATGCTCACTTTACCACTTAAAGCTACCATGAAGCTACTAAATGTAAAATATCCTGTGATCCTTGATTTAGATAATGCTAATTATTTTCCACTTAATGCATTTAGATATTTTTGAAAATACTATGGTGTTTTCTATTAAATCCCATCTTGATTTCTGGAAAATTGTGAATAAATCCTTTAGGGTGTCAATTCAGCTATAGCTCAAAATTACAAAATAAGTTTTGTTTTATTTTAAAAATTGGGAAAGTGACTGCATTTTGATGTGTAAACTGTACAAGAAATGTAAAAAGGAGCAGGATCAGAAGAAATGTTAAAGCTGCTGCCACTGGCCCAGTTGAAGTCACCATGGTAACCACACACTTGTCACTCCCTGACTGCCAGGTTAATGAGAGGCAGAATGCCTCAAACAGTTCTTATGCAAAAACTATAAGTTGGAGCTTACAAATTCTCGACCTTTGAAATGGCTGAAGAGACATCACACATGTGACTCTGAGCTACTCCTCAGTATCAAAAGGACGCCCTCTTCAGAGGTTTTCCAGGCATGATGACCCACTGGTAGGAGACTCTGGTGCAGACCCAGAACTCTCCGGAGGGATTTTATATCCTCTATGGCTTGGTAACACCTTGTGATCCCCTAGGAGGATCTGTAAAGTGTCATTGGGCAGAGGGATGTCTGGGTTTCCCTCCTGGGCCCCGTTCCCCACGTGACCCGACCACAGCAGAAACAGCAGAAGATGAATAGATGAATAAAATATATCTGAAGTCTGAAAGCTTGGGTGTTCAATCTGAATTCTGGAGGATTTGAGAGAAAACCTTTTAAAAAGTCTTACAGCAATAAAAAAAAAAACATACTGGGCGAAAGAAGACAAAAACCCCTAGGGCTCACTGTTATGTGAGACTCAAAGACATTAAGACATTTACAAAAGAGTAGAGAATAGAATAGAATAGAATAACTTTATTGTCTGTCCCAGGTGGTGACAGAAATTAGGGGATGCTGTCCAGAGGTGAATTTAATGCACAATGTCCATGTGTTGTTTATTGGTGCTTTAAAAACAACAACTCTGAATTCAAAAATAGTTGACATGACATTTGACTTTATCTAACTGACAGTGATTGTAAAGTGTTGTAGAATAGAGTCTGTTTATTCTTCTTAGTAACTACTTCTTAACCTTAAATCGGCTTGCATCCTCCGCCGCAGCGAAGTGTGCTGAATAATGCATTTTATCCCTAGTTTGTATAAAACTGGAAAAAAAATGTAAGACAGAAGTGTCGGCGAATGTTTGAAAGACACTTATTTTTCCTGAAGGCACAGCAACTTCGAGTGAACTGTCAAGACATCCCCAACTGTGATAAAACAACCATTACAACAATTAAAAGAGGTTTTAGGAATAAGTTCAGTTTCTTTAATTTTTATCTTCGTCCTTCTCTGCGCCTCGTGATTATCAGATCTGCTGTGTCTTGACTCGGGTGTTGATTCTCTTTGTTTTGCAGTCAGTGGGAACGAGGACTGTCTGTGGTATGTGGATAAAAATGGCACCTGGCACAACGGCTTTGACTGCCCTCTCATCACATTCTGCTGCGGGAACTGCCACCGGCGCTACTGCTGTCTGGACGCCTTCAAGATGATCACGGAGAGGGAGCAGAAACGCTGCATGCTCTTCCAGTTCAGGTGAGGACAGAGGCAGCAGGGTTGTAGTTTAATTACTTAATTATTAATTAGTTCGACTCTTAAAGCTATCATTGCTGTGGGCTGTAATGTTGTTCTGGTCTTTAAAAAATGACTTCTGGCAGGTGAAACAAGATCTCTGGCAGCAAAAATAAGAAATTAGTATTTTTGAGAATAGTAATTAAAAATATATAAGTTAGTTAGATTTTTAGTTAGAAAAATGTATTCATTTCATTAAAAAAAAAAAAACACATTTCATACAACAAAGCAATACAAATATAAATATCTGCCCCCATTTTCAATAAATTTCAAACAAAAATAATCAAATAATAAAACAAAACAAAAAATTCAACTACTCAAACAGTAACTCTCACAATACAAATTAAACCATTACATATTTGTTTAACAATTTAACTTTGATCATTTTTTTAAACAAATTTATTGAATCAATACTTTTATAATCATTTTCTGAATTATTCCATAGTCTTATTCCTTTGACCGAAGGGCTTCTGTCCTTCAAATTTGTTCTGATTTTTGGCTTTACAAACGTTTCCAGTCCCTTAAAAAATAGCAGCTTTCCCTCTTAACAAAATTGGATTGAGTGTTCGAAGGTAACACATTTTTATGAGCTTTATACATAATCTGCAGAATATTATAATCAACAACTCATAAAACCTTAATAATTTCAATTGATAAAATAATATATTAGATGGGTGATAGAAATGCTTTCTTGTGATAATTCTTATAGCTCTTTTCTGTAAAATAAAAATAG
>JARVJO010000365.1:15412413-15430013 GCA_031762555.1 Cynodonichthys magdalenae
AACAATTATTGCATTATATAATATAAATAGTGCTTTATCATTAAATAACTCCTTTACTTTATACAGTACTGCAATAGTTTTTGCCATTTTTGTTCTTAAGTAATTTATATGAGGTTCTCCATGTCAATTTTTCAAGTTATTGTTACATTGATACATAAACTAAAGTGGCTCCACTTGAACGACTACAATATGGTCTCATTAGTGGTTCTTTGCTTCCACTGTTAAAAGCCTCGTGCTGGACTGAGCGTGTTTGCACCTGAAGAGGCTGCAGCCTGGCACGGTTTCTGCGCAGACGTGGAACCATTCCATCAGTATCCACAGATCGCAGACAACCTGCAGCTTTAAGCCCGGTGGGAGATCAGATCAGTGGGCGTCTGAGACTGAAATAAAATGAAGGGCTTTGTTGTTTCGCTGAGATTACAAAGTGAGGGAATCTGGAAGAGACAGAAATTCAAGGTGTACGTCTCTTTTTAGGACGTGACATCAGGGCCAGTTGTTTCAGTGTGTTTGAATCCACAGCTTCTCATTGCATCTGCCTTCCCTTTTAATATTGTATAAAGTGACTAGAAAAACAGAAACAAGGTGAAGTTTGGTGATCATAGCGAAAAGTGGATTTTTTTTTATTTTTTTCAATTTAAGCCCTCTGCTGTCCTCTCTCCTCAGCCCCACCACTATAGCTGGCATTGCCTCTTCCATTCTGCTGTTTGTGGCCATCATTGCAACCATGGTTTGTTGCTTCATGTGTTCCTGCTGTTACCTCTACCAGAGAAGGCAGCAGAGGGGCAGGACACCTTATGATGGTAAAGTGATTCATCAAAATGCCCAGGCTTGTAAAATAAACCCTAACATGTAGTTTCATTTCATATCTGTCTATATACAGTATATATGTATACATTATTTTTGCTCACAGCCCAGCAGATTCCCATGGTCAGCTACCCAGTGGAGCCCATGTATGATGCTTATGGAAAACCTCTCGGACCTGCTGGTTATCCTTTGGCTCCCCAGTACCCTGGTATGCCCGCACAGTACCCCATGATGCAGTCAGGACCTTACCCCCACCACATGGAGCCTGCATACAGCCAGGGTAAGAGCAGCAGAACCTTTCTCAGAGTGGAACGATGAGCCAACAGTGTGGCTCTACTGAATGTTTAGGTTTCCTGGCTACGATACTGTAGGACGTGATTAGTTCACAGTTTTGTTCAGGTCATTCAGACGTCGGTCACTTATCGTGTTGTATTGAAAGTGATGCAAAGAGCTACGCGTGATGTTTGCCATTGAAATGAGACTCGACAGATTAAAAATGACAACCCGTACGGCCTCAGAGTCATTGTTTCCTCTCACAGCATGCCACTTTAATGTAACTATTTGTGTTAGCATGCCAAACAAGTAGTGTTTGTGTAAAACATGACAGTGGCGAGACAGAAACAGCTAAAAATAGCAACTTTAAGTACATGGAACAGTCAGCTCATATTTAAGAGAGTTTAATTGTACTACAATGAGAGTAGTTGTTATCAGGTTTTACTTTGAGAAAGCCGTCAGACCCACTGTTTGTCGGGAGAAGTCAAGGCATCGTAAAGTTACAGTTTTATAAATCAGACAGAACAGAAGCTTCAGCTGAGCTTAAATGTTTTTAAACTTGAATTTGTTTTAAGCAGCTTTTTCAAGTGTTCATGAACACGAATGTGGTTAAAATACATCTTCAAGCTTTTTCAATTCAGCAAAAATCTCAAAGCAAAGCCAAAAAGACATTTGTTTTGAGGACAAAATACTTTGTTTTACAACACAGTGTACCACAAACAAATGTTCTAATAGCAGAATATTTTAACCCAGTTATAGAAAATAATTAACTGACCCATGATCCTGTCTTATCACCAACAGCAGACCCAAATGTTCACTTGTATTCAAGAAGTATCAGAAAGAAATTGGCAGATCACCATGTTCTCCAGCATGTGAATGCTCCATTTTATTCACATTAAGTTTTTCTTTACACTCATCTTCTGGACAAGTATTACACTTTTAGCAGCTCAACTTGACTCTTTAAATCTGGACAAGAAATCTGGTGTTATTTGGCACTTTTCAGACTTATTGAATTCAAATTTGAATCAACAGTATCAGTTTTCTTTGTACTGCCACACATTTTTGCAGGCTTTTAGATATTTTCATATATTTCCTGGCTTTAACCTCACTGAAAATGTCAGTGTTTTAGTTCATTCCTCATTACGTTTATTTCTAATCTCAATATTTTAGTTAACTCCAAGTTCTCTGAATCTTCAAACATTTCTTCAGTTTCAGTAAAAAAAATAAAGTGTTTTGACCAGAAAATTGGAACTTGTGTTCATTGTTTTTTGACACAGTTAAATTATACTGATTTAATTGTATGTTTTTCTTGTTTTTCAGCCCCACCACCTTACTCTCCACCTCAATACCCTGGTCAGTGATGCGTTCGTCTCCACACAAACCACGAGCGGAAGGACTGATTCAAAAGAAAGTTGCAGCAAACCTCTCACACACACACACACACACCGTTTAAATAAAACTACAGCTCAAGTTGGATTGGTTTTCCTGTGAAGGAGAACAGGAAGCACTTTAACTTCTTTTTCTCTTTGTTGTTGTTTATTTGCAGCATTGTCCTACTTTTCCTCAGTAATATAAGTCAAACTCTGACTCCTGACGTTTGATTGCTCCGTGCTGCTTTCACAGCTGGCGTCATCCTTTAAGTGAGCAGGTATCTGTGTCTAGACGCTTCCACTTTTCCTCTGACTCACTCGTTTCAATGACAGACTGTCATAGAAGACACCGCTCATCAGCATAAAAAGAAAATATTAATGAGGACGTACAAAAAAAACCCAGATGCACTCCTGTTTTTTGTCGAAGGGACTAATGCTTTTCTTCCTAATGTTTGTTAAGTTAAAAGAAATTGATAACTGCCTGTTACTACATTAATAGTATTCCCTCAGTGGTCCAAATCCTGAAGTTTTGGTAACTTGTTCTTCTTGTATTTGATGTTTCTCTTGCATTGCCCCCAAGATTCAGTTGCATGTTTTGATAAAAATATTGACATGTTTGGATCAAAACCAGATGACACCATTTATCTGGATTTCTAAGTTCTGTGTGAAAAACTTTTTGTCACCTGTTAGAACCACACTTTTAGTGGCGCCCTTCTCGTGTACCACCAGTGTCCTGCTCGCTTTCTTATCTTCTTCTGCTGTTTTTTTTTTTTTTCTGGAAGTGAACTAAAACCTAAACACTATTCTTAATGCACACTATCAGGTTGGATGACCAGAAATGTCAAGTTTTTCTTTCTTGTAGTTTTAGTAAAGCAAATCCATATCCCACCTTACAATAAAGAATAAGATATTATCTATTTAAATACATGTGCTGCAAATCTGGTCCTCAGTTTAATATGAATTAATGTTGTAACAAGTTATTTTAATGCAGTGTATTGTTATTGTAACAGATTTGTTTACTTGATTTCATTCCTTATTTATAATAACGGTGGTCATGTCTTACTGTGAATGGTATCTTACCGACTGGACTAATATGACCACTGTTTAATCCCTTTTTTGGAATTCCATTTACTTGTCTGCTTATTTGCTTAAAACGTATATCTTTTTTTGTTGTTGATTAAGATGCTGAGAACCTTTGCTAAAGAATAAATTGAGACGTAGTCGACACAGTGGCTCTAAAATGCAAAGTTTAAAATAGCCAGAAAACGGTAAAGGAGGAAAATTTTTAGTTTGGACTGACTGCTGATCCACTGATCTCTTGGCCATCTGGTCACCTTTTTCTAGCCAAGCTCAACAGACAAAAAAAAGGGGCAGAAATAAGACAAACCACATAGACACAGAGACTTCTAAATAAATGTTAAAGTCTCACTGTAACCGACGCCCAGAACAGATTATGTATTTGTAAACTGAAGCAATGCGGGGTTGCAACATCAACTTTAAAAAATAGAAAAAGTAATATAAAAGACAAAGAAACATGACTGTGGTGCCTTTAGTAAACAGCATTTCCCATGTGCAGAAAGAGGTAGAGGAATAATTGTCTCTTAACTTTTTTAACCTTTATTATGAGAACATTTTTTTTATTTTTTTTATGATGGTTTGTGAACTTTGTTTCCTTCAGACATCAATCCTGTTTTTCAGTATCTGAACTAAGCTCATTGTTAGTGTTATTTTCTGGAGCAGGTAATGTTTATTTCCTCAGTTGACAGAGGTCAGTCTGCTCTGATGGCGCCTGCTTCCACCGAAACCAGATATTTTATTGACTCTGTTGTCTGATAATAAGTGGACAGTGTAGTCTTCTCATATAGCTAAAGTTTTGTTAACAAAAAAGCAAACGTGTGGATTTCCCTAAGTGTGAAGCTGTTCTTTAGGTTCTTACAGATTTTATCTACTTGAAGGCTAACAGGAATTTTGCACTGAGCTGTTTCTAATCTCACAGGTTATCCACCAAACATTCTTTACCTTCTATCGTGTGGATTCAAAAACAGCTACATGGTGTTTATTAAAAAAACAAACTGCTCAGAAATGTGAGACCTACTCCTGTATGTTTTAACAGCACTAAACCTCCCAATGACTCAAACAAGCTATTAATACTCTTTACAGTGTAAATGATTTACTTCCATGTCCACTTGTGTACAGATTTGTTGAGAGTTTGTAAAGCAGAAGAACGCTGGTACGACGCTTCCATGTGTAATTTATTATGATGTTTTCTCAACAACGTTCCTGTTTTTTCTGCTTCTAAACCAGCTCCAGTGTGTTTTATTGAAACTGACATTTGGTGCAAACGTAACATGTGACATTTGTCTGTTGTATGGATGGCATGGCATTGTAATATAAAGTGTGGGGACCAGAAATAATTTCTAATAACATAAAATTTACCTTTGGAATGTAAAATTGTTTTGCCTCCTGTGTTTTATTAAATTTTTTTTTTATTTTGCTGTTCTGAAGTTCTGTTTTGGGGATTTTTTACATTATGTGAAAACAAAATCAGTACATGGTTTTGTCCACTAGATGACCAGATTACACCCCATTCAAACACTTTATAAAGAAACTTTGTAGTATTAAATAAAGTATTAAATATACAGCCACTTTTAAATATTTTTTATTTTTCTATTTTATTATTTTTAAATGTATTTTTATTAATAAATTATATAATCTAGTAATAAATTCATTCAATCATTTATAAATTGTAACAAATTATTATCAAAACGCTGCATCCCATTTTTTTCATTATTTACATTTTACACAGTAATTTGCAGACCAGTCATTTAGCCTTAAAACCACTGAACTTACCTTTTATTACCAGAGCATAACTGATTAATTTTCTCCTAAATCATCATCCCAATTGGTTTAAAAAGTGACCTTTTGCCAGATAAAACATTAGCTTTTATAAAACTATTGTATTTTTTTTTATATGTATTTTTGATAGTATTGATTTTATTTTTAATTAAATCTGGATCTAGTCTCTTCCGTATAAACACAAATTGTGTCATAGGAAGTCTGTCAGAGTCTGCTCTGTAAATTTTCAGCCCTTCCCATTACCTTTAAAGGAGCGTGTACCCTGAACTTAATATGGGCATGCACTTTAACAGGATTTCAAAGAATGTCCCAGCCTCACACTGCTCTTTGATGATGGGAGCATTTTGCAGTTCATCACTGGGGCTCCTCACTGCAAGACCGTGAGTGCAGCCTCTTCACACCAGGATTGATGCCTCTGGTGGCTTTTCGGTGAGGAGACACAAGAAGACAGCAGGCCTTCAGCTCGCAGGAATACCCAGCCTCTCCCTGGCTCCGTAGGAGAGAAACTTTTCGGGTCAACATACATGAATATACCACCTACTACCAATTCATCTACTGAAGAAAACAGCCCAAAAATGTCCAGACGAAAGGTGAGGGGCCTGACCCGTACGGGTCGACAGGTCAGCGAAGACCCAGACCTGGAAAACCTGCTGTCGACCCTCTCTCCTGAGGAGGTGGAAGAGCTGGATAAAGACCTGAGGAATGTTCCAGACATCAGCCCAGAGGATGGGAAGATCATCACCCAAGGGGAGAGCCATCCTCCACAGCCACCCCTGAGCAACAACGTCTGGGACACAGAGAGGAGAAGTGACACCAGAGGGAGGCTCAGTCAGAGGGAGCCATCAGCTGAGGTTAGTGAGAAAAGAGTGTTTTACTGAGGTTGAACTGAGACTTTTGTGTTTCTAGGACACATCACACACTTTAAATGTTTGATTTGTGCTCATCGCATCAGTTTTTAATGAGTTTATGACTGATAGGTTACAGCAGCACAGAACATGTCCGTTGTCACAGGGTATTCTATTGAGAGCTGTTTTTCATTTAACTCAAAGCAGCTGAGGCTTGTGCACCCCGAGTCCATCAGTTCAAAAATAGTGATCTCCCAAAGGTGACTTCAGTTGCCAGGATAAACATGTTTCCCCCCCTCCAAGGTTTGCAGACACTCACACCACATTCATCGTGACCATAAGCAGAAAAACAGCTCCTAAGAGTCATCGAGGCGTTTCGATTATTCTGTTGATCGTTTTGAAAAAGTTTTAGACAACTGAAACCAAAAAGCTCCCCCGAGTTGGGAGTTATGGAGCAAGATTCATGGCAGTTTGTGTGCTGAAAAGAAGAGCACCCCAGTGGATTGCGGAGCTCCTTAATCCCAGCCTGATGGAATTCCTTGGTTGATTGCTCTTTTGCTCGCTGCCTTTTAAGGACACATCTGCCAGAGCCATGGCCTCACGCTGCACAGCAGTCGAAGGCTCACAAATCAAACACTTAGCAAACTACTCACTTCAAACGTGTTCCTGTGCTGTAAAAAAAAGGTTCCTTGTCCTTCTGCTGAGTGTAAACACACATGCCATATTGTGTATAAGAGAGTGTTTACAATGAGGAGATGGATGGGGGGCTGTTTTTTAATGAAAAAATACATGATTTACATAAGTATATCTACAACAAGCCATCATACTGTGCACATCAAGTGGTTTAAGTGCAAATGCAAAACTCTATCTTGTTGAGTCAATAAATCATTTGAGTAATGGTCTGCAAAATGATTGTTCTACTATTCTTATTTGCTATGTTTTTTTGTTTGTCCCCACCCCCTCACACACTTTTGCTTCAACTGAGGGCTTTGCTTTTTGTGAAAATTACATAATACATTATTTATGTGTCTCGTCCTGCAGGGGGAACCAAAGAAGGAGAGCCGGAAGCAGGAGTACCTGAGGAAGATGGGTCTCAGCCAGGAGGGGAGCGATAACGTGAAAGCAGAGGTGCGAAGACAGCCGAGTCTCAAAAGTGACAAAGATGTCAAGGGGAAGGATAGAAACAGCAGAGGTTTTGACAATGTGAAAGAAGAGAAAAGTTGGCGTTCAAGTAGATACAGGGAACAAGAAGACACAGAGAGTGACACCAAGGAGGAGGTTAATCAGAAGGAAAAATCTGAAAACTATAGGATAAGAGACAGAAGAGAAAACAGAGAGAGCACAGGTAGCAAAACAAAAGATATGATCTCCAAGTTACAGGAAAAAAAGGACGAGGGCAAAGACAAAGACAGAAAAGAGGACTGCAGGAAAAGAGATGAGAGCAAAACCAAAGACATTATCTCAAAGTTTCGTGAAAAAAGCGAAAAGGATGTTGGAAAAGAAAGGGAACGGAAAACAGAGAACATCAGGACGCAGGGGCTCGTTTCCAAACTGGTTGAGAAGCAGAGCCAAGCCCACGAGAGTAAAAAAGATGAAAACAAGCTGAGGGCAGAGGAGAAAACCAAGCCTGATGTTAAACTCCAGAGGCAGCTGTCTGAGAAGGACGAGGTGCAGGCAAAACGTGACAAGCCAGAAAACAGAAGCGATAGGGAGGAGATGGTTAACCACAGTGACCACGTGAAAGAGAAGTATTCAGAGATCAGTAAAGACTTGAAGACTGAGGAGAAAAGGGAAAACGATGTTAAAAGAAAACCTACAAACACTGAAGGAGAAAAACTTGGTAACTGCGTGGCCAAAAACGGCTCAAACAGCAAGACGAAAAAGGAAGAGGAGGAGGATGAAGATTCGAGCATGTTTGATGAGTTGATGCAGCAGGTTGAAAGTGACGACCCCTCCCTCTTTGAACTCAACGTCAACAACTCGGAGGTTATCAAGACTAAAACGCTCATCGAGTTCGCAGAAGCTTTGCACAGCAACACTCACGTTAAGACATTTGCTTTGGCTAACTGCCGTGCGGACGACCACGTGGCTTATGCCATCGCCGGTATGCTGCGCAACAACAAGACCATCACCAGCATCAACCTCGACTCCAACCATCTCACTGGCAAGGGCATCCTGTCCCTCATCCAGTCACTGCAGTACAACTCCACACTGACCGAGCTTCGCTTCCAAAACAAACGTCACATCTGTGGAGGGAAGACAGAGATGGAGATGGTCAAGATCCTGAAAGAAAACACCACCCTGCTCAAACTGGGCTACCACTTTGAGTTAGCGGGACCCAGGATGACCACGACAAACATACTGAGTCGCAACATGGACAGGCAGCGGCAGAGGCGCCTGCAGGAGCAGAAGATGGCCCAGGCAAATGGGGAGAAGAAGGGAACACTAGAGGTGCCCAAAACTGGAGGTGGAGGATCTCTGAGGTGTACGCCAAAATCCTCCCCCAAACCGTCTCCCATTCCCTCACCTATGCCTTCCCCCAAGCTGACGCCCAGAAGAGGAGCTGGGGGTCCAGCTCCTCCTCCACCTCCACCACCTCCTGGGGGTGGACCCCCACCTCCTCCACCTCCGATGCTGGATGGCGACCGCTCAGGTGGTAGCAAGAACTCAAGGGACCAATTGCTAGCCTCCATCAGAGGAAGCAATGTCAAACAGCTGAAGAAGGTAAGAACAGTAAAACAGGTTCATGATGTTCACTCGTTCAAACAGACTCATCTTTTTTTTTTCCTTACAGGTACCGGTACCAAAATGGCTGCAGTAAGACCATCTGATGGAAAAGAAGAGAACATACATCTCACTGCAGGATTTTTTGGAGGTGAACTCTACGTTCCTGCAGCTGGTTGAAGAGCTGCGCGGTGGGACGGATGGAAAATCGTAAAATCATTGCCCTTATTATGAGTTCTCCTCTCAAACACTGGACCAAAGGGACTCTAGGGAGAATGAGTGACACGGGGCTTTTCATAAGCCGACTGTGGAAAGCGACATAAGTTTGTGGCTCTCCTTCTTCGCTTCATATTGACGCTTTTGTTTTTTGCACTAGTTTATATAAAGCCGATCATCTAACATGTTGGCTTGTATATGCCTCTGAATGTGAGTGTGTTGGGAGCATGTGACAAAAGTTGAATTCAGACAGTATATAAAATTAAAATTCTATATAATTGTAAACATTAGTTAGACCATTTATTTATTACTGGAGGATCCACCTTAAACTGGTCAGCTGTAAATCTGGAAATATCAGGGAAATAACAAACATGAAACCAGACTTCAACAAATCTGCACACTGAAAACTGCCTTTTTTTAAGAAGCTTTAATTAATGAGGTAGAAACTCAAACTGATAAGCTAACACGACTGAGTGAAAACTTCTCTGTGTTGACTTGGCTCAGTCCATATTTGACTTTGTGCTGAGTTACAAATTTGATTGTTTTTAACCCAGCAGTTTTTAGTGTGTGGGTACTAACAAAAGCTCGAAGTAACGTTTGATTGTGTGTCACATTTTCAAATCTCAAGACATCTCACACAGCTTTGGAAAACAGCCCAATAAAATCCTGCAGCACCATGACTGAGTTTTAAATGGAAGTACTGTAATTGCATAGTGCAGTTTACCAGGAAGATCAAATGGGTGTCCTTCACTGTCTGATGTATTTTGTACAGAATCATTCTGACCTGTAATGCAGCTTCGTGTCTCAGCCTTACTGGTGATCTGGAAAACCGTTTCTAGATTAATTCAGCCTTTCTTTCTGTATATCTCCTGTGTAATAAACATGTATTTTTAAGTAACCAACCTTCCAAAAAAGTACTTCAAGAAAAGTCCGAGCGGTCAACAGACAAATACGTCTTTTTATTTACGGGTCTCTTTCTGATGGAGCCTGTATGTCTTTAATAAAAGATTCTGGTATATTTGTGAGCGCATGAAGGAGAATGTGTAAAAATTAACTTTGTATAAATATGATAAAGCAGTTTATGTACATTTCAGTACCTGTTGAGCTGTTTTATGTCCTACGTTAAGTCACTTTGAGTATAACACTCATATTTCCACTGTGTACATTCCATCTTAGATCTGCTGCTGTTGCTAAAGCATAATAGTTACAGAGCCATAAATAGTCATGCATCCAGTCCATGAAAAGATTTGCAGCTCAGATAATATTTTAAATACTGTGTAAATCATTAGGTACTTAAAACTCTTTATTTGCAATCCATTTATGTAAAATTATGTACTGCATGTTTGAACTTAATAGAAAGCTATTATAACTTTATTATTTTGAAGGAAAACATTGCAACTAAAGTAATACACAGTTTACACACATATGATGTAGCGATGTAAAACATGGTGTATAAACACTTAAAAACAAACCTTCCAGTGACCAGAACAGAACAATATTTGGTTACATTTTGATTATGGGTTTTATCTGATGTCACTGAATTTCTTTAGGGAAAAAAAAAAACATTAGACACAGATAATACCCAGCACAGTTGATGCCTTACATGTGGCTGGCCATTACCTAATCTGTGAATCACCACAGAGGCAGGGACAACCGTAATTTTCTGTTGCCTTTGACACATATTAAGCTGTAACTGTTTTATGTCTGAACTGGCTGAAAAGGTGCAGCCAATCATCTCAATTACTCAGAGGGGAAAGAGGGAGTCAGCACCAGGAACAGGCCGGTTTATCTCTCAGAACTCTGCCTCAGTCTTTGGTTATATAAATTGACCGTATTTGGTCATTTCTCAGTGAGGGTTTACACTGCAAGTCATTCCTTTCCCCCTTTCTAATATTGGGCTGCAAGCCATGGGTCTGTCTCTGGGCCGGAGCTGCTCCTTAGAGCTCCTTAGAGCAGCTGGGCTGGTTTCTGATGGAGGACAAAGGAGAAAGGAATGAAAATGTTGAGATTACTGGTTCAGGGCCAACACGGAAGACTTCCTGGGTAAAATATTCATGATTTAAATGTCAAAAATAAAAAATATTTATATTTGAAACTATAATAATGCACATTTTTTAAAGTTTTGTTTTTGTCACTATTCTTTTTGTGCTTTATAAATTACTTGCTTAATGATTTAATATTTTATTTGGTGTAAAACATGCCTCATCTTCAAACAAACCATTTTTTTTTACTCAAATGTATTTTTAATGATAGACTTGATAGGTCTTTGTTGAAGCTTATTTAGTCAATTAATAATTTGTTTATTGTTTTAAATAATAGGTCAGAGACTGATGTGTTTTAGAAAATATATTACGTTTTAACCACAGACTTGTGGTTTTAACCCAAAAATAATGAGGTTGCAGTTACACACAGATGGTGCTGCATTCCATTTTAAACTTGGTTCAAACCCCAGAAATAAGAGAAGAAGAAGAAACGTTACGTCAGGGGAACAGTTAAAGAACAAAATGGAGGAGTATGCCAGAGAGCCATGGTGAGTTTTTAAATAACAAAACTTGCTCGTAAACGAGGTATTTATACTTGTATCCGCGTTGAACTCGTTTTAAATAACCACTGCCTTTAGGGTTTATCGTTATTTTATTTTGTCACAGCTATGAAGGCACATCCTGACACGCATGAAATAACGCCGGCTAGCTAGCTAATGGTAGCTGCTACATTTTAATGGAACTCCTGCGTGAGCTAACATCAGACCGTGGCTAAATCACGTTGCTGGTGACCTTGTCGGCTTTTTTGCCCACATGTCTTTGCGGTAACTTTTATGGACCAAAGTAACATACTCTGTTATAAACCATAAACGATTTACATGTTACTCGTTTGTAATAGTTATTAATTTCAGAGAATGTTAAACCGATTAAATGATGTTGACTTAGTCTTAGCTTTGCTATCTGTGTGCTAACCGGAGACAGACTACGACTTGTGTTTCAAAACAAATTCAGATTATTAGACTTATGTAGCAAACTGCGCTAATATTTTTTGTAGAGTTGCCATATATATATCGTGATTTAGCCTAAGGTAAAGCTGCTCTTGATCCAGTGATGAAATAAACTTAATTTATTTTCAAGTAGAATTTCATGAAGTAAAAAGTATGTTAGTGTTAAATGTCAAAGATGGACATGCCTTCAGAAGAAATGTTACAATAAAGCTGTAACTAGATGTTATTGTTAAAATGGATAACAATACACTGACCTCTAGACATGTAATTTGAAAATTATCTTTGTTTGTTGTCAAAATATGAGAAGGAACAAAACAGTTCAATGGGCATAAAATAGCATTAATGCTTGAGCATAGTGATTTCCTTTTACAAATTATGTTTATGTGAGAATGGTGTGCAGTGTCTTGTTAAAATGTAGTGAGAATCAATTTGTGTTATTAGACATGTGCTGGGAAAACCTTCAACTGTATACCAGTTCAGGTACAAGGTCTTGACTAAAAAAGCACTGAAAAACCTTCAGGAAAATGGAGAACTTTTGCCCAAGATACTTTCCTTTAATTTAGTTTTGATTGCAGATTGTAAACTGTAACAGAGCTAACACCTGATATCTCTATTCTTAATGATCCAAACCTTCATTTAACCCACAACATTTGTGTAAATGGTTCATGCATTATAGTTTGATGGAGAAGTGAGTCTTTGCTTTTTCAGTAATCTGTACCAGGAAGGCTGTTCTATGTATATTTTACAAAATCTTTTTAATCCTTTATTTGTTTCCATTTACTTGTCATTATCAATACAATTGGATTTGTTCATTTAAAATCAACATACACTTTAACTTACTATCAAAATCTAAGATATATCAAGTTTGATAAAAAGGGGTTGGGATGAAGATTTATGTTTGGTAAAATCTTAATATCTCTATTTTTTTTACTTCTAGCCCCTGGAGGATTGTGGATGACTGTGGTGGAGCTTTCACCATGGGAGCTATTGGAGGAGGAATTTTTCAGGCAGTAAAGGGCTTCAGAAATGCTCCTTCAGTAAGTTAACGGCCACAAGGTTTGAGGGTGTCCTCTTCTTCACTCACACGTAGAAACACTGGCCTTGTGGCTCAGCATCTTGCTCAAGGACATTGCATTATGTGTGTGGGGGTATTTGTTTACCTGACAAACAAACCATGAAGTTTTAATTCCTGAAGTTTTGTTTATTTTTTTAACTGAACTAGTAAAGAAAAAAAATAAATCCTGAAATGTTAAATTGAAAACAAATTTACACTATGTTTTTGTTGTGTTTTGCAGGGGATGAGCCACAGAATGAGAGGTAGTATGACTGCCATTAAAACCAGAGCTCCACAACTAGGAGGTAAGAACAAAAACAAAATAAATCCTGACCGATCATGGTTTTCTTCTTTTGCAGAAACCCTTATTGTAACTGTTAGCATACTGCTGTTTACACAAAATAGTGGAAACTTCTTTCACTTTTGCAGCAGTTTATTTTTTATTTATTTATTAGTTTATTATTCTCATTAAAATACAAAATAACTATCCATAGAAAACAAACAAAAAAAACGCAAATCAAAATAAAATGAAAGGTAGCAGAAAAAGGATACATCTTCTGTCTTTTCTGTTTCTTGTAATCAGTTATGGTGAAATATACTAAAGAAAGTATTTTTATGCTTTAAGACTTTCTTTCAGTTATTATTCACAGTTGAGGGAATAATAAGAAAACCCTTCATACTGTTTTGTGTTTTGAGGGGAAACAATAATTTTGCAATTATACAGTTGGTGAAACCTTGAATTGCTTTTGCTACTACCTATAATTTTTTGTGTGTTGCAGGTAGTTTTGCAGTGTGGGGAGGTCTTTTTTCCATGATTGACTGTGGTTTAGTAAAAGTACGAGGGAAGGAAGATCCCTGGAATTCAATAACAAGTGGGGCCATGACCGGAGCTATTCTTGCCGCAAGAAGTGAGTAGGCTAAATAGAGGCTGATGGAAAACATACTGTTGCATAAAATTAGCTCAGTTTAACATAATCAGTTTGCATTTCATTATAATTTCTGCGTAGACATATTGCTCTAATATGTTATTTTAGAAAATCACAAGTTTTGTGTAAGGATGTTCTAAATACATGTGCATGTTGTGCAGATGGACCAGTTGCTATGGTTGGCTCTGCAGCTATGGGAGGTATTCTGCTGGCATTGATAGAGGGTGCTGGAATCTTGCTGACAAGATTTGCCTCTTCACAGTTCCCAACTGGTGAGTTATTCCTTTAAAACAAGCAATGTGTATCCTGTAAAATGACTTGGAGGTTTTAGAATATTGGGTCTGAATTAAAATGCACCGTGTTTATTTGTAACATCACCCATTTCAACATTATTCACAACAAAGGCCTGAGTAGGTCTGAGCATATTAGAAGGTAGTAGTGGTTAGTAGGTTATCTATATTTAAAAGTCTTTAGGAAAAGGATGACGTCTGCTTTGGCACCAACTGTACACCAGCTTCACATCTTGTTACTCAACACCCTGACATGGATGTTTACTTGGAGTGAGTCACCTCCGTACATGCTAATGTTGTTTGCACACAACAAACTCTTGTCTCCAGGCAAAAATATTTATTATATTTTGTAGGTTTAAAAATAGATGTATGTGAAATATTTCTCTACAACCTGTGAAAAATATGTTGACTATCTTACTTTTTCGTTTATTTTTGTTTCAGTTACAGGCTTTTTATTTCTGATACAATCTAAAATGGCGATAGACTTTTTAGACAACCTTTTTTGTGTGTTAAAACAAGAATAGCAAAAGCATAATTAATAGAGCATTCAGAAGGTATTATAAGAAAATGAGTTCATATTAAGTTGCATCAACTTTTAAAAATATAATTCATTGCTTAATTTTTGATTTAAATAAATATAAAAAATGAAACAGAAACTAAATTATTAGAAAAAAATCACTGATAATGTTTAAACATGTCTGCCAAAACCTGTATTTTTAAGCCTCCGTTAAAACCATTAAGATGACACGTTTATAATGAAAGTTTGCTCCGATGTTGACTTTTTTTTTCCTCTCTAGGCCCCCAATTTGCAGAAGAACCTGCCCCTGGACCTGCTCCCATTCCCACTTCCCCTTTTGGGGACTACAGACAATATCAGTGAGGGGATTACCTCACTCCTTTATTCTCTAGACCCTTTTTTAAATTCCTTGCTGAAGTTAAAAAGAAGAAATGGATGTGCAGACTACCACCACATTACACAGTAGAAACTGTGCTCACCATCATAAACTGCCAGAGAAGTGAAGAGCAGACCAGAAGCAGGTCACCTTCATTTTTCTTCTTTCACAAGCCATCTACAGATCTGCCTCTCGCCATCCTCTGCCTTGTCATGTGCGTCAGTGTCTCTGAGTTACAAACATGGTGAAAGTTGTTCGATATTTGTGAGCTTAGGACGGGGTTTTCTTTCTGTTTTGTTCACTTACAGTACATACCCCATATAGTGCTGAATCTCCAAAAACAAAGATATTGCACATGGAAAGCGTAATGAATTATGTATATATGCAGTAAAGGCTTTCTGCTTGTGTTCATGTATGTCAATCTTTATTTACCTTTAATACGTCACATGCTTGGGTTGGTGAAAAACTCTGCCTTTTACGTTTTACTCAGCTATAAAGGCATATTTCTGTTCAAGACACGATGCCATTCCTGGGATATTTGTTTTAAAATGTTTTTTTTTAATTTATTTTACATTGTAAAGAGTTTTCTTTGACTGTTCTGTTTCATGTGACAGCGGTTTTTACATTCAGTGCACAATGTGGTAGATCACTATTTGACAAAGAATGGCACAGGCACTTCATTTGAATGGAGAAACTCAAGCAAGGGATCGATGCATATTGTATTAAATATGTATAGCAGATTGTACTATGGTACAATAAAAACAAATTGTAAAGTGTGTCTGAAGTCTCATGATTAAGTAAGAAAAATAATTAAGCGTGTCTTTGCCCAGCACGGCCCACTAGAGGGAACTCTTTGTAAAAATATCCACACCAATGTTCTTCAGCTTTCTTCTTTGGGTTGTGCAAAAGATGGACGGGAGAGCACTTTCCTTTCACATTCTTTAATGTTTGTGTCACTCATCTGTTGCCTCTTGACACATTTACATGTGAAGGACACTGGATGTGAAAAACAAAACCTGGGATGCAATTTCTATTGGTTTGAAATGTGGTTCTGATGAGGGATTATTAAATGCATCTAGCATTTTCAGTCAAATTCTTAACAAAAAATGTGTACGGTACTAATCAACATGAAGTGCAACCCCCAAAGTTAAAAAATTCTCTGTCGAGAGCAAATACATTTGAGAGAATGAAACAAGCAGATTTTAAATTTCTAAGTTATCAGTTTTTATAGGTGTCACTTATTTGCTATTATCTATTTCTGATATGAACTTGTTGCTTTTTTTAGTCAGGACAAAAAGGTTCAAATTTAAGATATTTTAGAACTAGAAGTTATTCACATTTAAGGACTTCTTTGTTAAAACAAAAAGATAAACTAATCAGATTAATTACAACACTTAACTGTCCAAATCCACAAAGTTCAAGTGTTTCATTTCCACAGGGGACTTTAGACATCTGTTTAAGGTTTCAATAAAATACTTAAAACAGCTGCAATTGATGTAGCGAGGAAACTGAATAACAAAAGCAAAAGTTGTTTATGAAGTATTGTTGACCTTTTTATAATATATATATAAATCTAAACTTAAAGTATGTGACAGCAAATTGTAAAATATTAAAGTAAAATTGCTGATTTTATATAAAACCTCTAATATGTCATAAACACTGTTGGAATGCTGGAGTGGATTCACAGTCATCCAGGACATGATGAAAAAAAAACGGAATTAACAGAATAAGGACAACAGAAGTTGGAGTTATTTAATCAATATATATTACTGCTTTAGTTGTACATGGAACCACTTTTAGGTAAAGGCGTGAAATAAATCCAAGGTTTTTTCAATTAAATAAACAATACAAAAAGTGTTCTAACGATATATGTATTTTATATGTTTAATAAATTGAGCATTTCATCATTTACCTTAAACAAATAAAAGTAACAAGGCAATAAATCACTTTCTGGTGCAGCTCAGCGAAAATATGACAATATAAACATCCACATAAAGGCCAAGCTGATAAAAATCTTGTTTTTTAAAGCTTTTATGTAATTTGCAAGTTAAGGAACCCTGATAAATAAAATTCAAAAGGTGTAGTTTTTCCTTAGGTAACTTTCCTGCTACTTTCCACCACTCTTGATTTTGTCTACATTTTTACAGTCCTAATGTATGTTAACATCCAGAACGTCACTAATCTTTGAAAAGACGAGTTTCTTTTTTTAAATTCACATGTTAATAAATGTTTAAGTATTCACCATGTGTCATGCCCCTTTTAAGAAAAATGAGAAGCAGTGACGGTGACGTCCGCTGCGCTCAGACAGACGCTGCTGGAGGCGAAGAAGAAGAAGAACTCTCCCAACTTGACACTTGCGG
>JARVJO010000365.1:15430113-15456603 GCA_031762555.1 Cynodonichthys magdalenae
CTTGCGGAGCGGCGAGAGACAGCAAAGGCAGAGACGGTGAGTGCGGTGCCAAACTTTACTCCGAGCTAAACGCGGTCGGACAAGTCGCCTGTGCGGGAAAAAAGCGTGTCGTGGACACCCGTTGGGTACAACACGGACGCGACAGAGTGAACGGCGCGCTTCGTTTTACCCGGTAAAGGAGAAAATTTGTCTTCAAGTAAAAATAAATAAATAAAAATAAAAAAAAATAACGGAGCGTGCACTCCCATTTTTAGTCAAGGCCGGGCGGAAGGGCAGGTAACGGTAGCTTTCGCGGCTGTGTCTTTCCCAGGGAAAGTACACACAAATAAATCGGGTTAATTTCCAGTTCGGTGTGCTTGGTTGACATTTGGAATCTCAAATGTTCTCGGCTGCTGCATGTTTTCTGAAACGGTCGGTGTGTTTTAAAAACACGCAGAGGAAGGGAACGTGTCGGCTAGTTAGCTCGCCTGCTAACGAACCGCAGCTAGCGGTGTGATGAAGTGTCGGTGTTGTGCCGAAAAAAGCAACCCTCCACCATAAGAAATAGCCTATCAAAATTAATTGTGGATATTTCTGTGCTTACGGGTAGTCAAAAGTACAAATCTCGCTTGTCACGTTTGAAATTTGTCTAACATGTTTTGATCAATAAAAAGGCTTTCTACGAGGGGGTTGCTTTTCCCGGCGGGGGTGCTTTTTTCGTCACAACACTTTAGCATTTAAGCCAGCTAGTTAGCGATATTTTGCTAATAAGCTTCATAATAGGACTTGGGGTAGCTGCGATTGCTCGTAGACAGATGTTGTCTTTAATTGCCGGAATTGACTATTTTTTAGGATTGTAAGGATTTAACGCTAAGCAGGCTTACGGTTTAAAAAAATGTTGTGATAAGCACCCGTCGTGCAGTGTAACCACAGATTGCAGGGATTTAGCATGACCTGGAATGATGAGCATATGTTAAGCAAATTGGGTAGAATCACAGTGTGATAACCTAACTTCCTCTTGTATGTGTTATCAGTCCTTTGTAGAATATTTCTTGCTACAGGGACAGTGATGTAGAACAGCAAAGGTGTGTGCTCCATCCTCAAATTATAAACACTCAGCAGCACAGCTGCATTAAGGATTGTGGATCACGTTTCCCTGTGAAGACCTGTCTGCAATGAGGAGGATTGTCTCCAATATGTTAGTTTTTATTTAATGATACTCTGTCATGTACATTTCTGTGGAAAACCACTGAGTCCTCACTCTTTTCTCCCAAAGAAAAGACTGGAAAGCTTTCTTGTAATATTTTAAAATGCTGTTGAGCAATATTTATTGAGACTTTGTGAAGAATATTCAGTTTTCTCATTATCAGTCTAGTACCTGATCATTTTAAATGGAATGCTTTTAGGTCTTTCAACGCTCATCTATGACTCATTTAGACATTTAAAAAACTCTTAAACTCAATAGACAAACTAGTGTTGTGTATAAAAAGCTTCCTTAGTTGAATCTATGAAATATACCAACTACAACACAAATTGGCAGATATTAAGTAATACTGTAGTAGCAGCAAAGTGATTTTTAAAGAGCCATTAAATGAAAACAAGGTGATAGATCCACTGAAAAAAGATGCGTCTTTCAGGGGTTTTGTTTTCCTATTTCTTGCAGGCATGGCTGTGACATAGTTGTTGTTTTTTTTTTTTCAGTTTTAGGACTGACATATCTTTTTTGACCCCCATTTGTCCACTTTCATCCTTTTTAGCACACAGCACCACATGGACATGATGACTGACCAAATGGAAAAAAACAGTTAAAGTTATGAGAAAAAAATAACAACTCTAAATGAATTTGAAAAAGCTTTGATAGCTGTTTATTAAGACCACTTATAACGGTTTCCTAAAAGTTGGGCCTCTTGGAAGCAAAGTGTAAAGGAATTATTAGGCATACTTTTCCACCATATTGTATCTCACAGTGACATGGTTTTAAGGTTGAAACTTCCCTCTTCAAAAAAAAAAAAACTATCCTGCTGTCTGGAGTCTTTAACAGGAACAGAGATTGGACAGGTTATTTTAGTTGTTAGCTGCTCCTTTTCCATGCTATCAGCATGAAGGCTTCTTGTGCTTTGGAAAGAGGATGTGGTTACAGGTCAAAGCCCAGAGCCCTGCGTTAAGTTGACAGTTACAGGTCTTTGTCATAATAAACCACAGTTAAGTTTTTAGTGCTTTGTTGCATTTTCACTTTGACTCATTGAGGCATTCAGGATTATAGTGGTTGTGAAAAAGAGGACACTTTTTAAATTTTTTTATTTTATATTTGGGTATGGGTATTTTTGGCTACAATAATCCATATTTTAAGTGTTTTGTCAAAAAAATATCTAATACTTAACTATCCTCTCTTCTAGTTACCACTGTAAAAATGTTCTAAGCAACTGTTGGCAGTAATGATGTATTTTATTGGCTTGTAAATTCTTAATTTCCTGGGGAAATTTATTAAGTAGAGCCATGGAACTAATTAGGATAAATTAGAGACAAGGTTAATTTAATATACCACTCAAGGTAGTTAATTCCAATATGTGGCTTAACTAGTTAGACTTATCAACTGCAAAGTCTGTACAGGCAGTGACACTTGTAGAAAAAAAAAAACGTGAGAAAGTAACACTACAATGCCATCCTAACTGTATCTTTGCTCTTCACAGGTTACCTCAAGTTGGTGGTTTTATGATTTTGCTTACTTTGAAGTAGTGGGCTTTGTGGTGATGATGAGTCCCTAGATGCTTATCTCTCTTTCTCACACATACACACACACCAAAAACAAAAAGTGTTTCCTGACCCACTATACCAATCTGCTTGTTTCTGCTACTAAACCTGAGTGTTTTCTGCAAACTCTCTTTTAAGATGCACGAGCGTTAAAAAAAAAAACATGCCAGAGTTGGTGGTGCTGCTGCTGCTTCAACCAGCGGATGTGTGCATCTGCTCTGAGGGCTAAGATACAGGGGACAGCTGTCAGTCTTCCCATCCTGCTGAGTCAGTTGCTGTGACAGCTTCACTGCTGTCTGATCACCCTCAGCAGACCAGGAAACAGCGGTTTCTGGATGCTAGAGTTTCATTGTGAAACGTCCTGTTCCTTCAAAACCCTTCTACATTTTATCTTGCCTCGCATTTGCTGCATGCTCTTGCTACTAGCACCACCAAACCCAGTTTCCAGCCTTAGATGGATACATACCTTTGGCTTCAGCGGGTGAGTGATGTGGTGATGTCATGGAGCAACGTGTTTTCTGTGGGACGTGGCTTTCCTTTACTCCTTCTTTGCGGGAGGTTACTACGAGAGCAGAGGAATGACAGCAGTGTGTTTGTTTTGTTGGAAATGACAGCGTGTTGTTGAGGGTAATGAAAAGAGATTTTGTTTTAAAGACCGTTGTCCTTAAATGGCCTGTTTGTGTGTGTGATGTAAGGGAGTTGTCAGGCAGATCAGATTGTGTGCAGTTCTCTTGCTAGGAAAGCTTCTATGCAGATGAGATGTCAGAACAAGAGTGTCTTTAGTTGTGAGTTTGTTGTAACCATTTGTAATGGTTGGAGGCTCAGGAGGAGAAATTAAGAATTACAACACCTAATTAAATATCAATCTAACTTTGTTTTGGCTTTATTTATAATTAGATCATTTGAATTGAATGCAATATTTGTATCTTGTCATCTAATTTTCTTAAACATAAATTACACTCAACATTAAAAGTATTTTGACTCTACTGTGCTCAACATGACACTAAAATAGATTTCACTTTTTGGTTTGCATAGACTGACTGACATCCCAGTTAGACAAACACAAGTAACTAGTTTTTTTTGCATGAGTTACAAGCCAAGGTCCTCATGTTTACATTAGGATTGATGTATCTCAGTTTTGCTCCTCCTGCAAAGCTATTAAAAGAAGGAAGGTGGAGTTTGACTGCACTCCTTGAAGGAGCTGCCGTCCTCCACGTCAACCTCCGATGCAGTCACATTATAAAGTAACTGCCTCTGTCACACAGGAGGCCTCCGACGTCGTCTGTCCTAACAAGGGTCAGTCCACAGCCCTGAACCAAGAAACTTGACGAGCAGATAGCTGACAAGTGAATCCTAGCCTAAATCTAGGCGTGACATTGTATGACATTTGTTTACATGATACTGTGCATACACTTGACTTTAAGCTTGAAAGTTTACATGAAAGAACAGCAGCATGTCTGCGCAGGACTCCTGTTCTTTTTCCTCTCTGCCCACAGACTCGTTCCTGAAACCTCTCTTTTGTTTGTTGAGGATTAGATAATATGAATTATTCATAGTTCAGGTTTTATATCCTGCATGGCCACTGCTTGTGATTGAAGATGAAGGTCCTTTACACACCCTTTCTGAGAATTTTGATGAAGCGTGCTGGAATAAGAACAGTGTAGGAGGGGACGATCTTCTTCCCAGAATGCCTGATGATTGGCTTTTTTTGGTTTGGGAAAACGGTTGATTATCAAGCAAAGATGTGCTGTCATTTTTTGCAGCTTATTTCTAAATTTTTTAGGTTAATTTTAAATGTGCTGCACTTTTCAATTCATCCTTTACAGGTATTAATCTCCTTTCAGGAAGGTGATTTCTTGACACTTAAAGCTAGTATTATGTGATTACTAAAACATGTTTTTTCAGAAGGAGCTTCCTCTGGTTGTAGCTTTGGATTGCCTTTTTTCTGAAGATTTAGATTTTTGATTAATCCATAAACTGTTGTTTGACATATTGTAAAACTTTTAATTATTTTACAGCAATAGATAGAAATCAACTTAAATTTAAACATATCTAAAAAAATCATCAACTAATCACCAGTCTGTGTGTCATTTGCCATCAGACTGTGACCCAGTTGCCTGATTTTTATACTGTAGTGTGCCTCTGATTGCTTTTTTTTTTTTTTTTTTTTTTTTTTTAAACTTGCACATCTTCTGTGATTTCACAATTTCCTCAAAGCACAGTTTTCACTTCCCTCAGATGTTTATTTTAATCCGACAATGAGATGGATGCCATATTGTTTAGTTACACAAAAAATGAGTGAGTGGCAAACGGTTCCGACAGCAGGGTGTGTTTTGGTGTGTGAAGTCCAAATGATTGTGTCATTTTTAGGAATATCTGCCAGATTTATACATCATCTCCTCTCAGGATCCCCCCTTTTTACTCATATTTACCACAGCTGGTTTGTATTAGGAAAGGTTCACACTCTTCACCTCCTCCACCCTGAAGCAGCTCCTCTTATGGGTGTTCCCTCTATTGTTGTGCTCCTTCTTGTCCAGAACCTCCAGGAATGAGTTGAATCTTTCTTTTCTGGACTGGAGGGACACATAGACCAGACTTTTGTTTTGTGTAAAAGAAATGCAATTCATTTGAGTAGATCATTGTCTTTCAGTTTATTTCTTAACATTTTTTTTTTTTGTCTCATTTTTCTCCCCCATTATTTGTCGAAAGCAGACTGTTGGGCTGTCCAGTGAAGCAATCTCGCCATGCGTGAATACAAGCTAGTGGTGTTAGGCTCTGGAGGTGTGGGCAAGTCCGCTCTGGTGAGTATGTCCTCCTGGTCTCCTTCCTGTCTGTCCAAACTCTAACACCCCTGCAGCTGGTTTTCTAAGGACATTGCTTATTACCAATAAAACAGCAAGGCGTTTTGCAAACTTTTGAAGTGAACTAAGTGAAAAAAGATGTTAATTAAAATCAAAAAGGGTCGTAAAAAATGACAAGTTGAAAAACGACTACACTGTACTTATTCATTTTCTTGCATATACTGACATACATGTCCTCTATTTAATCATTTCATATGTATAATTGTATTTGCACTCTTTGTGTCTGCCATTGACTAAAATAAATGCAATCTGTGTCAAATATAAACCTGTCTGGTTCAAGCTAAAAGCTAAATTTGAACTGCTGGTAATTTTTCCCTTAAGTGTGATGCAGAACAGAAACTAAACTTGAAGTTGTTAAAAGATTGTTTGGAGACCTCCATGTCTGTAAAAGTTGCATGCTCTCCTTTGCTAACTTCAACTATGTCAGGGTAATCCCTTGAACGGCCTGGATTAGGATATTATCAGGTGGACCAAGTTGACCCACCCTTCCCCCGGATCGACCTGCCACTAATGAGCACTGTGCTTTATCAAGTCCTGTTCATGATTGGTCTTGACATCTACATGTAGTCATACATCATAAAATTACAACACTTGGAGTTTGTCCTGCCCTTCACCTGCTTGAGTCCATTGTCTACCACCTCCATCAGAACTCTAATTCCAGATGTTTAAGTTATAGTTATTACAGGTGGAAAGAGTGCCAGATGATGTGGCATTCATATGCTGATTTGAGTCTGGCTTTCTCTGTGTCTTGTCTTGCAGACAGTTCAGTTTGTACAGGGAATCTTTGTGGAAAAATACGACCCAACAATAGAAGACTCGTACAGAAAGGTGAGTATTACAGTGAGAACGCCAGCTTGGAAAGGAATTGATTGGTTGCAGCTGCTCTGTAGTTTCACATCATAATGGTGTGCTTGTCATCTCCTGATTTAACTCCCCTGATCTCTTTTCCAAAAGCATTTAGTTTAAGTTGCATTTTAGTCAGTTTAAAATAGAATGTGTTTGACACAGAAATAAAGCCATATATTCTTTCCATATTTATTTCTTATTTCTTTGCTTGCAGCAAGTGGAGGTAGATGGGCAGCAATGTATGCTTGAAATTCTCGACACAGCTGGCACAGTAAGTGAAACGCATTTCACATTTCTATAAATCATCTGGTTCTCTCTAAAATCTACTAAACCTGTATTGAACATTAAAGGCTACTAAAAAGTTTTGTCTCGAGTTTTATTATCTTCAAAATGTCTTGAATAAATTGTTAAATATAAAATGTGATGATCGAATATCAAGTGTCGTAACCAACTGATTCACAGATTAACTGGAATCACATTTTTAGATTTTACTGGACAAATGTCATGACCTAAAACTGCCATAAATGATCTTCTCATACACCAACATTAATTTTGTTGTCTAAAACACTGTGATTTGTACAATCCAAAGTATTTTAAAGTTGATATTTTGTGGCACTCAAGGAACATACATGGGTTCATTTGTTTCTCACACAGCATATCTTAAAATATACAAGTCTCATAGTCGCATAGTTCAAGTGGCCATAGTCAAATTACTATTTGTTATGTGATTAAATTGATCAAAATGCAGTCATTTAGTTTATGCTGAGACTGCCACAATTTAATTGTGGCTAACTAATATTTTCTAATGAGGCGACTTGGAAGAAAGAAGAATGGAAACATGTCTGTAAGCTGATGTCCTTTATCACAGAAACCGAAGGGCTAACATAAAGCTACTATTACTATAATAGGTGTGTGTAAACAAATTATTATTAATTCCCTTCTGGGACATCGCTTGTCTGAATTTTCTGATGAGGTAGAATGAAGAATATTGTTTTCTAGAAACAAAACATATGCTTTGTCATGAGTCACACAATTTTCAAAAAAACATGTCAAAGAAAGTAGCAAACTTTATGCACGAAACAAGGATATGATGACACAAAGGATCCAATGAAAGATACTCTGTGCAGGTAGACATAGTGTAGTTCAAATTATAGAGGAGGAATTGGATAATAAGTCTGTAGGTGAGACCAAAATGAGAGCATCGGCTTCACCATTCACATTATTTTGCCATTTAAAGTGTAGGGTTGTTTTACCAACCCTGTTTATGAAAAGCAGGCAAGATTAAAAAGGGCATTGCTTCGAAGTCCATTTAAGTTGTGCTGCTAAATTCTGAAGTAATACTCTTAAAACTTTTTGGTTATGTAAAGAACAAGTTATCAAGCTGCAAAAAAATATAAAATTTTGCTCAAAACATTTGAGTTTAGATATCTTGAGGACTTTGCACAATTGTGAATTAGAACTTTTGCAGCCACTTTGTATTGCACTGAAAAGGGAGATAAAAAACATTCATTGTAGAGCTTATGGCCTGACTTTTATTTTCTTTCAATTTTTTTCTCGTTTTCTTACTCTTATAGGAACAGTTTACGGCAATGAGGGACTTATACATGAAGAATGGCCAAGGCTTCGCCCTGGTATACTCCATCACAGCACAGTCCACCTTCAATGACCTTCAAGATCTGAGAGAACAGATTCTACGAGTAAAGGACACAGAGGATGTAAGTATGCTCATTTGAGATGCCTCAAAATTTCTCTGTTTTAATAACTGAGTGTCTGGAGTCAGAGATGGCTGAAAAAGTGGAAATTTCTACAGCAACTGATTTAAATGGATTTTAAATATCTTATAAACGTGGACTGAACCAACTACATTGTTTAGAGACCTGTTTAGGCTGCTATTTAAAATTAATACTATTTTTGTACTTGCAAATTTTTGTTACCATCACATTATGCAGCAGGGGTTATATATCGCAGCAAAAAAAACCTGTTCTCTGGTTTAACATGACTTTTTTTACTTTATGGTTTGAGTAATTCAAAAGTGTGCAAAGTGACAGAATATTGTTACTTCTCTAACAGAGCAGTAAAAATCATATCTTGGATTTACAAAGAGATGTTAAGTCCCTCTTGGTACTGTCATCGAATGTACTTTTTTCTTAAAGTTGGTTCGGATGTGAAACAGTGAAAATATAAAAGGAAAAGAGGATGTGTCACCTTATTTTTCAAATTTTCTTTTTGTCAGCAGCACATTTCCATCTTTCTGTCTCTCTGGTAAATGTTGAGGTTGGGCAGTGAGTAAGTCCTCCATCCTCTTTCTGGTGGAGCAGATAAATGTGTCAGCAGGATCTAAGATGCCCTTTTTTGGTAATCTGTGGGAGTGAATGATACCATAACTCTTACTCTTTCCTTCCCCCTCTGTTGCTGTTCCCCTCAGCCATCTAGATAAACCCCCTGTAGGCTCTACTTTGTACTTCTGTCTGTACCTCTGTTGTCCTCCTTGTCTCAGTATCTATGCCATCATTTGTTGATTTTTATTTTTTTTGTAGATTTGACTTTCCTTTTATTGCCCATTACGGTCCAACCCCATTCTCTTTGGCCTTCCTTGTGGCCTTACTGTGGTTTGGCACTGGGTTTGGGTGATTGGACTGTCAGGGATGATGTGCAAAGAAAGCCCCAGCTCATCAAAAGCACATTGGACTGCAAGGCTGTGGTGCTTCATTAAGCGTCTCTGTGGTTAAAAAACTGAGGTTAGCTTCAGGCTAACAGATGGATTGCAGGATCAGTGGCTCCCCAACACGCAAGAAAGCAGTTCATGTTCCTTTTCTCCTGAAAATGTGTTTCCCCGGAAAGAATATACCTCAAATTCAAGAGTTTTGCTTATCTAGCCGTAACGGCTGCTCTGTCAGCCATCAGCTTGGAGGAGATTTAAGCTTTTACCTATAATAGCTGTGACATCTGTTTATCTTTCTTTGCCTCGTGCAGGAATGCACGACCAAAGGAAACGCTAAGCATATTTTATGTTAATCACCCCAATTTTTTTTTCGTTTATTTTTTTAAATTTTTTTTATTTTGAGATTGCTTTCAAACTGTTGCAGAGCTAAAGCAGGATATGTGCTGCAGCAGCTGTTCTTATTTTCAGTTCTGCCACGCACAGATAAGTTCAAAGCTGGCAAAATGTACAGACGTATTGAACGCCAAGCTCAATTAAGACTTTTTAACAACTTTACATTGAATACAGTGAGGTCAGTTTTCAATCTCACTATAAGACATTCAGTAAATATGAAGAATAAAGTGAGAAGTCATCAGTATATTAAAAAATTGCCTTTTTTACTTCCTTCCGTAATACTTATGTAAGAGGTCTCATGATTTTTTTTTTCCGTGCCGTCTCCATTTCTGCTTGTGTGACTTGCCTAGCACTAAGTCAATGCTTGTGACTCAGTGCTCCGTTTAGCTCGACTGTTTCTATTGATTTATACTATTTTATGCTCTCCTGTTCTGTCATCTCTGCAGACCAATCTTTAGCTTGCCATTGTGTGTTGGACAGGGTATTCTGTGGTCCGTTAACAGCCTCTGAACAGATTCTCTGTGGGCTGTGTGGATTTCTCAAGTTGGCTAATGCTGCCTTCTGTTCTGCTGACACTAAACATTTTTTCTTTTCTGCATACCTCCATCCTTCCACCGATTTGCCTTTTTTTTTTTTTTTTTTTTTTTTCTTTTTTATAAACCTGGCTTGGCTCAAAGTTTGTATTAGGAGGGTATACCGCTGTTTCTCCCAGGACCCCTGGGAGAAATGTCCCTTCGCAGTCCAGTGTGAGGCCTTGTTTAGATATCAAACATCAAGCAGAAGCCTCTCTGGGGTTAATCTAAACATCAGTTTCCTGTCGCCTGCCTCTCACAGAAAGTAAAACAGGAGTAGGATAAGAAAAATTAATAAGTTATTTTTCCCAAATTATTGCTTAGTACGTGACCACAGTACCCAAATAACAGCCCCTAAAGGTTGACTTTAGGGAAAACGTGAGAACAAATTTGAACAAATCAGAAATATTGGTCATAAATATCCAGTCCACAAGACATGTCTGCTGGCTATTTCTGGACCAGAAGAAGGCAGGATTTCCTAAGCAAAGTTTGACTGTTTTTACCCACCACGAATAAATTTCCTCAGCTGATAGCTTATTGGTGGCTGCTGTGTTGAATGCAGAACTTTCCACACACTGATTTCTTGTTGCGAAGCTGTACAACAAACAGAAATATCCTGTTAACTCTGCGGGGAAGAGAAAGCTGAAGTCTCACCCTGAATTCTTGAATCTTGTTTTGCTAACCTAATTTTACAGTTGATAGCTTAACAAACCTAGTTTATTGTGGAAAATATACAACATGCATGACAAAAGCGCATACGGATAGTCTCACATTGTCATATAACTCCAGAAAGCAGCTGGAATATGGAACCCAGCTGAAGTGTTTGAAAACATTCAGGAAGGAAAGCGATGTTATCCCTTCTGGGCGGGGCTGCCATGACTTCCTCTGGACTAGCATTCTCCCTAGATAGCTGGTCAGGAAACATCAGGCAGGATGAGACGCATCCCGACACTCTTACTGTTCTGTCGACTGCGACAGAACAGAATTCTGCCGCAGATGTTTTGTTTTCCTCTAAAAACCGCATATTTTTGACCATGCTAAAATATTTGAATGAGCTGAGAAGTATCGTCTGTTCTTGGAAACTCCACAACCTTTGTCAACGCAGTGGAGAAAATATTTATGAATAAGCAAAACAAACAAACCAAAAAAATACCGTTGAGAAATGCGCAAAGTTGCCCTAATTTCTGCATTGACTTTTCAAAAATGAAAATGTTTTTCATTTCAGCTAAAATTAGTCAAACGTGATGCAACATGTTGCCACCTTCACCTGGTCATTTTTTTCCAAGTTTGTCAGGAATCTCAAAACATGTCATATAGGACATTTTTGGTTGTCTTTTTTTGTTTCTTGGAGAAAAAAAGAAAGAAATAGGAGCCGTTATTTTAGGAACGATGCTAAGTAACAGTTTGATGTATTAAACATAAAAAACTAAGACGTACAACTTTTGCTAAAACATTGATTTTAAGAAATATTTAAACCTCGGTGCCAATTTCTACAAAAGCTTCAGTTTGGAAGATGAAATCAGACGATGTTATTGAGAGAGGCTGTGTGACTTACTTTATTATGATTTTAAAGAGAACCGTGATGAACTTATGTGTGCAACTTTCAAAAAACCTTCAATAATAAAATAATAAAGAAGATGGAAAAAGTCCAGTCTTATTCATGACGTACGTGGATTTGCATCATTTCTGATCAAGCAGTTTATTAAGTGTAGTGATCCATGACTGTTTTTGTATCTAGTGTCTCAAAGACTTTCCACAAAATAGAAATTAACATCACTAATTTGTGGTAAACATGTTTGAAGTGTGTCTTCCAGTGTTACCAATTGTGGTGGTGAGGTCAAACCACAGCACCTCCAGTGTGCACTAACATGTTCTTTCTCACTTTGTTTATTTTAAATTTTGGTCTAGAGATGGGGCTTAAAGATTTTCAGATTAGAATTTTTTCAGAATATTTATTTGCTCGTGCTGAACTTGAACTTGGAGCCAGACGTTTGACTCATCAGAATGTTATGAAAAAAGCAAATGTTAAGTAAACAGGACAAAGGTAAACATGGGTTCTACTGTGTTTTAAAGGAACCGGAACAGCCTTTGGTAAATAAGGATTCAAACTTTATTTTCGTTTGTCCCTCAGGTGCCGATGATCCTGGTAGGGAACAAGTGTGACTTGGAAGACGAGCGTGTGGTGGGGAAGGAGCAGGGTCAGAATTTGGCCCGACAGTGGAACAACTGTGCCTTTTTAGAGTCCTCTGCTAAATCAAAGATCAATGTCCTTGATGTGAGTACACAGAAACAAAGAACCTGTGGTCAAACAGAAGACAAGCAATATATGTTTATTGAACAGAAGTCTGGTTTCATCTAGCAAAAAAAAAAGAAGCATCTTATGACTCTAACTTCATTTATCAAAGCCCCTGTTAACTGTATTTTTACTTATTAATATGACATTTAAGTCAAAATGTGTAGCATATATGAGTTATTTATTTTAGTAATGAGGTTTGAAGCCTTGTGTGGATCACAGGGTTTACTAAGATCTGATTTTGTTCACTTTCTTTTCTCTCTTAGATCTTCTATGACCTGGTCAGACAGATAAATAGGAAAACACCAGTGGAAAAGAAGAAGGCAAAAAAGAAATCGAACTGTGTCCTGCTTTAAAGATCTCCCCTCCAAGCCCCTGCAGCAGCTCTGAGCCAGGTAAGTGTCTCCACAAACCAACACGTGTTGCTGGGATATTCATCGTCAGGTTGAATAATCTATTTGTTTTTATCTGTTTGCACTTGTGACATCACATGATGATGTGCACAGAACTTGTGGATAATCGTTATTCAGTCTGTTAATTGGTTTTGTGTTTTTAGCACTCGCTAATTGGCAGTAAAATATTTGCTCCTCCTGACCAATCTAAGTGTACAAACTTAAGCAGTTGAGAGTAAAACATGGTTTTAACTTAAAGGAAAAACTTAGCCTGTCTCTAATTTTTAATTAACTAGACCATGTATGAAAAGTTTATGTAGCGTTTTTCAGGCATAACTCATTTAAAATACAGAAGTTTTATTGTATTTTGTGGCAAAATTAAAGTTAATTATTGAAGAACTTCCTTGTCACTCAGCATCATCCCCACCTTTTCAGTTCAGTGTGAGATTTGTCACTTTAGTTCCATAACCACGTGCATTTATCAACATGTGCTGTCTCAGTAATTTTTTTTTAACTATCAAAACATCCCCAGAGTCCATTTAAAAATGTAAAATGCTTTCATTAGCACTTCTGTTGTGTTTTAAGATTGAAAATAGGTTAAAATTTTAAACCTCAGCAAATTGTAAATGCTGGAAAAGTCAGAGGAAATCCTGATCGGTCGTCATGTAATTGCCCAGAAAAATCAGCATTGCTTTGCCTTTTAACATTTATTTTAAACGTAGATTTTTTTTGTTATTCGGACCGGATGCTACTCAATGAGGAACTCTGAAGTTGCTTAGTTAATCAGTCTGATTTATTATGTTCCATTTTTGAGACAAGTTGTTTTTGCTTCAGTAATCAATCTAAATTCATAACTCCTGCATCATTTTAACCAGAAACAGTGGGCATTAGTTCTTCTTACAGATATATTAATAAGTATCAGCTGTGTGGTCTGAATGGAAAATAATAAAAAAAATATTTGCATTTGGTTTTAAGAATTTGGAACCACTGTGGGAAAATTCTGCAGGGATATTAGAAATATTCATGCTTCCGTCAGATTTCTTACGGCTAATTTTAACTCCAGAGGTTTTGCATGTTAAAGTTCATGTTCACTGTTGGTTTTTGATGAACTCCTCATCAAAAGTCAAAGTAAGTCTCCTCTGTGGAAAGTTTTCTTCAAATGACGGCTTATAGTTTAATCTGTTGACAAAATCTTCAGATTTGACGATGTGCGTCTCTCGCTCTCATATGGAAATTACTGCGTCGGGCCTCACTGTTTCCAAACACAGGAGGTAGCGAAGCATGGAGAGTTCAACATTCCTGACAGAAGTTGGCGGATGTCCTTTGAGCTCCTTTAGAACCAAGAGACTGTTACCTTTTTTCATGACTGCTGTCCTGAATGGTGGCATTCTCGTATAATGTTGCCTTGAGGCGCTAACATTTATTTAAACTGAACTGTCTTCACAGAAAGCCATCCAGAAAAGGTCATTCTTAGTTGGTGATTTGATCCGAGAGCCTCTCATTGTAATATCAGAAATAATATTCCTCTTTTGTTTCAGTGCTGTTACGTTTGTGATTACGGACCACTCAATCACGTTAAGCACGACCACCCCAACCCTCCTCGCTGTCTGTTTGGTCAGTGAGGATATATTGTTTTAGAAAAAGAGAGAATTAAGGAGATACAGTATTTAATGGATTTTTAGTGAAGCAGAAAACTCTGACGCTCCTCCATATTTAACTGTCTGTGTTGGTCAGTTTTAGCTCCACTGTATGGCAGCGTGGGGACTCTGTCTGGAAGCCCCTGCGCCTCGTCTGCATCCCCCTCCTATACCCAACTTAGTTCACACACTGGTCAGTCCGTTGAACCAGCACTAACAGGATTTTAGGTTCACTGTTCACAACACAGCAGCTCAGACTGGAAGAGGCGGAGAGGTGACGGTGCCAGCCACAGACAAAACACAGAAAACCTTTTTCCTTACAGCCATGCTAACCTTTGTTTTTACCATCACTGTGTTCACTGGAATTTTTTTTTTTTTTTTTTTTAGAAAACTGATATCCTGAATAAAATTATAGTGACTTTATTGTATTTACTATCAGGGCTTTGATTTTTTTTATTTCATATAAAACCTGAACGGACCTCTTACAGCATGATTTAAGTCTTTCTCTGCTACTGCAGATCTTAGCTGAGCATCAAATTTCAGACTGTTTGATCATATTTGACTTTATTTTATTAATGGCTTAAAGCTAAAGCTGTTTGAACTACCCACCAGTGGCTCTGTCAGACCGCACAGAATATTATAATTACAGGTCTTAAAGCAGCTCACACTTGCTGTGCTAAGCAGAAAATGAGCCTCAGAGTGGGAACCCTTACACGTGACTGCCACAGTCGGTCAGGCTTTCACTCTGCTGCTCCTGAACCATTTTTTCCCCCAGTGTACCATCAGAAGCTCAACATTGACCCTGAAATGCCATTTTTATGATTTGAGTGTCTCAGTATCAGTAGGTGGGATCTCTGGATTGGACCTTTTGGCAGCTGGGCAGAATTCCTAATGTAAATGTCACTCATGGCTTTCTTTAGAACCAAAAGTACCTCTAAGAAAATGAAACAGTTATCTTAGTTCTGCCACACACTCCTGGCTTTACATCTTCCTCTCTGGCTAGACAGTAGGGTAATGGTTATTAGTCACCAATATTTATTTGTTGATTGCTGCAGCCTTTTTAGTTGCAGGAAAGAAATAGATGCATGCTTATCAATGTTTGAAATGAGCAACATTTAGGAATGCTGCTAAACTTTGGCATGAAAGAAGGCAGGCCTTTAATTTTACTAGGAATTCAGTTTTATTTCAAATGGTCCTACAAAATGGCAATGCCATATATTTTGTTAAAAACCATACAAATAACATATATATGTGATGTTCTTGTGAATGACTCTGCGCTACTACATCATATTTATCTTAGTACCTGTAAAAACTATCAAACTATTGCCTTTCTTGTCACTTGGCTGTAGTGACCATCTTGAATGGTCTTTGTTTCAATCAGTTGCAGATGTACATGCAATAAATATTTCCTGGGGAAAAAAACAATTAAAATCAGTCCAGTGGTTCGTGAAATATTTTACTAACAGACCAGTTCAAATATTTACTGGCATTATTTAAAAGGCAGAACTTGTACAATCTGATAATCTGCTGGAGATCAATCTCAGACAGTAACAAAATATTTTTACACTTCGTGTAAATACATGTAATTCACTCAACAGCCACTAGAGGGCACCAACTTGCAGGAGTTTCTTTGCACATTGACGATAAATGGTGTCTTTCAGAAATGCTGTAATGAAGAACTGTTGCCCTGATTGGAACGTGCCAGCATTCCAACAGCCCTCCCCCCTCCTCCATCAGCCATAAACGGTGAATCAGCTGACTGCTCCTCTCGAAGCCGAGGATGACCTACAACAGAGAGCAAAGAGAAAGAAAGACAGACAGTACGAGAGAGAGGAGACTCTTTCTCTCTCGCCTCTGAGGACCTTCCTCTGTGTTTCAGTATCGGTGTGAAACCTGAACGGACAGTGTCCACTTCTGCACCAACAAACAAACGCCACAAACTGATGTAAAAAAAAATGCAGCAAAGCCTCTGGAAGTTAAAGAAAAATAAGTGTCGCCTACATGGCCAGTGAGCAGCCCTTTTTATTTTCATTTCTTCTTTTTTTTTTTTTCACTGTTTAACAAAAATGAAAATAACGTTTAGGAAGGAAAGCAAAGTTAGAACTTGGGTTCAGTATTTTACATCTTTTTCAACATCAATATTGTATTTGAAAGACATGAAAGTTGACCTCTTTAGTTGTATGATTATAAATATTCTTCAAAACAACAAGCATGAAAAGTGCATCAGCTATTACGTGTAGATGTTTTCAAGTGAAATCCAGTGGAAGTGAGAATTTTCTTATAGCCATACATCTGTTCTCCATGCCTGTCATGTCAGTGATGATAGATCAAGGTCCATATTATGTATTATTTTTATTATATATTATTTCTTTGTTTGCCCTGTTGTTCATGGACTTCTCTTCTGCAGATATCTCTCTCTGATGTGACTTAATTTTATACTCTGTCACTGGGATTTCATAGCTCCCATAATATATTCTAATGCCATTTTTTTGCATAATGCTTCAGAAAAATGTGTCTTTTATAAAAGAAATACGGGGAAAAAATAATTGATTTCTATGTCTCTTGAAGCTGAAATATATTATACTAAACCAACTACAATGCTTCTTGTGTTTTCCTGTCTATGTTCCAGCATTTATAAATCATTCAAGTACATTTTAGTACATTTTCTTTAAAATGGTCCATGTATTTTTGTGAATTAAAGTTTTATTCAAAGTGGATTTGTTTTAATGGGGAAAAGTGAGATTGAAGTGTTTTTAAGGGTTTGTAAAAAAAACGAAACTTTGAAATATTGATCAGTGGTTGTTACTCATGTTGACCACTAGGTGTCAGTATTTGCAAGTAAATTTAATGGTTGTACCTCTGGGACATGGCACATTGAGAATCCTGGATTGTGGCAGTAAATTACATAAGGTGGCTCATTGGAGACAGTAGATCAGAATCAAAATGGCTCTCAGTGCACCTTTTTAAATCAGAACATTTCTCTTCAAACTGAGTGTTACGACTGTTGGAAAAATGTAGAGATGATGGATTTTTTGCACTGAACTTTTAGGGGCCGACATTTCAATCTGTCTGCCTTGCATGAAAAATATGATTTGTCATTTTTCAAATACCAAAAAAAAAAGAGAAAAATTGCATCATCAGTCTACAAACTTTTTACAATTTAAACTTTAGCCAGGAGATGCAAATGTTAAAGTTTAGGCTAGAGTAGGTAAAGGCTAGAACAAACTTAATGCTTTAAACTGTGTTTTAGGACTCCAGTCTTTGCCTGCAAACATTCTCAGTAAGTAATACAAATGAGCTTTTTTTGTCCTGTATGTTTATTTTGAATAATTACACTGAAAAACAAGGATCTACAACACTAAAGGGGGATAAGCATGTGAGGTTCAGGTGATGCTGAGTCATCACTTTAAGTCTGTTTCTCTTCAGTAACAACCTGAGGTTGTTTTAGTTAATAAAACTTGTCTGAGTTCACAACTTTAATGAATTTGATGCCTTGTGAAATCTAAAGATTTACCAACACTTCCAGTATTGGAAAACTGACAAAATGAATGTCTGGTTTCAAATATTCACATTTTTCTGTTATGTGATGAACTATTTAAAATGAGTTATCTTTTGTCCCATATATTTTCCAATACATCAAACTTACAGCAGGCTTAATGAGTTTTCCCTGAAACGATACACAGCATTAAAACCTGCTGCTCCACAACGTATCATTTAGCATTGACGCCTTCGCAGCGAGTCTCACATCTGCAATAATGCCACTTCATACATCATGAATGCTGTGTGCTGATAGCAAGACAGATGGTCTCTTTATTTGAGGAGCTCATGTTTCCCTTTTCCCATCCAAACATTAATTAGTGAACAGAGAAAAGTACTGTACTCACTAAAATGTTTTCTGCAAAGGTTTCTATACTTCAGAGTCTTGTCAGAATGGAAAGATTTGAGCTTTTTTCAGTGTGATAAAAGATGTATTTCTTCAAGACTCTCAAGGATGTCAGTTTTTAAATGTTCATGTTCTATTAGTTGAAGTGTAAAAAGACAAGTGTTTGATTCCTGTGACAAAAACAGTCATAAGCAAAATGAATGTTTTTAGACAATACTGAGTTATTGGTTCATGACATAAGTATCATATGATGCAGTCAATACTAACTAGTGGTGCTCTGTGTGTAAATAGAAACAAAATAAGGAAAAAGCAAGTTTCAGTTGTGATCTAAGAAAGTTCTGATTTTTTTTAACTGATTTTGTTTTATGAACAAAAATGTTCTTTAAATGGCTGGAATGTATGAACATACATTGGCAGTGAGATTTAGAAAATAGCACAAGGGGTGCCACCTGAAATCTTGCCTAGGGCGCTGACTTGCCCAGAGCCGGCCCTCCTTCTTTACTGTTAGCAGCCAGTTTTGCTAAAACAAATCATTTAATCAGATATGGTGTTTTCTGCAAATGGAATAAAAGCAGGTCATGAGCTGAAAAAAATCCTTCAAGATTTTTACTGAGAATAAAGCTTCATCTAAGCTTCTTATGATGGGGACGTGCGTCAAGCAGAGGAGGTTGCTACAAGTCCACTGGTGACGACGACGAGAGATTAGATGGTGTGACTCACTTGTTCTTTTTGGCTCCTCTCACCGAAAGAGCTGCCTTGATCAGTTTCCTTAATCTTTAGAAAAAAAAAAGAAAGTAAATTCACAAACAAATGTGACATAATCCCTGCTGTCATCATCCTGAGGTGTAGGAAGGCTGTTTGTTCCAGGTGGGTGTTTAAATCTAAGAGCTCTCTTTGTGATTCATCACTAACAGGGGTGGGCAACTGGCAATGGGTGACTTCCATCTGGCCCGCCATTGAGGCTAATTACCACTAGCAGCTTATCAAAATATATATTTACTGCTCTTTACAATGACTATTGAGCAGAATTGTTTTGTCTTCCATTGTAGAAGGCAACCTATGATGGTCAAAGGTTTTCTATCGCTAGTGTTCCAATGTGGGTGCAACTCCTACATTGTTTTTTGTTTTTTTTTACAGCACCTGGTACTGTCTCCCTTCCAAGTACTAACCAGAACTAACCCTGCTTAGCTTCCAAGATCAGACGAGATCTGGCGTAAAATTAAGTACAAGTTTTTCAAGTCAGGCTCACGGCCCCCACTCATTACTCTTTTAATATTCAGCTTTACGAGTTTAGGCTGTTTTTGCAAATCAGGCGCCTCAATCACACACACACAAAAAACTTCCGTTTTTAGATTAACTGATAAAAAATAACTGCTTAGAAGATTTTTAAGCGACTGATTGCAACCACATATTTATTTGATATATTTATTTTTTGTCCAGAAAACACAAGACTCTTTTCCTAAATCTCATCAATGCTTTTTGTTAAAGGCTAATTAGAATCTCGAAACATTTATTGTCACTCAGATAACTCCAACGTATGCTACATTGTAAAATGCATTGATGAGTTAAATATTACACAAGAAGTTTAGGTTTTTAAAGCTCTTAGACCAACATGTTGTCATTCCTTCAAGCTTAAGTTTTGCACAGTTGCAGCTCATTGAGTGCAGTGAAGCAGCTGTGATTATTTCTGAAATAGGGACTCCAAACATCAACAAGCACTCATCCTGTTTGAACGCATCACGAGAGGTGAAATATTTCTCCCGTGTACCCAGTAAACCCCCCTCGCACCCACTATTCCCCTTCCCTTTACCGAACCAATTAACAGATTGGTGCTGGTGAGGGAAAGATCGAATGCACCTCAGATATCATCAGCCTCTAATGCATTTTCTGCAGAGGGAGTGAACATGAGCTCCGCTGTCAGGAGAATATCGACAGCTTTAGAGTGCAAGGTTACATACATCCTCTAAGGATTCATCCTGGCCCATTTCCTGTCTGTAATTTATTTATTTCGATGATGTACACCCATACTGTATTGGTGTTCACCTAACAGGCAGCACATGCTCGAGACAGGTTTGCCGTAAATCCTCAGTAACAATGCATCTGGTGATAAAGAGCCCTATAACCCATATAATACACACCTGATCTACTGCTAATAGATGCATGTTGTTCAATATGTCCTTTCTTTTCCATTTGCACAATGGTGTTTTTAATTGTGCTCTTGCGGTGCTG
Source organism: Cynodonichthys magdalenae (assembly GCA_031762555.1). NCBI lineage: Eukaryota > Metazoa > Chordata > Actinopteri > Cyprinodontiformes > Rivulidae > Cynodonichthys > Cynodonichthys magdalenae. The sequence continues at coordinate 15,450,612 of JARVJO010000365.1, forward strand.
CAATCAAATTAAGAGTCGCGTCTCTCATTGAAATGAATATTGCTTCATGTTTGCACAGACGTGAGAGACAAGCTGCCCCCCTACTTCCACCTGCAGGCAGCTACAACACAGTCTGAGTGTAAACATGTTGCAGTGTTGCGACACACAGTATGATAAAACTCTGGCATAAAAAGCAACGTATGATACGCATTGCTTTAAAGAATGCTAGGGCTTTAATTTTAACTGGATGTTAGAAGCTTCAAGCTGCAGAACCTGATGAATTTCACTGATTCAATCTGACGTTAACACAAGGCGCTGCCAAGGATTAATCATGTCATCAGCTTTGAAGACATGATTTATTTTTGTCTGTGACCCCTGTGAAGTCAGTGACAGAACATTTATCTTTGATAGAGACTATACCAACAATTTGCCAACATTAGCCTCCAGAGGCTTCTTGTCACTCACACTTTAAAAAATGAGTCTAGGTTCACATGGCCAAGCAGCATTTCTCCACACAAGCTAAACAGAAACAAAAAAAAAATCATTTTCATTTGCACAAACGAAACGTCAGGGTTTGTAACATCAGCTAGCACAGTATAAATCAAATATCTTTAACTACTACCTGTTACAAAGACAGCTTTTCTAACGTTGAATCTAATATGTAAAACATCCACTTGAATATAGAGTAAATTTCCTTCAGTGCAGCTTTCCGACTCTCAGCCTGTACAGTCTGTGATGACACCAGCACATTGAAAAATCGATGGTAATGTGTTTCAGGGCCAGACCGTCAGCTGATCTTTGGGGACCTTCCGGTGTCTGTTGGCTCCAGTTCCAGTCAATTACTCTCTGGTATCAGCAGCACCTTGTGTCTAAGCGACCCCTAAGCTGATGAATCACAGTCTCGCAGAGAATAAAAAAAAAGACCTTCTCACCTTAATGAGAGGGATCAGATTAAAAAATACAACTTTTGATTAAAGTAAGATCACTCTTTGACATCATTAGTCATATCATTCTGCAGCATGATGGATTAGTGGTTAGCACTGTTGTCTCACAGTAAGAAGGTCCTGAGTTCAATCCCTGGGGCCTCTCTGTGTAGAGTTTGCATGTTTTCTTTAGTGCTTGTGTGGATTTTTTTCCACAGACCAAAAACATGCATGTTAGGCTGCCTACAGGCCCCAGTCTCCCTGTGATCTCAGTGGGATTAAATAAAAGTATCAACAGTTTTTGAATTTTTATTCTGTGAAGCATTACCTCCTCTCAGATTGTTACATCCAGATGTTCACCAATCTGACTGAAATCCATAAAAAAAAATCACATGTACCAAATCCCCCCAGCAGATAATCATTAAACTGTCTGTGTTTTGAAAACAGCGTTTGTGTTTTAGAAACGCACATTTTTATAGTTTTTGCCTCTTCTCGCCAACATGGCAACATGACCACATCCAAGCACCATGTGGGACTTTATATTGCCGAAGTTTTCAAACATGAGCTCACAGAATGCAGAATTAAGACAAACCAAAGGATTGAAGGAAAAATGAAAAGAGAAACAACCACAAACAATTGGTGGTTATAAATGCAGCCTGTAACAGTCTTTGGTATTTTGGGGCTTTTCCCCACACATCAGGAGGCTCAGGGAAGATTTTCTTTTATATTTTCCTCTTTAAAAATGTATTAGAGCCTTCATGCACCAAAGGTTTTTGATTAAATGTATTTCATTTTTTGAGACGTTTTAATTTTAACCAAAGCAGTAAAAAGACTAGCAGTTTGAAATGATCTCTCAGAAATGTGTTTATGACATAAAAACAGCTTGATTTGTCACAAATAATTATTACTTAGAGCTCATGAATCATGTGATCAGCACTGTGATCACTTAACACAGCAGTAATATGAAAATTATTCATTTTTCTGCAGCTTTAAATGCTGTTTATTCCTTTGTTTACTGTTAACTGCCTGTGCTGTTGGCTTTTATTTGCACACCTGAAATATTTTCAGATTAAGCTCATATCTTATTGATAACATCACTGCTTGACAGTTTTGCTTCTTTCATAATGCATCGTTTTGTTTTTGAGTCCCCCACGACTGAATTCATACAACCTGACCCACTTCCTTTTATTAAAAGAACATTATTTAACATCTTCTGCAAGGTTTGTCACATTTTCCTCTTGTAAATCCATGTTTGTAGCATCTTTCTTAATTCAAGTAATAATCATTAATATTTCACTTTGAGGATTTTTCAGTCCAGCCGTGTGTTTCCCTCCCCTCATCATCTGAAAACATCAATAGATCATTAGAGCGAGCTCCCTGCACCTTGTCTTATTACCTCACTCTCCCTCTCACCAGCTTCCTCGTGTCTGCAGCACATAATGTGTTCATGAGGGAGCGTTGTCCCTGAGTCATGTCTGCATGCAGGTTCAGGTGTTTGCAATATCTCCAAATCAATTCCTTTATGATGGCAAATTATTGATCTGCAGTTTTCATGGAAGTTCATGGAGAAATATGAAAATTCTCAGTTGCCCATTTATTGAGGGTTGCTTTCTTTAAATCCACATAAATACTAACACAATACAGTTTTTGATCAACAGCAGATGTTATTTGTTCAATCAAATCCATAAGAGACATTGATGTAGATCTATTAGCTCTAAACCTGTACTGACTGTTAGTAAAAATATTTTGCTTATCAATAAATTGATCTACTCTAGTCACAAATAACTTTTCTAAGATTTTTGAAAACTGTGGCAACAAGGATATTTCACACCATTCTCATAGAGAGCGATTACCTTGGCTATTTTCATGGTATTTGGAAAAATTCCTGTTGAAAATGATATTAATATTTAAAAAAGACTTATAAAACCTGTGATGTTAATATTAATTTTATTAAGTTAAACTGTGTTGTTACAGTTGGTGAAAAAAGAGGTTTTACATACGGAAGTTGTCTGACTCCATTTACTTCTATAAAACAAATAAAAATAAACTATATTATTTGCATCTAAATACACAATCTGGTTCCTGTCTTTATGTTTTTATGCTTTGAGCTCTTTATTGAGGAGCAGCAGCCAGGTACAGTGTGATGAACCAGACAGACAGAACGTGCCCTTTACAGAACCCAGGAGAAAATTGAAGTGACACCGAGTTTAATGGCAAAAGAGCTCGGCAAGCTGCAGGTTGGCGTCTCCTCATGTTCATTGGCTTACCACGATCCCCCTTGAACTATAGAGTCAGGGCTGCAGAGCACTCTGGCAGTGATTTAAACCCCTCAGTGTGGAGCATGTAGCTGCTCGGCTTTGTGTTTTAGAGACACAGGAGCATTTTTCTTGCCGAGGAAAACACATTAAGGACACACTTTCTGTGGAGAACAGAGCTCTTGTCTGGTGGTGAAAGTCCATATCCCCCTCTTAGCATCTCATGTAGGAGAGGTTTATCCGCAGATTATTATGGCTGCTGTCTGCTGTTACGTTCAGGGTGGATGGAAGAGGGGGGAAAATGGTGGGACAATGGAAAAACAGGGCTGGGGGTTGGGGGGAATAAATGGGTTTCTGCAACCAGAAAAATGCAACTTGGAGCATGAAATCAGAGCCACAGGAGATGGCTGCTCTCTCATTGTGTCCTGTTCTGCTGACTTGGAGGTTTGTTGCTGTAATGAATATCTTGACTGGAATTGGGGGGCTTTCCTGCTTGGAAGTCAGCTGCAGCTCAACATAAGGTGGACTCTGACTCTACAAGAAATAATTCGATTTTTTTAGTCGTTCTGTTGGTGGGTTATGCGATAAAAATTATTGCTTGTGCAAAGGAAAAAAAACATATATCATGTTCTGAGTGGGTCTGCTCTCAGTGCAAAATCATTTGGAGGAATAATTATTGCTGACACAGGCAGTTTCCCATTAGCAAGACTGTGCATTGGTGAAATATGAACAAAATCACTTGCAGATAAGTCATGAAATCAAATATTATCACTAAATATGATCAATTTAGGAGTGGCTGTCCCACATAAAGGAGGTTGCACAAAATAGAACAAATTTTCTTTAAATTTTATGGCAGTGTAAATTTCTCAATTTCTAATTCTGATAAACATTAATTAGCACCAAAATGCAACAGAGAAGCAGAAAATGACCAATAACTCCAAAGGATTATCAAATAATTGTAAGTGATTTTGTCACACCTTTATGTCCAGGGGAAAATTAGCAAATAGGTAAAATGGAAAGTCTTTCAAAAGACGTATTAAAAGTGTTTTTTTTTCTTGTGCGTTTGAAAGGAGAAGCAGATTTTGTCCGAATGCCTTTCCATCACAAAGCTGCCTCCTCAGCACCATTCCTCCTAACAAACAAACACACAGTCACTGGAATAATTATCTGCTCGTCCCTCGTGAGGTCTGTGGTTTTGTTCTGCACACCCACTGAACAGTGAGCGGCTTATTGGAGCATGATTACGCACCAAAAGACCCACAGCTAAATCTCACCCAGATGAACAGTCTTTTCCTCATTACAATAGCTAAATGAACACAGCGATCATTCTTTCAAAAACAGCGTTGGAACCTGTTGAAATGGTGCCGACTGATCCTCTCAAATACTAAATATTCACAGCTGTTTCTTATATTTTTAATATCACATTTTCCTGCAAAACTCAGTTCAAAGTTCACTCTTGCAGAATTAAACAAATTTTATGTTATGTCCAAAAAAAGCAACAATAACTTAAAAAAATACTAATGATCCAATATGATCAAATAAACACATACAGTAAATTAACTTCTTAAATTAAAAATCTGAAACATGATTTTAGAACCTATTATTACAGCATGTTGATGAATCTGAGACAGGGTTGCAAACCAAGAGGTGCAAAGTACTGACAGTAACTAACCTACAATGGTATAATATGTTTAATAAACCTAAAGCCACAACAAACACGACTTCATTTTTAATAAAACAGCTCATGTTTGATGTTTTAATATATTCTATTCTTTTCTATTACAATAAAAATAGTCATGAGCTTGTTGAAAGATATTTAAGTGGAACAAGATTACAAATTTCGGTCCTAAATCATCAGAGTAATTTAAACACAAATGTCAGTTTCTTCCCTGCAGCTTTCATCCCACAAAGTAAACAATAAACTAATTAATGTTTACTGTTATTCGTGCTTTGATCCCCACTGAGATTTATGCATCCTGCTGCATTGAAATTACATTTTTTATTATGTTTTATACCTTGTAGTAAATGATGCTATGGATTGCACATCTTGTTTGTGTTTATATTGGTAATTCATCACTGGAAGTCTGCAGCCTGTTTCTCCATTTTGCCCAAGAACTACTTCAGTCTGTCTGCAGAAAACTTCTTGCAGGGCTGCAGCATGAGATTGCATAACACTGATGATGCTGTCACTGTAAAGCTGCTCTCCCTCCACGCTTCTCACTTAATACAAGGCTTCAAGAGCTCAGCAGGCAGTCAGAATGTTTAGACACATCGCACTGAAGCACAGAAAATCTGCTTCCATGAAGCAAACCTGCTAACATCAGATCAGATCCTTTTTTTTTCTGTAAGTGTAACAGCTCACTGCGTTAGGGTTCCTGCTGTTTGTGTGTGGTAATGTGAAGACCAGAACAGAGAGCAACAAAGCACAACAGCTATAAAAGCTTGTGTCCTTTGTACAAATCCTTTATTGGCTGCAGCGTACAGTCATGCATATTGATGAATTCTGAATAAATAAATGTGTGTGTGTGTGTGTGTGTGTGTGTCAGGGGGGAATTGCAGAAGGGTTGGGAAGAGGCTCAGGTAAGCTCGCCTCTCATCCTGTGCTGGAAAGTCTGCAGAGCCCCTGGGGGGGCTCCTGTCAATCTGTCTGCACCTATCATATCTTCATCATTATAATGATGAGTTAGTGGCCCTGCACAGGCTGGAGCTAATTTAATGTATTCACTCATTCCAGCTGACAGGCTGAGACACACACACACACACACACACACACACACACACACACACGCAGTCTGGTACAGCTATCTTTATGGGGACCTTGCATTGACTTCTATT
>JARVJO010000365.1:15459513-15493276 GCA_031762555.1 Cynodonichthys magdalenae
TATGCCAAAAACACTGTCCCACATTGTAGGGAATACCAGCCCACACACACACACACACACACACACACACACACACGGAGGACTGTCAGTGTATTTTTGTTCTGTCCTTTCACAGCAGCCTCACACTGATGTTTATCTATGATATTTACCTTTTTGAAAAGCTGAAATAGGTTGAACCGAAGTTTATTTTTTAACTGCATGTCACATCTTACCGATCTATCTCTGGAGATTCTTATTACTGTCAACAGCTCTGGTGAAAGCTGAGTAACTGGATATTGTGCCGTATTGCAAAGTAACTCAACATGCTTATTATCTGAGTGTGGTTTAAACCATCTATACATCTCCGTACCAACTGTGCTGTCACACATTTAAAACTCACTACAGGCTCTGATGTTTGTCTGAGTCATCAGCGACACTCGTTTTTGTATCCTTCACTGTTTCATTGGTTTAACCTATTTTTGGCACCTAAAACCCACGTTCAGTTCAAAAAGCTTATACGCACACGCCTGACCACAGAAATACACCACGAGTTCATGCTTAGATAACGTTTCTCATATCTTAACATGTCCATACAATTAAATATTTGTAAACAAAATTTGTGAACAGCTGCAGCAACCAGGTGCATTTTTTTACCTACAGAGGTAGCTGAAATGACTAAAAATGTGTCAACAATGACAACATTCATAGAAGAGCCATTTGAGATGGAGACATCTTACAGTTTTGATGTATTGGTACGTCTTTTGGTTCAGATTTGTTGGGTAAAGATAGATGATAGGTTAGACTTAAATGTTGCTCTCTGTCTTTCTGGTTCTCTACCACCCTGCTTGATTGACTCTACGATGTTTGTGTCGGTCTCTTTTTCCATAAAAGATTAATTAATTTCTATTCCTGGATGATTGTTGTTTAGTCTTTTCTTGGCCCAGATAAGCATATGAATGCATCTTTGCCTTTGAGTTGGTGCACAAGATGCACTGACGTATAAAACTGTGTCATCGGATAAAACCCTCAGAAGCACAGAGAGAAACGCCGCTGGGAGCATCATCACCACCAACGTTTTGCTTGAAAGAACACGATGCACTGTTCATGTAAAGAAAAAAAAGTAAAAAAGCCTTTGCAGAAATGTCCACAGTCATTTGGTGTGTGCCTCGTTAATCTGAGCGAGGATGAAAGAGGTTTGGATGAAAAACAAGGACGTCTCGTCAATTTCTCTGAGCCTCTGGGCTTTGAGTTTACGGCCCGAGTTCCTGCTCCGTAAATAAACACAAACAACGCCTGCCTGCCTTTTATTTTACTGAGGGGAATATGTTCAGCGTGGCTAATGAATATGAAACTTACATGCATGCAAGGGAGTCTGGGACTTTTTTCTGGGTCTAATTATTGTTCTAGCTGCCTGTTCTGTGTTTAGGTGCATGAAAGTAGTTTTTAGCAGCTGCTATGCATTGTGTTTTTTAGGTATTTCCAGCTGAATAACACTAAAGAGATGTCATAAAAAAATTTTCTTTTGAAGAGTTGTTTTGCATCAGTCTGCAGAACTTTATTACCAGCAAATATGATTTTGCCAAATCATTCTTTTGTGGGGTAAAACTTACCCAAATTATTTGTCCAAGTGTATAAATGGGAGCACCTTGGTTAAGAACAATGTGTGTGTCCACCATTTATTTTACAGCGTTACGGCTCAGCTGCAGCTGCGAGGGCGACGACAGGACAGATTTAAATCAGTCAGACTGAAGGAGCTATAAAAGGGGGGATGGGAGCTGCTGAAGCTTTTTTAAATGTATTTTTTATTTAAATTTTTACACACTTGCACAACCTGCCTGCCAAACTGTACAGCCGTCTCATCCTCGGGTGTTACCTGATGAGATATACGAACTCTCTGCCGGCTTCCACATCTGAACCAAAATGCATGCTTTATCAGATTATTCTAGAGAACCAGAGGTATGAGAAGGGATTCCAAACAAAGACCTGATAAAGTATGAGTTGTTCTTACAAAAGAACACAGGAGGCAAAAAGGATCCTGTGGAAATATTAATAAAAAAAAATCTAAAAATGGACAGAAAACAAGAATAAAAGCAGAAGGTTTTTTTATAGCAGCACAGATGTTCTGTCTGCTTCTATATTCACTCTCGGTTTATTTTAGGTGAACAGTTGGGGGAAAAAGTGCAAGGATTTATGATGCAAAAGACTTTTGCTTTTGTAATTCTCATACATTCCCTCCAGAAGTTTCTCTAACGAATCAGAGTTTCAGTGTTTGCTGCAGCTGTGGAGTGGTTTTAACACTCAGGTGTAGTATTTAGTAGATTGAAGCAAACAGGCTCCTGACAGATGAGGGGGATGAGAGATTTAATCTCTTTTCCAAAAAGAAAAAAATCCCACTGCAGCACTAGATGCAGTCCTACATTAGAATGTATCTTATAAAATGAACAAAACTTGAAAAAAAAAACTGTAGAGATCTTCCAATGTCAAATTGCTACAAAAATCTGTAGTTTCTTTATTTAAAAGGCTTTAATACATGCATAGAGTATATCATTTTCATCCTTTTTACCTATAAATTTTATTGTTTTAAATGATAGTATTGTAAAGTTTCTTAGCACCACATGTTTAGCTGCTTATTCATTTTTAATAGTGTTTAAACTTTAAAACCAATGTTCCAATTTTTGCTTCAATAAGAAATTTTAATCTGGAAAGGAACTGCAAGTGCCAATATAAACATAACGGAGTCTATTTTCAGATTTTTTTTTACTCCACAAATGCCTATAATTTTTTACTAAACTGGACACATGTAATTGGATTTTTCCAAAAATCCCTTTACCAATAAATGAAACAGAGTTTTGATAATAAAAAAAAAAATAGTCAGAATATGCAGAGTGTGAGGTGATTTAAAGCTCGAGGTGTTGTTCTGTCTGCTGAGTTTTCATGTGGCCCTGAGCAGCAACTGTTTAATAAAACCAGTTGGACAGTCTTTTACACCATGAGCCCCCTGGGGGCGGGCTGGCTTCACCAACACACACACCAAAATCAGCATACAGGGAACACACACTCGAACAGTTGTGTTTCCACACGCAAAATCATAAAGACATAAAACGACAGGCGTGCAGCTATTTATTCTTCTCAAGGCAGTTTAAACCAAATTTGTTGCTTTAAACATTTCTGCTGCAATTGAAACAAAGGAAGGGACCCTTAGAGTTAGAAAAATGAAATTTTATTCGATTTTATTAGGTTTATGTTTTGAATCTAACCCGATGATGCTATAAAATGGAATATTAAAAGATTGCAAGTTACAGCAGCTTTGTTTTTTAACATTTGGAATCTATATTACATTAATTATAGCATCAAATGCCCTTCTGATGTTAGTGGCAACAGCACTATTATGGATAAATGTTTCACATAATAAATATAGTTCTGCGAGCCAGAGCAGATTTCCAATTCCTTCTTCATAAAGGTCAGCCGAGGCTTACAGCTAATGAAAAAAGCATGTTGGTGACAGAGATGGAGCTATGAAGCAACGGACAAAAACACGGGAAAAGAGAAATGAGTAAGATTTTCCCTTTAAGGCAGTCACACAACATTAGAGCTCTGTCATGTTACAGGGAAGCTCCCTTTGTTCTGTGGTTGAAACTGACCTTAATTTTCTTTTAGCTGCATCATTTAATTTTTTTCTACATCGTTTCTGTTTATCGGCTTCTCGGCCTCAGAGGAGCTAGTTTTTTTCTTCTTTTAACTATCTTTGTAATGGATGATCGAGGGCTTTTGTGCAGAACCATCAGCTGACACATTGATTATAAAACTTGTAGTGGAATTGAATGGAATGTTCATGCCTTTTGATTTTATGTTTTTACTCTGAGGATATCAGAGACAAAGGAATATAAATCAGTGAATGCAAGTGTAGGAAATAACCACTCTCCCAGAAACCTAAGCCCCTGATGGCTTGGACTGAAACACCACACTTAAAAATGTTAAAAAATGTCCTGGCATTTGGGTAAATATACATTTTATATGAGGTTTTTACAGAACACAGCTGTATGCTAAAATATTGAAGTAATATCAATAAACCTGAACACCATTTTTACATATTTTCCCAAAGCTTTTTAACAAAACTGTGGAGCAGCTATTAAATAAATGTACCATTAACCTGATAAACTACTCTGCTGAACACGTATGATGTCTGAATGATCTCCTAACCATCAGGATAATGGCTCTGTGAGGCTAAACAATAACAGAGAAGCATTATACTGATGGTTAGTAGGTGGGTTTTTTTCTCACTTCATTTCCTCTGAGCCACATGGATTAACTATTTAAACAGCTCAACGAGTATTTTTTAAATTTATTATGAGTTTAGAAGTGTGACTGTGACAGTTACAAAGTTAAAGACAGAGATTCAGTTGTACTTTATTTACTGAGAACCTTGTTTTGAAAGGTCCCGTCACTCCCGAGGAGCGTTCACCATCAGGCAGCTACTGCAGTGTCAGATGCTGTAACATCTCTGCTGTAACAGCTCGTCCCATCTGGGGACCACCACATTTATTCCAGCGGTGACAACACCAGACAGGAAGCCGTGACACAGAAAACAAACCCCTACAGAGATTGTGGCCTTTAATGGGTTAGTGTGTCTCCCTGTAGCCAGAGATGATGTGATGCGAAGCTACACAGCAGCGGCTTTCAGCCAGCAGAGTAACCCTGCCCTGGTTTGGCTTCACGTTGCTCATGCAGCAGTTTTCTTGTATATTCATGGGCTTTTTATGCGCTGAGGGAAGAGGGCTTTTGTGGCGAGTAGTAAAAGTGAGATGTTGAATGTTTCATGGCTGATGCTGCAGCTGAACTTTCAGGATGAAGTGTGAGGAAATGAAGGGAATAATGAACCACCGTGGAGGGCTCTTACTCATGAGGAAAATACTTTTTATACATCAAATAGCAAAATGTCAACAAAAAAAAAGAAGACAATGATGCATGTTTTTTTTACCTCTCACTTTTGATTTTGGAGGATTTTGGAGTCTTTCATGCTCGAGTATCCATTTAGAAATCAAAATTCATGTTTCCATTTCTCTGATAAACGGAAAACAAATCTGTCTGAAATAAGTTGCTGATGTGATGTAACAGTTTAAAATCTACACATTTTTGTTCTATTGCATATAGCTCGTTTCATGATTTCTGGGTTGCTATTTTTCTTTTTCTTTTTGTTGCTTCCCTCAGCGGTGGTAGACACAGCGAGCGAACTTGCACGAGAAATTTAGCAATTGTTTTACGACGGATGCCCTTCTGGTCTCAACCAAAGATATAAAATATTTTGTCTTTCTTTTATTCTGTGATTTCCCTTTGGGATCAATAAAGTATTTTTGAATTGAACTGAGTTGAATTAATACTGTAAACATGTTCCTACTTCCTGCAAAAATTGTTTCCCAAACATCACCTCTGACTCTCTCTTTTATTAAACAAGGCCTAAAGATAAAACATGATCTTAGTGTGTGCTTCACATGGCTGAGTATAACTTGGTGTTCTGCAAAGCTAAATGTAAAACCATCATTGTTTTAAATCCTTAGCTGTTTTCTGCTTTCCTCTCTCCTCATGTGGCCTCAAGGGAAAGGTTTATAACCCTGCTTCTGTCTGGTATCACAACCACATCCTATTTCCTTCATCATCCTCCTCCCTTTAACGGGAGCATCAGTTCTGCATCACTGAGTCTCCTCAGAGATTAACAAGGTGAGTGCAGAGAAGAGGGTTCAGGAGAGGAGGAGATGTTGTGGATGGATTCATCTAAGATCCCAGGTTTAAGAGAAAACAATGCTCGGCTGTACGTAGAAATAAATCAAGAAGTGAGCTGTCGATATCAAAGAGTGTCAAAATGAACATTTAGGAGATCAACCAGCTGAACTTTGTGTGTGTGCTCACAGTGTTTAGTTTTCTGTCAACAGCAGGTGACCCACATCCAAAGACTTCTGTGTCAGCTTCTTCCCTCTACAAGAGATGTAGGTTTAATATTTAATAGAAGAAAAATTCATGAAAGTATTAAACTTTTAGCTTCTGCTAGGAGAAAAAAGCAAAGCCTATCTTGGTTTTTCCTGCACTTTTTCAGCTTCTTGTTCCTGTTACTGCAGCTGACCCACGGTCTCACCTACTCCTCATTCTCATCCTCGACTTCTCTTTTTTAAATCTCTTTAATGTCTTTCTTACATTTCTCTACTTTGCCATCCAGTCCTTTGTGCTTGCTTATAGTCACCTCAAGTCAAAACAAAACACTTTAAATGTGTCTGTTGAACACTGATAGATAAAAGTTAGAATACCTCAGATAGCCTGATGGTACTTGAGTCTGAACAGAAAATAAAACTAGAAATGTGTGCAGTTGTGTTTGAAAAATCTCCCTCTAATAACATCCAAGCACATAAAATGATCCACCTAATTAAAAAAAAACAGAATTTAAACTTGACACTAAATTTGAATCTTTTCAAGCACAGATGAGCTGTCAAAGTAAAACGTGATGCATTTTCTGTATTTCAGGGACCTGGTAAATATTTGATAAGATCTAAAAATACCCTGTTGGAAAATGCAACTAAATTTTTTATCGCCCTTGTGTCAGCTTTTAAAGCTCGGCCTTTGCACGTGCGACATGGGTTTAAGTGTGTGCGGAAAAAAGATTTTTGTGTGACTGAGGTGAAGCTGAGGAACTGCAAGGACTGGAGCTGATGAGAGAAGTGGCTGCAGCTGTGACAGGTGAAACCGGGAGCAGGTGTAGATGGGCGTGGCAGAATGGCTGGAAGAATACTGACTGAGGGAGAGGTGGCTGATGAACCATGAAACATACATGTTTTAGTTAACAGCTACAAATGATCTAAACTTAGCTGGAGATTTTCAGCTTGTAATGATGGCTATAACCAGACTTATTGTTTAAAATTACACATATTGCCACTCACGCAAGCGACATGCAACAACTGACCCTTAGTTGACTTCTTCCCAGCTCTGGGATCAGCTTCTCTTCATAAACCCCTAAATTAAAGATGCTGGTGTAAACTTTAACCCCTGTGAAGCTCCTCACAGCGACTCAGCCCTGCCCAAAGTCTGTGCAGCCTTTCGTGGCGTGGCAATTAGAGGGCACAGAGTGCGGTGACGCTGAAAGTAAAAATCAGAGAAGGCTGCAGCTGGAGAGGATCCTCAGAAAAATCACTGTGGTCCACTCATCGAGCTGCGCAGACCTGCTAACTCAAACTGAATGACTTCCACTCTATCATGTGGTTGAAACCCTGCTGCGCTGCCAAAAATATTTTTCTAAATTGACCAACACACCAATTGAGGTGGGTAATAAAAAGCCAAATAGTAGCCTGTAATTCTGAAAAACAATATGGTAAAAAATCCTTTACCAACATCAAGGATTTAGTTTAAACTCAAAAAATGGTGAAAAATGAATTCTCATTTGGACGCCTTGGGTTATAAATGTACGTCTATATGTTAAAATTAAGTAATTCATATATGATTGTTGTATTTTTCAGTCTTAATGAGTCTGAATTATTGAAAATTGTTTTTTTTTCAAAATATGGAAAAAAATTGTCTGTCTCTTTCCTGTGAAAATATCCTCCACCCCAACAGGAAACCTATAAAGCAGATTGTTGTTACTTTGACACCAAAGGACCCATTTTCCATCTTCTGTGAAATACATTAAGGGAAGTTCTGCTTGACCTTATTGCTTCTCTTCCTTCCAAACTATAAGTTGCTTAAAAAAAAAAAGCTTCCAGCACAAAGACAGACGGGGAGGAAAATGTGGAGAGACAACAAGGCCAGTTTAGTTGGTTGAATTCAAAGAGACTGATCGAAATGTCAGGCAGGGCAGATCTGATGACTGTGCCAACGTTTATGGAGGAAACGTGCCGGATTTATGGAGGAAAAAAAACCCGAATCACTTTTTAAAGAAATGCACGTAAAATGGCTGCAGCTGTGGAGTTAAGTTGGGTAACAGGATGCAACATTTAATAACTGTCTGTTAAATCAGAACTGGAGATTTGGCTTTAATCTGGATTAATGATGATGAAAAGCCCTCATTGGTCTGCAGTGGATGACCTAATGAAAGCAACCCCCCTGGGGTTCGCTCTCTCTCGCTCACTCTGTGTGTGTGTCCACATTTGTGTTTAAGTGCCAGCACAACCAGTCGCTTCATGAGATCAGAACCCCGCAGAGATAAGACTGCCTGAGTACAAGGCTCAGTTATTCACTGTTTGATGGGTTTAAAAGAACTCAAATTCTTTTATGCATATATATGTAGGTTTTGTTATATGGGGGTGTGCTGAGGTTCAAATGGTGTCTCTCAGATCCATCAGCAGGGTTCAGCCTGATTGTGTGTCATGTTGGTGATGGAGGAGTCTCTCCCTCTGTCAGGGGGCGGATGCTGTGACTAAGATCTCCTGTTTAATGATGACAAACAAATTAAGAAAAGAAAGCTTCACGCTGAGGCTCTGCAGGCACTCCGGTTTGAAGCTGCTGTCAGGAGATGTTCTCCCACATCATGTCTGAAGAGTGACAGCTGGACACAGCAGCTTATGAAATGCTGGGATGCTGTCAGTGTGGGAGTCAGCGGGCTTCATGCTGCCTGTGTCGACAGGAATAGAACCAACTAATTCATCGCTGTCATTTTTCTCATTGCAACTGTACAACGCAGCGTTATAGAGGGTTCATGTAATCTGGATTATTAGGTTTTCACTTTATTTTCTGCCACTGCCAGAGGACTTTCTTCAGTTTGTTCCTTCAACTTTAAATGTCTTATTGATTCCTTAAAGAAGGATCACATAAGCAAGTAAGGCCAAAAATTTCCAAATCTTTGACGCAGATCTAAATGATCGTGTGGACAAGCTCCATCTATAGTTTTATTAATCGTAATCATAGTAATGCTGATGTTGGTTATCAGGTGGGCTGACATCAGTTTTAAAGGTTTAATCCCGGTTTTACGTACAGAAGAGGAATCAAACTGTCAGTGCTTCTGATTTCACCCCCCGTGGAGGCAACATGTGCAGAAACCAGCAGGAGCCAGTGAGCTGAAAGCCCTGAAACAACAGCCTGATGGCACTTCTGTCAGTCAGCTAGAGGAGCATCAAGCTGCGTTTGTACAAATGCACTCGAATTACTCCGGTTCAGAAAAGACCAGCTGTCAGTGAGGAGATCAAAGCATGGAAACATTCCTGTCTGTCGGGTTCAACTGTCAGAGCACCTACAAACATCAATCCCAGCTGAGGAGGAGGAGGAAGAGGAGGAAGGTCTGCAGGGAGGGTCGTGCTGCAGGCCGACTCCAGCTTCATAGAAGGAAGGCACTTTGCTTTGTCAGGTTGAAATATTCAACACTGCTGGAATCAGTCTGCTAGTAAAAAAACTTTTTTCGTGCATGCATTGTTAAGCAGCATTAAAGTAAATAGAAAAAAAAGTTAATGCATTTTCAATGCAAGTGCACGAGTGTATGGGGCACTAAGTGTAAAATTAACATATTTTTCATTATTTAGCTCACTTTTTGAGTGTTAATTTTTTTTCACTAACATTTTATTGTTATTTTTGCTCTGTTCTTACATTTAGCTAATTTTTTACTAAATGTTAAATTTAATTGTTAAAAAATATATTTAAATATTAAATCCAAAATCTAAATGTTTAAATCTAAAGGCAGAAGTTATACCTTAAATGTTGAAGTTCACCTTGAGGTATTTTGGAATGGAACGCAGCCTTTGCTGTTGGCGCTCAGCTAGTGTTTTGACGTCATCATGATGAGACAATAGCAACCGCTAGCGCTCCAATGTAGCTAAAGCTTCCCAACATCAAACTTGTAGTTATGGCTGGTGTCTGAGCTGCATTTCAAACTGCTTGACCACAGGTACTACACACATTTTGAATTTTTATTTTTAGCAACGTTAGCAGCGGCCATTGTAGATGTTTGTCGCAGGACGATGACATCATCCTGATGCTAACTTCTGCTAACATTTCTAAAACAACTATTTAGCTCAAAAAGTGAGCTAAATAATGAAAAATATATCAGTGAAATATTTTAACATGTCATTTACTCACATGAGAAAAAAATAAATGTCAAACTTAAAATGCAGCAAATTTGAGAAATTTCTGTTTGAGAAATAATAATAAAAAATCAATAAAAACAGTAGTAAATAAATCTGTTTTTTTACTGATTGATTTTAACAGAACACTTTTGCTTCCATTGACTTTTTACATCATTTCATGTTTGTACAATGTTTCACCTTTAAAGCATGAACAAAGTATAAGAGTGCGACTTATGTTGCTCTGTAAACAAGCCAGATGTTGAATCCTAAATAATTTGCCCCAGATTTGACTCTTATATTCATCGCTCTGAAAGAGGAAAAAAAAATCTGCCTCTGCTTTGTGGCTTTAGGATGTAGTCTTTCATTTCCCAATGTGAGGGAGTATTTATGTGCTCGTGACCTTCAGTTTTTCTCGCTTTAGCCCGTGTGAGAGAGCGCACATGTAGTGGTCTCATGTTTCTTGTGGGAACCTGGAAAAAGCTGCACTGAGTGACGATTCTGGACTTTAAGCTGCTGACGATTATAAAAAAAGTGACTTGTGAGCGCATTCCTGAGGACCAAGAGCTGTGTGGCTGCACAGCTGGGGACTTATTGAAAGAGAAGTATCTACAGTTGCATTCAGAGGGATTATGCAAACACAGAAGTGTTGTGTACAATTCCTTGCCATTCATAAAAAAGTATCTTTTGTTATTTACATGCATGTGATAACGTACTATAATCGGTATTTTTTTGTCAAAACTGAATGCTGATTCGAGACACAACTCTTCCTTGGTGATCTTCCTTTAAGCTGTGCTGACCCTCTGACCTTCAGAGTTCTGCAACTGTTCTGCGTTCAGGCGTGGCGTGGCCCAGATTTGAGGAGGGAGTGGAGTTGTGAGGCTGTGAGAGTGTGACAGCTGACAATCTGAGACCTCAGAGAGGAGGGAGGGAGTGAGCCATGTGCAGGAGGAGGAGGATGTGGTCAGACAGCTTCCACTGTTGGGATCCCTGGGGAAACCGAGCCACAAGAGAAGAGTGCAGTTGCAGCTGTTGTTGCACACACACACACCCCTCACATGGGTTATTCTTATCCTGTTTCACAAACAACCTGGTGTCTTTTTATATGAAAATGCTCACTGACCTGTTAAAAGTGAGTTATGGTATATAAACCAAATAAATGTTCTGCAAAGTAAACCTAAAATTGTGAGAATTTGGCAAATTTTCAGTTTTTATTAAGGTGAAGAAAAGTGTAAAACCTCACTATTGTGAGATATCTTGATTTTTTGCATGATATTTATTTGGCACACATTAATACACATACTGTAATATAATTTGTTATTTTGTGTTTTATTTCCATTTTTTCAATGGCTTATTGTGTATAGTGGTCCATTTTGTTGATAAAGAAAAATGTGAGAAAAATTTAATACTGTAAACTTCTTCTTGCTCCTTTTTGGGCAAAAAATACCTAAATTATTATTTCAGTTCTGATCATTATTATGTTTTAATTAATATTCTGTATTACATTAGGATAAAAATTAAAAAAAATGTATTCTTGTTTTATTTTTATTTAAGTTCTATTAGTCCTAAATAAATATTTCTGCTACGCTGTCAGTTAAATTACAGTTTAAAATTAAAATTTTAACAATAATAAACATTTCTATTGTTTACTTTTTATGTATTTCCACAAATGTAAAACTTGAAAATGTCTCAAATAATGTAACACTAATATATCAAACTACTGATCATCTATCAGAAAGTTTTAAACACAATAAACATTGTATTTTAGATATAAAGTATCAACACTAATCTGTAGGTTATATTTGCTTCTAATCCTGAAATTCCTGGAATCCTGGAATTTGTCAAAAGACAAAGGAAACCATTAAACTGTCTCCAGTTGCTGAAAACAAACAATAAATCAAAAAGAAAAAAATGCACTTAGACGATATGGATCAAAAAAACCTACACAGACAAACTAACAATTGTTTGAAATTTTCTGTTAAAATGTTAATTCATTGGAATATATTGGGTAAATATGCTTTGTTAAGTACTTTAGTCAAATGTTTTCACCACTAAATATCAAAACAGACTAATTTATTCCATAGAACATTTCTTTTTAAATAATCCCAGGATCTTTATGAGTGGAAGAACCTTGTAGTGAAAATGCTGGAGGGCAAGAGCAATGAACTGACTGATGTGGTTTGATGTGTATCTCATAAAAAACATCTTCAGGATTGGATGTCATGAACTATTTGTGACGAACTCCAGGGCTGCAGAGGTTTTTTTTTTAAACCCTGTGCTGCAGTAGTGGGACAGATTTAGAATGGGTTTAGTTGATGCTCAAGCTGTGAGTGACATGCTGGCTTTTACCCTCGATGAAGCTGTTAGTCACGCAGCAACGTTTTACTGCAGAGCGGAGCAGAAAGAAATCAGGCTAAGAGCTGCAGATAAAAGCAATGGCTGCATGTTGGGTTTTGACATTTTGCTTTTCTTAATGAAAAAATGTTTACTTCATTTGTCTGTGATGGAGTACAAAACTATACGGTGCTAAAACAAACGATGAATTGAACTGTTTATACCAAAAAGTCAAAAACATTTCTCATAACTGGAAATTTGAGACAAAATGTTTCCTAACCACAGGAACCATAAGCCATTTTTTATAAACCCAATACTTTTGTTGCATAAATCAAATAAAATATTTTCAGTGTTTAAAGCAAAATTGTAAACGAAAAGTGATTAAACATTTATTTCACACATTCACACAAATCGGGAGTCAAGACACAGAGGAAAGTTCTTTCTGTAAATAGATTTAATTTGATAAAAGCCAGTAACAGTTTTACAGTGCACAGGACACATAATCACTACTAAAGCATCACAAAAACCCTGATAAAAAATATTACACTCAAGAAAGTTTTAACTGGAAGAAATAAATGTTCTATTTACAAACACGTACAGAAAGATATGACATCTCAGACTGCGCCTAGACTGTGTCAGCAGAATCTGTGTGTGCGTGTGTGTTTGTGTATTGGACCCTCTGAATGTGCAGAATATGTTGACCTGAAAACTGGGATGATACCATATGGATTGGCTGGCCAAGACTCTCAAAAGGACCTCTGAGGTCTAATCCCTGCTGGCTGTAAGGTGGTCGGATATCAAGTTTGAAACAGTAAAATTATCCTTTTTTTTAATATAATAAGAACATCAGATTGTCCTTGCATAACAGTGGTCCTTCATTATAAGTGTTTTGAGTGAGAGCAGGCAGTGTCTTCTGTAATCCTGAGCGAGTTTGTTTAGTTTGATTCTACTGATACAAGAAAACATATTGTAAGTACAAGTGTTGTGGCATTTTTTGTTTTTTACAAGTAATATTAGAAACTGCTTCTATTTGTCAAATATATCTGTGCAGAATAATGAAAAATCATGCAACGGGACATAAGTTGATGCTTGTTATTGCTGCTGTTTGGTTGATGACATATGTCCACAGCTCAGATTTTTTTCCCACTTATGTTTAAAACCTGTGCCATGTTCAGCTGTGTGTATACTGCAAGAAACATCGTCATCAGTCGGTTCACAAATCTTTGGAAATAAATAAGCTTTAAACAGGTTTTTGGTAACAACACGGTACCAGATGGCTGTCGGTTAGGCAGTACAGAAAATTGGCAGTGTCATATTTACCCCCTTCCCTTTCACCCCAAGAAGACTTTCAGTCGTTTTTGCACGGCGGAAAAGAAAAGAAGCAAAAACACAACCATTCATCAAGAGCAGTCTTATTGCTGTTATGTCACTTTGAGCGAGATAAGGTCATGGAAGACTTCACTAAACCCCATTTAAACGTGGTGGCAATTCGTTTACTCCTGTTGTTCTTTTCCTGAGCGAGATGAATGAGATGAGTCCGGTTAAACCTGATTTTAACAAAATGGAGTTTAGGACTCTTTAGTGGCAGTGTGTCCAGTAACAGCTGTTTGATGCCTCACTTAAAAAAAAAAAAGCACAACCGTGCAGTTTAACACCTGGTGTTGCTATTCATAGATGTAAGAAAGCGAGACGTGTGAGTCATGTTCTGTGAAAACGTCTGTGTTGTTTTTTAAATAAAGTTTTGTGATTATGGTGACATTCTGATGACAATGTCTGTTTTGAAGTACCATCTTTTAAGACAACCAGGCGATCCAATCATACATATACTTGTATAAATGTATCTGAGAGATAAAAACAACAAAAAAAAACAACAAATGCTGAAATCTCAGACATGCATTCACTTACAGAAAACAAGTTCGGTTGTCAGATTGTCGTACAAAATGTAGCCCTGATGATCTCACTTAGGAGGAAAAAGTTACAGTTGTGATGTTTATCAGACATTTGTACCTCTCATTCAATTCACCCATTTATTCCTTTCCGTCCCAGCCGTCACTGACCACAGCACTTGTCAGTCTGGCAACAGTGGCAGCCTGTTGACTTGAGACTCGCTGTTAAACCCACACAGCTGTGTTGTAGTCAAACAAGGGTTGCATTTTCTTCAGGCCCGTCTCAGGCTGCCTCCTGTCTAAATACAGTCCTGTAAATGGTTGCTGGTGGAACTGGTGGAATTGGGGGAAGGGTTGATGGTGATGTTGGTGGTGGAAGTGTTTACTATCGGCCGAAGCGAGATGCAGACACGGTCGGCCTTTTCCTTGCTGTCCGTTTGCCCAGAACGGCAGGTAAAAACTGCCTTTTGAGCTTTTAGGAGCTGCTTTCTTTGGTCTTTTAAAAAGGTCGCCCTCTGGCAGCTCAGGGGCCATCCAGCCAGGCCTCTCTTTGAGTAGCTTGTCCCTGTCAGGCCGGACGCTGCGCAGAAACTTCTTGAAGATGTTTGTGGTGAGCGAGAACTTTCTGCAGATCTCCTGTGAGCGACTGAGGCGGAGCGGGTGAGCCGGTGTGTCCGGTCTGTCCACTCCACCTTCCACTGTCCTCTCCTCTCTCCTCTTTCTCCTTTCCCTGTCTTCTCCTTCCTCTCGCTCCACCTCAGGCAGGTCCAGCCAGTTGCCCACAAGGTCTGCAAACACATTATCCCCCAGCACCAAGGGCTGACGGTTGCGGCTGCGGCTCATGAGGGAAGATGTCCAGTCACTGGCGTCGTCTGCACTGTCCTGAGAGTAGTCACTGTCCAAAGACGGGCCCTCTCTAGAGAGGCTGTACAGGATCCCGGGCAGGTCCACCACCTGTGCACGAGGAGGAGCCTGCGAATGAGGGTGTGGTTCTGGTGGAGGGTTTCCCACCATTGGTCCGTAGAAGTCTACCTGAGGGGTGTTGTATCCTGACCACCTCTTGGGTCTTGACTCCATCTCATTCTCACCTCTCGTACTTCTTTCACTTCTTTCACTCTCACTTTCACTTTCACTCTCTAGACTGGAGGCTGAGGATGATAAGGTCCCCAGACTGCTTCTGTTTTGGGATGAAGTATGATCACCTCTGCTTAAAGAGTTTCTGCTCTCTATCGACAGCCTTGGACTCTGCATTGAACTTGAGCTGGACTCCTCTGGGACTGTCTGTGTGATGCAGAACTTGTTTTCTTGTGTTGAAACGGAAGCTGCCGCAGCTGATGATTTTAGGGGAGCGACTGGACCAGACTGCGGCATTCCCCGGTTTATGGGCCGTCCTGATATGTCAAGGCTTTCGAGCGCTGTCTGGACCTGGAGGAGCTTGAGTTCTTGGAGAGCTCCCATCATTGAGTTCATCTGAGCATGGAGGCCATCTCCAGCTTCTCTCATTGACAGCTGCAGGGAGACAAAAAAAAGAGTTAAAAGTGATCAAATGAGAATAAACGCACTAATAAATACCTAGTTCAGTTGATTGACTCGTTCGCTTTGCAGTTTTCATCTTATCTACTGAAGTACCCTCCGGCTTTTTGGTGCTAGTCCCCCCCCAAAAATAATCTACATTTATTTATTTTTTCAATAAAAACAACCATAAAAACCTGGTTCGGCATTGCTCCTTTTTCAAGTTTCAGACTTGTTTAACAGTGTGGTCATGTGACCTAGATTTAGATGACAGGCCAGTGTCCCATATGGACTGCCTACAAAAGGATCCAAACAGTGACAGCTGTAAAACATACCATCCTTTTTGTGTTGTCCTCACTGGTCCACTTATTCTTTCTTTGTATTTTTAGCTCTTTCCATTTGTTTTGTTTCACGTTTGCCTTCTAATTTGAATCCATTGTTTTCACAGCTTTAAGCTGCTTTTATCCTCCTTTCATTTTTTTTAACTCTCATTTCTTTTGAAGGTTATGCCATGTGACTTGGACTAACCGTCACCCCCTGATAGCAGACAAATAAACCCCCAAGGGCAGCATCTTGACCTCTGTCTTTACTTGCAGGCATGCATTTTGAGTCAGTGCACATGTTGACTCTGAATTAGTTTCAAACTAACGGGTTCATCTCGTAAGAACATGCAGACACTGGCAAAAGTAGCAAACCACTGATTACGTAGCCAGCCTGAGGCCCTCCGCCTTTTTTTTTTTCAAAGTCACAAAAAATAATCTGTGGGAAGATGAAGGGAAGCATGCAAAGAATTGTGCTCAGGTGCCAAAATGTGTGGGAAATGTTGGTGAGATGCTTGTAAAGCAAACCTACAAATTAGTATTCATTTAAACCAAACTGTCAGAATAAAGTTTACAGAGAGAAAGTAATAAAAAACTCACTACTGAATGTGAAGTATTTAAAAAAATCTCAGTAAAACAGTTCTTTTGAATAAAATAACATAATCTCTTACACCTTACCTCAGAAATGTGCAGGTATAAATATCCCTGTCTGTGTTTCTCCAGTTGTTAGTCTACACCTCAGCCACGCCACCGTTTCTCACTATTCAAACGAATCAGTCTGACTGCCCCTATATGTATCCCCCTCCAATGGAGGGCCTCCACTGGCCTTTACAGCCAATCAGCAAGGCCCGTCTAGACAATAATCCCCATTTGGAGGGTGGCGGTGGCGGGGTAAGGTCACTCAGGCGGAAACAGACAGACAATGAGATGAGGGGCGGGGGGCACAAGGAGAGATGGAGTGAGAGGGGTGGTGAGAGTCAGCCGGATGAGCAGGGATGGAAGGAGGGGGGTTGATGGGCAGCGATACCTCAACATATGTTTGGATGTCGAAGAGAAAACTGTTGATGGGTTCAATTATGGCCAACAACATGAGAACACAGGAGGAGGAGGAGGGGTGGGAGTACAACAACACCAGGTTTCTGATACTAAATCTGTGAGGCAGGGACTAAATCGACCTCGGGTGGGAAAAGTTGCTGCATTAAACAACTGACAGAGCAACATTATAGACAAAGAGATGTTTAATCACCGTGTGAGAGGAAGTCTTTGGCACCTAATGTGGATTTACTGGGAAAATGGACAAATGTAACCCAAGTTCAACAATGTAAAAGCCTAAGGGGAGTAATTTGTACTAGTATATTAATGCCATCTTTTTTATTCTTAATTATTTTTAAGCAAAAGTCTTTAACAACTGTAATATACACCTCACCTTGACACCTACACAGTGTAAAAACAGGTTTAAACACTATCAGTGACATATGGCATATGAGTGGGAGCATGAACCACCTCTAAGATCAGATAATTAGCCCATTGATGCACATGCTGGGAACAAAAGCCTCTGAGCTTCCTGCTGGCTTGCTGAATTAGTCAGTGAAGGTACGTGTAATTAGCCCAATCAGGTTGTCTCTTGTCTTTATGCTTTCTACATATGGCTGGCTGTATTAGCTGTAATTGCCTGGTGTCCTGAGAGACGCTGCAGAGAAGCTTATAATCAAAGCTCACTGTGCTCCACATCAAAGATCAACAAGACAAGACGAAATGAAACAAAAAGTTTTCTGTTGTTGCTTCACTACAGGCAAACATGCAGCTTTAGCAAAGTTTAGGATTTCTGTGACACTTATTACATTTGTTTTGGAAATATCATGTCTTAAGTGGACGTTCTCGTGCAATTTGACGGAGCCACAACTTTTTGCACAGGCAAAACTAAAATAGTGAGTTTAAGACTAATATAACTATAAATGTTAATTATCCCATGTATCCTGTAGTAATTTAAACTTACAGCATTGTTTACTGGCATTTCGGCTCTTGTGGATGTTAATAATTTATATGCACTTGGGGGAACAACAAGAAACAGTCATAAACTAAGCTATATTATCCATCATTAACCAAGCCAACTAACTCTAGGCGCTCCTCCGTTGCCATTTAAAAGCCGAACTTTGTGGCCCAATTATGTCAGAGTTCTCAACCTGGATTCTACCATTTGTACGTAAGCCTAAAAGAAATGTGTTTTTTTTTTATTTTAATCAAACACTATGCAGAAAAGTTTAAGAAGCAAGGCAGCTGAGGGCCTTATTGAGAAAAATACAGCAAGAGTGAAGACCTGACAGGACCGACACAAACACTTTGAGGTCCTGGAGGAGAAAGAAATGAAGATTAGAAATTATGCCTGTCTAATCTAATTAACTAGAAGAACTGGAGTGAAATTGGGTCTTCAGGGAATTACAATCCTGCCCAGAAACACCAGCATCATTAGAACAGTCTTGCAAAGTTTAACCAAAGCTTCTTTTTGAACTTAAGCCTCAAGTATTTTAGTCATTTAATCCGTCAAGCGTATATTTCTATAAAAAGATCAGTTCTTTAAGGAGGCAGTGAAGCCGGTCACCCCCACTTTTTCTTCTGGATGCATGGAGCCGGCCAAGCGTGTGTAATTGCCAATCAAAGGGAAAAAGCTTCCGAGCTTATTAACAAAAGCCGCTAGACTCAAATTAATGTTGAATAAAGGCTTAATGACAACTTTTTGGCACGTTGATTAAAAAAAAAACATTTATTATTATTTCTTTTATTTCTGTACAGATGCACCCAGAAAACATTCAGCATGAATGAAATCTAGTGGATTAAATACCAAAAAGGAATCCAAAGCTCTTCTCTGGTGTCTGTTGAGATACTTTTTCCTTATTATCTTGGTCCTGACTGCACCTCTGTGATAAAAAAAAGAAAAAAGAATACGCTCTGCACACACCGAGCTCACATGTCCAGACATGTCTAGACTTGCATCACCTGAATGAACTCAGGTTTTTTTTAACTAGTAATTGTAATATTGAATTTTCCAGAATCATTAGGTTAACAATAAACTACACTGCATGAAATATCCATCTAACCAAGTCTTACAATCTCATATGCAACCAAAATGTATTTTTTTGAGACTGATGTATGAAGCAAGTGTGTCAAGAAGTCTTACCAAGTACAATTGTCTTACTGCACTGGCAGATTATTTCACTTAATTTGAGAAGATTCAGACTGTAATCTAGTACTCGTAATTTATTTTCAGATGGCTAATTTTTGCAGTGTAGCGTACAGTAGCTCAGTGGTCAGTGCAGCAGTCTGAAGTCGCAGGTTTGAGCCCAGGTTGCTTCAAGAATCTGGTGTGAAGCAATTACCAAAAACACGACATCTAAACTTGTTTTTGGCTTAAAAAACAGACAATTCATTGTTGTTATTTGTTATTTACTGAAAGGAGGAAATACTGAGGCCAGTGTTATCAGGCTTAAAAGGTCTTCCTGTTTAGAAGGATCTGGCTCACAGCAGTAAATAAAAATGTGCTCAACCCTCCCTCTACCTCCACCCCAAATTAAAAGTGAATGTTGAGGCTGTGTGGGTCAAGGACAGGAATGGAGTCTCTGTCTGGGGGGGACACAGAGAAGGTCTCTGTGGCCAAACGACTGTGAACGGTTGTGAGATTACGATGAACACAGCCGCAGAGCTGAGCAAGAAATAAACGACTGTGCAGAAGGCAATGAATGCCTCTTTGGTAAGAAAAGGTTATAGGGTGACTAATCAAAATGGCCTCAGGGGAGAAACAAGCGTGAATCATGTCGAGCAAAGGAAAATAGGACACAAAAGCCCCAAATACCAGGTCATAATAAAATTTATGTAATAAAACCTTGACATTATTAACTAAGATTTACTGATTTCAATAAATTTCAGACTAAAATACATTTTATTTTTGAGTCTACCAGCAGTGTTGGCTACATTTATTATTTTCCTCACTTTTGAATAATTCCAATGTCCAATCTTTAATTTTCCAGTTATTGCCCTTGTAGTTTGGAAAAACATTGGTTTTAATGCAGTTGACTGCAAACAACCAGCCTCACAGGAGCACGGTTATTCTTGAATTTATATTCTAAAGCCTCTTTCAGCGCTGAGACAGGTAAAATTATTGATTTTCCCTGTCTGGTAAAAGTAATAACGCTCAGTCATTCATATGTGCCAAGTGTGCAGCAGGAAAAAAAAAGCAGGGAATTGTATCACTTTCCTACATATTTCAGCTTTGTTTGAACATGGAGGTACTAACTGCACAGCAGCACTTGCACATTTGTTTTCAGCTTCATAAAAATATAATTTTTCATGTCATCTGAGGACAAAAAAACACAGATCTTTGTCAGGTGATGATCCTCACTACAACTTTTTGTATGTTCTGATAGAATTACAGTGTTTCAAAATATTGTGTTGTTTTTCCATAAAATAATAATTTACAGCTTGCTAAGTTAAACAACATAGAGGTGGATGGGGTCAGCTGAAAAATAGTTGTGATGGTGTGACACAAGTAAGTCACGCTGCATCCTTCAAAAGCAAATCAACAACAAAGATTTTTGTCAGCATCTGAAAGGGTGCTTCATGCTGGAGGTCGTTTCCACTGAATAAAGTGTTTGTTTGATAATCTTTCCAAAACGAAAAAAAAAAATCATTCAGATTCAGTTTTAATGGGTAGCTTTGTCAGTACTGGGAACAGAATGTACGTCCATTTTACTGAGTTCGAAGAAAAAGGATTTTTATCTTAAGCTGAAATATTTTGAGAAAAAAGGTTGCTGTTGTACGCAATCAAAACTAAATCTATCTCTAATACTTACTTAACTATATCTGTCAAATAAATCAGTTTGGACCCAATTTATCATCAAAGACCTGCTGTCCAGCACAGACACACTGACGACATTTTCAAAAACAAGGAGGCGATTTAATGACTTATTTCCTGCTGGAGCTCATTTATGCCATCCCAAATGATGCTGCTGCAGTGGGAGGCACAGGATGATTAGGATCCGTATCATCCTCTTTGGCAGATGAGAAGTGGAGCCAGCCTGGGACTCGATCTGTTGTCTTTTCTGGCCGCAAACCTTTTAAGTGGAAGCACCAGTCTTTAGACAGACGCTCGATGGCGCAGCAGTTGACGTCAGCGCCTCGTGTGTGGGCCGTGAAAGTGCTCGCTCAAATCTCTGGCCCCCGTCTCACAGCGAGAGGGGTGTGAAACCACACAGGCAATTTGTGAAGAGGAGGGTATTGAATGACTAGACTCTTCTGCAGGATTCCAAAAAAAACATTCCTCGTGTTTTATTAGAAGAAACTGGGTGAGCAAATAAATGTAGAAGTTGATTAAAATTTGCACAAACTGTGATGTTTTTATGTTGCGTCTTTCCAGGTTATGTTGGAAATCAGTCCACATTTTTGCTATGGGGGAGGGGGGGTATTTTCCAGACACATATTTCAATTCTGTACTACAATCAAATTACTACAGTAAGTTACCTTCAGTTGTTATGAAATGCTGTATATATCAAAAATAAATTTGTTTTTGCATCATAGACTCTCTCTTTAAGAACATCCTACCATTTCTGACACTCCCACTTCATCATGCCTTTACAGCAATGCCTCAGGGGAGGGGTGCTCTGTGAGGCAGGATCTCAGCTGCAGGCTGAGCTCCAAGGAGGAGATAGATACAAATAGGCAGAGGACTATAAAGTGCTTGAAAAAAATAACCAAGTAGAAGTAAAAATACCTTAAAATAAAATGACTTTGTTCAAAATAAATTTCCCTGATTAGAAAAGTACTTAAGTAAAAGTCAGAAAACTGTTCACAAAAATTGGGAAAGTAAACGTAAAAGTACTTGTACACATTCTCTAAGAAATAAATGGTTTAATTTACTTAACCAAACTAGTTTCATTTAACCAAGTTGAGTAAATTGAGCAATATTGATTCATAAGTAAGTAAACTTTATTTATATAGCACCTGTCACAGATACAAAAACATCACAAAGTGCTTAACAGAGAGCAAAATAACTAAAAACAATAAAAACAGATCAGAAATATAATAAAAACAATTAAAACACAATAAACAACACTTAACTAAAAGCTTGTCTGACTAAAAACGTCTTAAGATGTTTCTGAAAAGAGTCAGTAGAATCTGAGCAGCAAAGGGACAGAGGGAGAGCGTTCCAAAGCCTCGGGGCCACCACCTGAACAGCTTTGTCTCCATTGGTTTTGTAATGGGTTCGAGGTACCACCAGCAGCATTTGATTTGAAGACCTCAAAGTCCTGGAAGGACAGAGAGGCTTCAGAAGGTCCAATATGTATTCAGGGGCCTGATTATGAAGAGCTCTGAAAGTTAAAACCAAAATTTTAAAATGACTCCTCAAATGCACAGGGAGCCAGTGCAGAGAGGCTAAAACAGGTGTAATGTGGGCTCTGCTGTGGGTCTTTGTTAACAGCCTCGCTACGGTGTTCTGCACAGACTGAAGCCGAGCCAAAGAGGATTTATTCAGACACGTAAAAAGGCTGGTAAAGTAACCTAAACGAGAAGAAATAAAAACATGAACAACCATCTCTAGTTCCTTCTGTGACACAAAACATCTCAGCTTTGAAATGTTTCTTAAATGATAAAAACAGTTATGAACTAAGGTTTTACAATGAGTGTCAAAAGACAAGAAACTGTCAAAAACAACAATCAGATTTCTGAGACTATTTTCCACTGAAGGGGTTAAAAAAGCAAGGTGCTGCCTGATTACAGGGATTTTATCATCAGGGGCAATAATAAGAGTCTCAGTCTTGTTTGCATTTAACTGCAAGTAGTTGTTGTTCAGCCATATTTTGACTTCTGACAGACAGTTAACGAGTTCAGACAGTTTGTAGAACTCTGAGGCTTGAAAGAAACACTACAACTGTATATCATCAGCATACAGATGGTATGACACATTACTGTAACGTTTTAAAATATCTCCTAAAGGGTATTGGTACAATAAAAAGGGGACTGGGCCCAAAACTGAACTCTGGGGTACTCCACAAGACAGCAACATCATATTTATTCAACTCGATTTAGTGGAACCAGTTGACATGACTTGGTTGAATAAATGCAACACTTAATTTATTTATAGCGTGCAAACAATTCCATTCATAATGAGTTTGGACATATTTAATTTTGTAACAAGTAGGTTTTAAATTAAAAAAGTAAAAGTATCATTTTTAGGTTTTAAATGTAACAAAATAAAAGTAAAAGCAACAATTTGAAAAGAAAAAAAAAGTTACTTAAGTACTGTAACAAAAAATGTACTTAGTTACTTTATACCTCTGCAAAAAGGTGGTGCTTTGATGAAGAAATGACATTATATAAAGCTCAAAAAAGTTTATTTTAAACAATACCCCCCCCCCCCTTTCAAGTTCTTAGTTTTCATCCTCACAGACCAGTGCAGCAGGAAAGACAAAGCTATTGATAAGTAAACATACAAGTCGAAGATTCATCCACTCAATTCCTTGAGGAGATGGTGAAAATCAAAAAAAGGGCCGTAAATGAGCCCACTCTGACCTGAAGATGAGAGAACTCCTAACGAGTTCTAACAGTGCTCCATGTGTTGCACCATAAAACTGTCAATAATGGTTCCTTTATTGCAGGCAAACACAAGAGGGAAGAACAATGAGATAAGAGAAGAACCTACAAAAATGTCTTTTTTTTCAGTCTGACTCATAAAAACAACAGGTTATGTGAAAACCAAATAAAAATAAACAGAATCTGTTACATGTTTGTGTCTCCCCCTGAAACACAATGATCGCTTGGGCAAACCTCGCAGCTGCCACTAAGAGCCGGTCCAATTTTAGCCGAGGGGAAGGAAAGGCAGTTTGGAGAACAGAAGCCGCCGGGGAGGAACAAAACAAATGGGCTTAAAGTTAAACCACCACACCGCTTTGTGAGTAGTTTTTCAACGCCCAAAAGGTAACAAAGAATGTGAAACTTTCCAGAAGATTTCCGCTGGTTTGGCACTTTTTCGCTCAGATTTTATGACTTCATGCTTGTTGGCTTGGGTGTTGAATTCCAAAGTGACAGCTGGGCTTGAAATTCCCCCTCAGGTGTGAAAAGGAAGAAAATGAATTCCACAAATCTAAAATCAGCCTCAGCAGGAGTCATATGAAAAGCTCAGATCTGTGCTGCAGAGCCTGAAATGACGTTGTGAAGCAGGTGTAAACTGCACGTTCAGACAATATGAGTCAAAAGCAAGTCGCTTTTTATGTTTTTCAAATCCAAAGCGGCAGGAAGGGTTTTAGCTTTCTTTATATGATTCTTTGTTCACTGCAGGAATCATGAGTCATGCAACGAGTTTAAAAATATTTCATTGTTGTCTTCCATCCTATGGAACCACGAGACGAGAACAAATAGATGTTGACAGACATTTTTTCATTAATTGACAGAAGCTGAATTCTGACAAATAACGACACGTTCCTGTCTGGTACGTCTGTTTGTGAGCTGGAAGGTTGGAGTTAAATGAGCTCAACCGTTGGGACAAAAAAGTTTGGGTTAAAGATTTGAGCGTGACCTCACTTTGCCCCGGCACAGACTCACATCCTGACCTTTGACCCCATGTTAGCACTTTTGTAAGGCAGTCTTTTTAAAAGCCTCTTCAGTCTCAAAGACTGGAAATAATAGCTGTAATTTACGGGACTAAAAAAAAAATGTCTTTTCAATCCCACATCCACATTTTCATAAAGCAACACTGGAATACAATTTATCTTTTAGGTTTTGGCAATGACTCCAAAATATCAATTTATTGCAAAGTTATAAAACGTTAGCAAATCTTTCAAATCCTTCAGTTAATATTTGTAGATATTTGATGGTTTTACTAACATTTTGTTTAATTGTCTGTACATTATTATCTTCAGCTAAGGCTGAAGTGTTTGATGGTTTGTCTGTACTTTCACCAAATTATCTCTTCTGATAATTTTCCATTAATCATTCACCATTCAAAATGGCCTCCACAGCTTAGCAACCTTAGCAAACACAAAAATGTATATAACTGAAAGTAAGTTTGGTGGGGTAGCAGCTGAGACTGACCCCAACTCACCGTCTAACCACTAACTGAGCAAAATCTGTTTAAGTAACAAAACAGTCAGAAAGTGATCACTGAAAACTGTGTATAGAATACTGACAGGACTGTTGTAATGCTAACCAGTTTACTATATTTTAAAGATAAACTGTAGACCAGACATGCATCACTTCCTGTTAGGATGGCAACATCACGTCGCCCCTCAGAATAAATGGAACGCATAAATTCTTGGTCACTAATGGGGAAAGGCGAAAATGGACATTTGGTCTGATTAACAGGTGTAAATCTGAAATCCCTCACCTGAGACTGAAGTCTGCAACTTTAATCTGTCAAAGTCAGATTTTATTTTGCAGTGCAGTCCAATAAATCTGCATTAAAACGATGATATGATGGCAGAAACTCATGAAGACTTAATATTTTGCTCCATCCAGCAACTCTGTGGATTTTATGCATCACAAAACATGAACAATACCTTTAACCACTGTGAAATATTACCAAGTGGTTTAAGCCGCATTCAATTTGTAGAAAATGTGACAAAAATATTAAAATAATTGATTTATTCTCTTTAAAACTACATTACACTGATTTAACTTGGCTTCTGTAAATGGGTTGTTAGCTGTTTGTAGTGTCAGTTGCAGACTGGATGAAAATCAGTCACAGCAGAAGGAAAACCGACAACCTTGGCACCGACTGCCTTTCTGAACAACAGATTGCGTCCCACATGGTGTCTTCCAGCAGGACACGGCCTCAGCTTTTTAACCAGCATCTGCTCCCTGTTCTCCTGTTTGATCCTCGGCACGGTGTGACACTTTATCTACAGCAAGCTGGGCTGTGACACAACAACTCCCCTAAAATCTCAAGTGCTGCTTTCACAGACGAGTGGTTAATTTGGAGCAGCCAGTGGAGAAGTTGAACAGATTATACCGAGGCTTTTCTGCGTGCCAGACAGACAGAAGGTAAAAAAACATCTGCTTTGAAGATGATTCCAAATAAAATCAGTGCCAGCTAACGCTCCTTTGAATCTGCCTCTACACCATGTCACCATACCAGATGATCTTGGCCATGAGGGTTCTGCTTGCAGGTTTTTAATTTAAAAAAGATCAAACGTTTGCTTACCAGAGGACAGATGTTCACCTAACCAATAATAAAGAGCAATAAATTTATTTGGGACATAAATAAATTTAATGTGACAGCTAATTTTACTCCAGCTCCTGTCAGAGATGCAAATGGAATCTGCTGAAAGATGTTATCACTTTTTCAACATCAAACTTAGAGAGCTTTACTAAAATACTACTGGTGACAGGAGAGGAAGAGAAGCCTTAAAACTTAGACTTAAAACATCTGTTCCACATGTGCTGACAGCAGGATGTGCACACAGCTTTAATACTAAAGATAAAACACAATGAAAAATAAAGAAAATAAATTAGTTTCATTCTGCAGGGCAAATCTGCTTTTAAGCCACATATTTGATGCAGAAAGTATATATTTTATCACAAGTGATTAAAAGGATTTTTGAAAACAAAAGTAAATGCACCCGAACCTACCAGTTCTTGCTTGAGTCTTCTCAGGCACGCGTCCATGTTTCTGGATTCAGGTTTGAAAAAGCTGCTCTTCCTGATTTCTACCTTTTTTAAAATTTGGATTAAAAAAATTAAAAGAACGCTACTCGCGCATGACGATGAACTCTTTCTGCTGAGCGGGATTATAAAATCACATAAGAGCAGCAAATGATTTACAGTTACAGATGCGCAAATTCTGCGGAGGAATGCGCGCGCGGCTCGTAATGACGCAAAACGTGTTTACTCCTCCAAAAAATGATGAGATTCTTCTTATTGCTGCGATCGTCCGTTTCCTCCTCCTCTTCTGCTTGGCTGCTGTATGACTGATGGTGTGTGTGTGTGTGTTTCCTTCTCCTCTGATATTTTACTATTCAAGTCGAGCGCTTGCGTTACCCATCCAATTTCCTCCAATGAGGAAGAAGACTGACTCTCATTCAAACAGGATTCAACAGATCCATCCTCATGGGAGAGCACATTTGCCCACAGCCACTTAAAGAGATTTTAGTGAGCCATAAAAAAAAGAAAGAAAATGAAACATCTGCAGATATTTTGTAGCAAAGATATATAATTCCATATATTTTAGATTACAGCTCTGCAGCCTCTGTTCTTGGAGAAAATTAAAGGAGGATGTGTCCAAAAAGACCTGCTATAAGGACAGTTTTCTGGCCAAAGGAAGCATCTGACTTGATGTGACAGGAAGGGAGAATTGTAAATGCAAGGATGTCATTCTGGAGGTTGTTTATTTTCCCAGCTTTAAGGATGCAACATATAATTCCCTCCTATAATTTAGGGAAAGTGAAACCTGGGGTAATTTTAATCTGTCTATTTCTTAATGATCCTACTTGAAGTAATGCATTGCCTTATTTTCATCAATCAAAAGAGATATGTGCATCCAAACGGATGAAGAATGCCTTCAGTTGAAGGTTTGAGGAACTTTGTACCCTCTGACCTGCTTTTTGTCCTCTGGATGTTTTAAAATCAGGCCTGAATGTTGGTGATGTGTTCCAGATGGACAGACTGTTGCAAAGATCTTGAATCTTGTAGTGCGACGGGGAAATGAATAAATCATCTAAGCCCATCTCCACTTCTAAGAACGGGAAGAAGAGATTTAACGGACCTAAAATGTTTTTTTTCTACCTTTGAAGGAACACACTGCAAAGTCATAAAGACCAGTCCAAAAAAAATAAAAATCATAAACTTTGAAACTAAATCAACAGTATTTTTCTCATATTGTTTAATATGTCCTTAAAAAATTGAAGAATAAGTTGCCAACTACCAAATTTTGTTTAAAGAAACAGTGGAAGTGAAGAATACACAGATTTATGCAACTTTTCCCAATCCTGACATGATCTTATTTTAAGTTTCTCATTTGAAAAAGACAAACTGAGAGATGTCAGAAATACAGTTTATTCAAACATTTTGCTGCAACAGATCTTCAAAAGAAAACCAATAAAGCCTAAAACGTTCCCATGATAAAGTGAGTGTGCTCCAATCGCCTTAAGACATAATTTAGATGTTGACATGAGGCTCTATTCAGCATTCAACAGGCTGCTTCATGATTCACATGATGGTTTCATTCCATTTGTGACCTCGACCTGCAGCTGGTTCTCATCCGGGAGCGAACTTCCTCCCAGCTGTCAGCATGAGGGCAGCGTTGGATAAGGAAGCCACTCAGCACTGAAACACTGAAACAAAGACTCTGCAAGCTGAAACTGTCGGACCGCAGATCACTTCATAATCCTTAATGTGACTCACTGAAAGCTGAGACTTGTTAGATTTTTGTGCTCAGGCCAAAACTGGATTACGGCAAGACAAAACACAACAGTGAAACCAAACTGCTGTTGTTTTGACTCCATTCTTTTCATCATAAATACCTTTTCTACAGTAATAACTCGTTCTCTGTGTTTTGTCTGATAAAGAGATCCCTGCTGCTGGAAACATCGAGAAATTAGATTAAAAGCTTCTAGTAGTTCAAGTTTAAACTTAAGTTTTGGACAAGTTTTATAACGATGTCACATTTAGGTAGACAAGTACTCATCAGAGCTAACAAACTGAGAACGTTTATTATGTTTAGATATTATAGATACATCAGATCCATAATTTAAACCCATAATTCCAATTTAAATACTCTGAATTCATCAGATTAACTGCTTGAGGAAAAACTGTATTTTAGTTTGTAAAATTTTCAGAAAGTGTATGTTTATATTAGATCAACATAAGCAGTTTGGGTTTCTGTCTCATGTTTTATGTTACTAATTATAAGATTAAAACATGATGTCACTTTTTCATGTTTTAGGTTTAAAGGGAAAAACATGCACTGTAAAAATGTAACATAGCAAAGTTCATATTATAACAAAAAAAATGTAATATCAGTATAGAAACATTTATTGACTTTTTATATTACAGGAACTGTTATTCCAAATGATCTACTGAAAGTTGGTTTGTCTAAAACCTACGGTGGTTTGATATTTTACGTTCATATTTATGTTGACTTAAAGGATCTCGATTAGCAGAGATGGTCTTGTTCAGCTTATTGTAAAGCAAAAATGCCTATATCTGTTGCTTAAAATATGGTTACTGATAGTTTTTAATAGTTTTAAATGTAATAAATGTGATTATTTGGTTAAGATCTTTAAACTCCAAGAATTTTAATTCATCTGATTACACAATTATCACCTAATGATGGAACAATAAAATGCTGTTATTAATTAGTTGGTAGAAACTTTGGCAGATAAATCATTATTGAAAACCTTGTTAACTCCATACTGTATTTTTATAAAAAAATAAGACACCAGAATGCTTTATATTCATTATTACCCTTTTGCAAAGTTGTCTTTATCTTCAATTAAGTAGCTGTGCTGCCATCTGAAGGTTCAGAGGCTTTATTACACAAACTGACTGTAAACTTTAATTTATCTATTTTAAATCTAACCTTTGACCTCAGTAACAAGTCTGACTTTTATTTTCCTGTCACAGCTGTGAAGTCTTACCAATAAAAAGAAATATACCAAAAAAATAGTCCATTTTAATCAGTGTGAGATTCCAACATTACAGCCAAATTCTACATTTGAGAAAAAAAAAATCTCTTATTTGGTGAGAGCCGTTTCTACTCAACAAGTCAGATGATTTGTTTGAAGCGGTGGGAAATGTGCACGTTTACCTCCAAGCACAGTTAGTCATGATGTGTTTGAGCCATCAAACATCACGTTTCCTTACTAATGATGGGTTTTAAGCTGCAAATAATCAGCAGAATCTCAGATGTGGCTGAGAGTGAGCTGACAGAAAAACACCTGCTTACATGAAAGAGTCGCCTCAGGAGACGTTTACCCCTCTGAATCCTGGAAAAAAAAAAAAATCTAAATTCTTCCTTTTTTTGAATGTTCAAATTATAATGTAAAAGTGTTCATTCAGCAGTCAACCTCTAAAATAAGATACTTTTAAAATGCAGACAGTGATGAAGAAATTAATATATTTTTAATCACTTTCTTTGAGCACATAAAACATTAAATTAGCATTTTTAATAAACTTTTGGCTTTTACTGAAAACCAACATCTTATTTCAGGCCCCACTAAAACCAGCCTTAAAGGAAGTGTAGAGAAAACAAACTGGTATTAAAGGAAAGGACAAGGATGCAGTTTAAATGCTGTGTCAGATTTTATTCATCTGGCACTTCACAGTCGTTATAACAAACCGACAGAATCTTTTGTTCACATCAAACAGACAGAAAAGCTCAGTTCCAAACTGGTAAAAAGATTCAAAACAACACAAATAGCAACGCCAAGACTTTTGTGAAGTGATGAAAACAACGTCTTTAAAGGTAAATCTATCTTATAGTGACAGATATCAGAAGTCACTTCAGTGTGAGAAACATGATTTCCCTTAATAAAACTTAAAGATGGTGCATGATGCTGCAAAAAGCCTTAAGGTTATGTTGCTAAAAACGTTTAATCTGACAGCTCTGATAGGAAAAAGAAAAAATCAATACGATTATTTTTTTATGTGCAGTTTAAGTTGTACAATAATAAATACAAAAAACAAAACACAACATAATGCTCTGATTAAAGTATTACACCTCACCTTCAAGTAATATTGTGGCCAGTCAACGTTTTTTCACATTAAGAATCGCTGCTTTGTTTCATGTATGAACCTTGTAAAGTCCAAGTCCTTCAGTGTTTAGTAAAACCTTTAAAAACGAGGCAACTAAAACTCACAGTTTGGTTTGAATCTTTGACAAGACAAGAGCACTCGTTCATTATTAAATCTCCAAACATTTCATGAATGAAGTTAGCAGCTTCGAGTTGTTACTTTCAAATGACTCTGTAAAGAAAAAAAACAACAAAAACCCCCCCCAAACAAATAAAAAAAACACGTTTATAAATATTATTTAAAATTTTCATATGTCTAACACACAGCACAAACGGGAGCAATAAAATTACAGTGAACACAGCCCACACCTTTACCTTTCTTCAAGATTTAAAGACAACAAATATTATTTTCACTGTGAATTCACTTGAAACTTACTGGCATTTTGTGACATTTCCTTTAAATCCTTTTAAAAATCCTTTTGTTTAATGCACAATGTCTTTTTTTTTACCAGCAGTAGATGTAAAACATCTGCTGTCAGAAATAAAATGCAACAAGTCTTTGTATCTACAGTACAAACATGTAAAGACGCAGGTTTGATTCTTCCTTTGTGTCTCTGAAGTCCACCAGTGGTGTCTCCTGTCGTTGACCGTACGAGAGGGGACACAGAGGATCCTTTGAAAAAATGTGTTACCTGCTCCCTTCTCCACCTCGTCACCATCTCCCGAGTTCCATCCTCCAGCCAGGAAGTCACAAAGCAGAGACTTTGACGATGTTGGTTCCAGCTGAGCTGGTCGTGGTCTCGATGCTCGGGGCGGTTGGACGGCCCGGAGGCGGCGGCATCCTGCGCTCCCGCTGCGGCAGCCCGTGGAGACCATCGCCGTCCGGGGTCAGAGCGGGAGGCGTCGGGAGGCTGATGATGGCTGTGGTGATGCGGCCGCTTTTACAGTTGATCCTGTTGCTGTCGTCAGTTTTCAGATTGAGGTTTGAACGGCTGTAAAAAAAAAAAAAAAAAAGAAAGAAAAGGAGACCCTAAATGTGATGGATAAAATAAGTGTCTTCTGTAGAGTTAATTAATAGACCAGTTGATTTTCACAAGAATGAAGTAGCTAATCATTTTAATCAATTTTATTAAATTATACAAAGATGAAAAAAAATAATAATCTGAAAATTCTTTTATTTTAAAATTCATTCGTCAAATGAAAAAAAAAAATCACGAAACAGAAAGAATATCTGTCAGTTTATTGATGCATTTATTGATTTAATTGGTTAATAAATACTTTTTTTATCCCGTATTTATTTATTTATTAATCCATTATAAGTTTATTTAATAATAATATTGATGACTATTTATTTATTGATGACTATTAATACAGTCTATAATGTCTAACATGGAGAGTGTAATAAATTGGTCCAATACTGCCCTCTAGTGGAATTTTATTTAAACTATAACTAGCGGTATTTAAATATTTATATTATTTACATTCATTTTGTGGTGAATTATTACACAAAGCATCTACACTGTAAAAACTGAACAACAAAAGCAAAGGTATTTATATTGTAATTAAATACAAACTAAATACAAACAGTGCAATAAATCTGCAAGAATAACTACAATAATGTAGATTTTCTTAAACATAACTTTTAAACTCTTGTATTTTATTTAAAACTTTATAAAATATTATAAAGACTTGTCAATAAATTAATATTTTACACTTTTACACCTTCAGTCATTTTTCAATTCAAATTGACTTTTTGAAGGCTGTGATTTTTAGGACCTAATGCGTCACAAAGACTTTGATCTTGTTTCTTTATGACAGCCAGCAGCTGATCTTTAATATAATAGTTTTATCATAAACTGCACATAAGCACCAACATCCTGTTAATGCTCCCATATTTGTGTGTTTCTGCTGCGCCTCACCTGGTTGTGTGTGCCAGGGGGTCCCTGCTCTGTATGTGGAGGGCGCTGAGCTCCTGCAGGGGGCTTCGGTGTGTCGGGATGGGGTTGGCAGGAGGCAGGCTGGCATTGGGCAGGGGAGCGTTCCTTTTCGACCCCCGGCCACAGCAGCTCACCGCGGGGCTGTCTTGGCTGGCTACAGACGGGCTGTGGGACGGATAGGTCTGCAACGCCGTTTCCAAACAATTCTGCTCGTACAGCTGCTCGTCGACAAACTCATGAGCCTGAAAGGAAACAAAACGAAAAAGACAGAGAAGCTGATCAGAAAATAATATTAACCATAAAACAGACCTCAGCTCACATGACTGTAAGTACATCCCGCCTCCACCTGTCTCACAGCTTCACTGATAACTGTCAAACTGACATTCTGAAGTGTTCCTGCCAAGAGTTTTATGTTTCTTTTATTTTTGCTTCTGACTGATGTTGACAAGTAGATTCAATGGGAGGAAAAGCAAACCTGTCAGAGTGATAGACGTGCCTGACAGGGAAACAAACGGGAGCAAAAACTCCTCATGTCTTGTTTTAGATCTACGTACACTCGTCGTGTCAAGTACAAGTTTTAAACAAAGTTACACTGGAAGAAAAAAAAAACAAGATCATCAAACTGAGAAAGCTTGTTCTTCTTGATAAAAGGTAAATCACTCAGCACTTTTCATACCAGAGTTTCAGACTAAATGGATCTTATGTTAAGAAATGATGGAGCTGCAGATCACATCTTGAAAATAATATGAGCAATCTAACGCAATATTGCGTAACCCTGCATATTCTGTCAGCACTTTGAGTATTTGTGAATGAATTCACAAATGGGTGATAAATACAGATACTAGGAGGATTTAAAAGTAAAACAGAAACCCCCTCACAGTGGTTTTCTCCAGACAGTGCAGCAGGTGGTGGTGTTGGCTCTCTATCAGAGAGGTGGCCCTTATCAGCTTCTGCTCATCCTGGTCTGTACCCTGTAAAACAGCACACACACACACACACACACACACACACACACACACACACACACACACACACACACACACACACACACACACA
>JARVJO010000365.1:15528136-15544632 GCA_031762555.1 Cynodonichthys magdalenae
CGCCCCCCCCCCCCCCCAATAAAATCAAAGAGGCTGGCTTTTGAACGTTGCACTGATACCAATTCAGACAGTCCTTTTCCTCTTCATCACAGAGGACACCACATCCTTGATTTCCAAAAACAACTAGAAATGTGGACTCATCAGACCACAGGACACTTTTTCCACTTTGAGTCAGTCCATCTCAGATGAGTTCAGGTCCAGAGAAGCCGGCGGTGTTTCTGGGTGTTGTTGATATCTGGTTTTGTCTTTGCATGATAGAGCTTTAACTTGAACTTGTAAATGTAGAGATGAACTGTGTTCACTGACAGGTTTTCTGAAGTCTTCCTGAGTCCATGTGCTAATA
This sequence comes from Cynodonichthys magdalenae, assembly GCA_031762555.1. Lineage (NCBI taxonomy): Eukaryota > Metazoa > Chordata > Actinopteri > Cyprinodontiformes > Rivulidae > Cynodonichthys > Cynodonichthys magdalenae. The sequence continues at coordinate 15,528,480 of JARVJO010000365.1, forward strand.
TCTGTTACAGAATGATGTAGGTTTCTAATGCAGTGCTGCCTGAGGGGTCACAGGTCATTCGATGTTGGTTTTCAGCCTTGCTGCTTACTTGCAGAGATTTATCCAGATTCTCTGAATCTTTTGATGATATTATGGACTGTAGATGATGAAATCTCTAAATTCCTCTCAATTGTACGTTGAGAAACGTTGTTCTACAAGAGCTTCAAAGTTGTATTAATGTCTTAAAATAAGCATATGCTGCATTAAAGGCATCATTGACCATGAATTACATTTCCCATAATGCAAGTTGATTATTTTACACACAAAATGACGACATCCCACCACTGCACACGGTTAAAAAGTAGCTGGCAAATTTCAACGTGAAAAATCTCCATTTCTATGCATTTTCTCCAGATACTTTTGCTGTGGCCCAGTTGTAATGGGAAGTGGGAGTTTTCCACTTATAAGTTTTAAATTTAATCTGAAACTCCCCTCCAGTGGGAATTCCCTGTTGGAAAGTGGGAGAGTTCAGAATCAAGATGGTGGCTTCTCATCACAACTTACTAGTGAGTCAAACTCTTACTTTTAATACTATTTCTGTGTTATTTATTTCACATTAAGTCAGTCGTACACATAGTACTTTTCAGTGTTTCTAAGGGTGTATTCACACCTAACACATTTGGTCCACTTTAAACGGACTAGAGTTGGTTTCCAGTGTTGGTCCCGGACCTTTTGTGCTGGTGTGAATACACTCATGCAAACTCTGTTGCGGACTAAACAACCGAACTGAAACCCACTTTTTGAGTTGCTCTCGGTCTGATTCCAAACAAACTCTGGTGCAGTTCACTTCAGTCCGCTTTTGGTGTGAATACAGACCGACTCGAACCGAAACAACTACATAAAACATGCGCCTTTTTGGAATAATCGCAAAACCACCATTAAATTAGCTGCTTTTGACATTTTAAATGGTATTGCAGTTGTACTAACAGCACAAATGAGCACATCAGAACCGCAGCACGCAGGACTTACATGTTTTTTTCTGGGTCTGTGCTCAGTCCCGCCCCCTTCATTTCTGTCCAATGGGAGCAATGATCGTCACCCTCGTGGCTTTGTTTACAAGTTATAGTTAGTTTGCAAAAAAGCACAATGTGAATGTAAACTGCACCAAACAAAAAAATAAAGTCCACTTTTTGGTCCGGACCAAACAAGCTGACCAAAGGACTTACCTGGTGTGAGTACACCCTAAGAGGACATGTTAAAACACTGTTTCTATGCAAGAAATACCAGGTAGAGCTCAGTTATTGATTGTTAGTGGTGCTCAGTCATAGCAATGAGACAAGGAATGTGATGTTTTGTTTAGTCAAAGTTAAACTTGAAATATTGAAGTTAATTACAACTGGACCCCTTGAGGGCCACCATGAAGTGGCCCTAGATGAAAATGAGTTTGACTCTCCTGTTCTATGGTACCATGTTGCCTTCAGGAAGCATCAGCCTATTTATACCTACAAATACCACCTTCAGTAGTTACTAAATAAGTTTTATTATAATATGTTATCAGATATGTTGTCAGAAATTACAAAATAAATAAATAAATGCATGTTACCTTGAGGCAACATTGTACTGAAGAAATTTTGTAATTGATTAACTGAATGTTTGATGCAGTATTGTATTTTATACTCTCTGATCATTGCAGCAGTAAGTTTAAAACAGACAGAGTTGTTCTCTGTGTGATATCAGTGTGTTCCTTCTGTCTGTATAAACAAAAATGAGCTACGTTCTACGTCTGACGTAAAAGGTACCACCTTCAGGGTTGTAACAGAAGAGGGTATAAGGTTGATGTTTTTTAGTAGGAGAGGGAGTTTTGCAGAGTCTCTGTGCAGATCCAGTCTGGACAGACTGGGATGTTTTGTTTTGGCTGAAGGTCACTGAGGCCTGTGCTCTACTGCTAAAACTGATTGGAGTCAGAAATACGTGAATAAAGACTTTGAAAGAAATCCAGTGGATTTCCTGCAATTATTCAGATCATCATTTTTGATTTTTCTACACATTGGTCAGTTGTGGGGAAGAAAAAGCTGATTTGAAAGACAAAGCTCTCGATTTACTGGTCTGTTTTCATTCCAGCCCTCACCTGTAATCATGAGGCATGGATCATGACCGAAAGTACAAGATCCTGGATACAAGCAGCCAAAATGAGCTTCCTTTGTAGGGTGGCCGGGCTCAGCCTTAGCCATACGGTGAGGAGGTCTGTCATCCGGAGGGAGCTCAGAGTAGAGGTGCTGCACCTCCACATCGAAAATAGTCTGTTGATGTGGTTCGGGCATCTGATTAGAATGCGTCCTAGACGCCTCCCTTTAGAGGTGTTCCGGGCATGTCCCACTGGTACGAGGCCCCGGGGAAGACCCAGGATTTGCTGGAGGGATTATGTATCCTCTCAGGTCTGGGAACGCCTTGGGGTCCCCTAGGACAAGGTGGAAAGTGACGCTGGGGGTAGGGATGTCTGGGTTTCTCTCCTGGACCTGTTGCCTCCGTGACCCAGTTACGGATAAGTGGAAGAAGATGGAGAGTTTTAAATGTAATTTACATGTGTGTTTTTTTTGTCATCATCTTCTTTTCAGGCTAAGATAGCTCTAAAACATTGACTATTTTTTTGTGAAAAAAAAATGTTTTTAAGCAGATACAGAAGGTGGTTCATTTATTTCCTTAGGAACAACAATGGTAATAAAGTAAAAGGACCCTCTGAGGGTTAACCTTATGAAAATATATCTCTTTACCTGGTATTATGTGACTGTTTTATTTGTTTTCTTAGAGGAAATCAGTATAGTATTGTCTATTCTTACTTCCTATTGCCAAACACTTTTAATTATAATGTGCTTTACTGCATTGCTTTGCAGGCCCTGGACCCTCCACATTTGTACTGGCATCCGCAACGAGCCAGGAAATTGAAAAAAGGAGACAGAATCAGCTGCAAAGCTGGCGGAGGATGAGCTGCCAACCATAATTACCCCAAGTGCTATTCAAATGGCTTCACTTCTCAGAATAGACATTTAAGAATACCCATGCTCTCTAATGTGCTCTTGCAGCTTCATCAGCTTCGTTCCTTTCCACTGGTCAAATTCCGACCCATTTCTGCAACTCACACAATAGCTGCCTAATAGTCAGCTACTTAAAAATACTACATCAATACCCACACGATGTTGCAGAGTTTTATAGTACATAGACTACTCAGTGAATTTTTCAAAGTGGGGCTGCAATAAATGTATTTTTTGTCATTATTTTAATTTGTGTTAAGTAAGAATTTACTGTTTTTTAATTTGGTTTGTGTTGTTTTTCATTAGGTGTTGGAAGATTGGAAAGATACAAATATAGTTAGCATTTGCAGATACAAATATAGTTAGCATTTGCAGTCCCAAATATTTTGTAGACAATCAGTAGAAGTGCCTATAATAGAAAAGTAACTGGTTAGTCCAGCTAGACCTGAAGGGAACACAAAATCAGAAAACTGGAATTCAAGCCTGTATCAGTAATTTTTTAACTGACCCTGGCTAAATGCAGACCTGTAGCTGACATTTCAAACATTATATAAAGTTGATGAAACTTTCACTTTCAAAGGGGACATATGCAAAATCCACTTTTTTAGCTGTTAAATAAATTTTGTTGTATACATGGAGTCTCTAGAAGGGCAGAATAGTTGAATCTAGTCTCTCTTGCTGCTGCAAAGATATCTTTATATTCAGCCTGGGTCATATTTTTCAACCCTTTCAGTTTTGTCTATGACGTTTTCTGAACTATTTCGTAAAATTTTTTGCAGAACAGAACTGCCAAATAAGGTCTTCTTTCTTTTAATTCTCTTCTGGTTCTGGGTCAGACTCTGGCTCCAACATGTAAGTCTGGAAGGACAAGTCTTCCCTTGCTGACATATTTTATTTAATTTGTAAATAAAACATTTCTGCACTGCTATATAGTATATATAGTATAGTATAGTAGTACACCTCAGAAAAGGGGTAGAGGGGCTGGTAAAGTTAAAATAAGGAGGTATTCAGACCATAACATTTCACTTTATATAGACCCCAACTGAAGGATTTAAATGTAAAAATTAAGCATTTAAAAAGCTAAACCCATTTTTAGATTTAAAGTGGATAGCTTGTAGATGTCTTTTCAGCTTAAATAGCAATTGAGGGCTCACACACCTGCACGTCCTTTAAAAGCAGTGTGAAGTGACTTAAATTCCAGGTTTTATGAACTCATGGATATCTTTGGACTTCTAAATAGTGTGATATGGCACAATGTTTATTATTCTGTTCTGTATGTTTCATAGTTAGAAAAAAGATGGTTTTATTGCTTTAAAACAATTACTTATTTCTTTATATCTCATCTTAGTTGCTGTTTGACTCAAGACTGATGGCGAACAACTGATACCAACTTGAAAATAAAAGGAGGTGGATTTAGAATTTGGCAAAACAGAAAAAAAATGCGTAATTATTTTAGGTAATGTAAAACGTACCAATACATTTGATTAAAACAACAAGTTTGTGTGATCTTGGGAATGGCTTAGAGCTACTACCACACCCAAGTTCCACCCAGTGTTTGTTAGCCATTTATGTGTTTGCTAATGTCAGTTAGCTGTGCCAGTAATCTTGAATCATATTGACTCCAAAAGTTATTTATATACAGCTATTGATTACTTTATAAGAGCTTCATTAAAATCTATTCAGTGCCTCATTAGATGCAATATTTTTCAGTCTAATTATAATACAGTCAGATTCAATAGATTACCAAACCCCTGTAAAGTTAAAAGTTTTCAGAGAAAACCAGTAGATTGCCACATCCTGATCAAGCCCCCTAAACAGCACTAACTTTATTTTTTAATTCTGAACAACCTGTTTTTTTTATTTATTCATTTATTTTTTGAGCCCTTGTCTATATTTTAAGTCCAAAGCAACCTAAACCTTGAGACTTACTACATATTATCCAGTTAAAAGTGCTCTAGCGGTAGCAGGATGCAATGTGCAGCAGTCACCTGGTTCAGAAAAGTTGAGACCAAATCCCAGAAACAGGTTGATAAAAACTGTTTTAATTTGTGGGGAACAGGAAATGGAAAGCCCCAACATTTGTGTGAAGGAATGGAGTGGAGGTTATTGTATAAGTAAATTCAGCAACATTGGATTTATTGATAAATGGAAGCGCTTTAAGCTTTTCTTTCCTTTTTGCAGCTCCCTGTGGGAGATATTAATCATCATACCATCAAATCCTGACAGAAATTGTTCATAGTATTCTTTTTTAACTTTAAATAACAAAATGTGCATTGTTTTGTGTAATTTAGGATTAGTGAAACAAAACCTCCTAGACCTGACCAACTGCAGCAACCCCACATTATAGCACTGCTCCCACAGGCTTGCATCACTTCACCTGCCTCTCTTCTTACCCTGATGCACCCGTCACTCTGGAACAGGGTCAGTCTGGACTCATCAGACCACATGACCTTCAATTGCTCCAGAGTCCAATCTTTATGCTTCCTTGCAAATTTAAGCTGTTTTCTTTGGTTAGCCAATGGTTTGACCCTTCTCAAACAGACTGACATCTTTTCCACAACCACAGGATGTGTCTTTCCACATGGTTGTTTAAGAAATGAGAAGCAACTCATTGCACCAGTTGGGGTTAAAGAACTTATGGCCAGCTGAAATATAATCGCCCATGCAATAATTATCCAATAGGAAACTAATTCATAATAGTTCAACTTTCACTAAAGGCATTAAAAAAAACTTTAAAAAAAAATCTTCTGAAAATGTTCACAAACAAGGACTGAATTTAAAATGAGTAAAACAGCATCTAATGCAGGCTTGTGATATGGTACGTTTCTGAGGTATTTGTGAGAAGAAACTCACAACTTTTATTGCAAACCTCTTTTGTACTTTGAAAATGTCAGGGAACAAGATGTCCGGTCTTTTATTATTGCATTGAGATTAGTCCAAACTCTCTGACAAGGTGGCAACTGGAAAGCAATTTGTGTCATTGTAAATGAGTCGGAGCTCAATAAAATGTTTATAAGGCTGCAAGGATTAGATAAAATCAGACGCTCAATAAATGGAACTAAAAGGTTATAGACTAGAGAAATTACATTTTCTGTGAAAATACAGAGTGAAAACGTAGAGCTCAATGATTTTGCAGAAATGTGATAAAGAAGCTAAAACTGAGTTGCTAAAGTTAAAAGCAGAAGGCTAAAAGCTTTAAAAGGCTAGCTAGAAGCTAAATCAGCAAAAGGTTGGCTAGTGTTAACAATAACAAACAGCTAGCTAAAATTAGCATAAGAAAAAAAGAGCCAAAAAATTGAAAAGATAAATGCGCCTATATGAGAGAACTATTTTTAAATAAAGTTAAATACTTTGAAAATAAAATCTCAAAGATATGTAGTTAGTTAAAAAAAACCTAACAATGATAATAAAACAGAAAAACAACATGCATGTGTGAAGACGGATTATGTGACGTGACTGAAATTAAAATTGTAACGTTTGTTCATTTTCAGAGTATAATAAAAAAAAGTTGCCCACTTTCACACCTGGTTCTTGCCTAACTGCCAAAAATAAAATGCCTATACTTCCTTTCTTTTGTCCTTTCCTCTGAAGTTCTTTCGCACCACGTGTCTTCCATCATCCCCCTTACCTTTCATCTCATATAATGGTGCCTCCTCAGGTGAGAGAACAGAACATGCTTGTTCTCTTCAGAGCCTTCCTCTCTGCAGTTCTCAGCAGAAGGGGGTCTCTACAGCCCAACATGCCCTCACATCTCACTCAGACAGTGAGGCCTGAACGTCTGCCCTTTCAGAGTGACCCTAACCTTTAGCAGTACGCAGAATACAGAAAGATTAGCTCTCTCTGTGTGTGTCATCATTTTTTCCCGTCACGTCTATGAACACTAAAACATTGTTAGGTGTGGTCAGTAAGAGCTGGATGTTTGTTGAATTTTCTATTCTGACTGCAGCTGTAAACAAATGTAAAACATTTCTTTATATTTTGAATTAATTTTGCCTTAATTTGCATTTGTTCTAATTTAACAAGACAGGTCTATACAGCTAATTATAAAATTGAATAAAAATACAGCTTGATCCTGGTTGATAAAGTGGAGGACATTCATTCCTTAAAATAGACATATGTTTTTAAATCTTTCCTTAACATTTAAATCATTCAGTTGGGGTCTATATAAAGTGGAACTACAATGCTTTGGTTTGAATTCCTCCATATTCTAACTTTACCTCCTTCACAGCATTTCTGAGGTGTTGATTTTGTTACTGTTTCTTTAAGGCACTTCAAGCCCCGCCCCCCTCCAGCTTCCAGACCAGTCCACTCCGGTATCAGAGAGGGGTTGAGCATTTTGTAGCATGCAGAATCTTTTTATTTACAATTTAATTAAAAGATGTCAACAGCAGAAGACTTGTCCATCCAGCCTTACATATTGGAGCCAGAGTCTGACCCAGAACCAGAGGAGAATGAAGATGAGGAAATTATAGTTGGTAAGTCCGAACCTTTTTTGGCAATTTTGTTGCAGAAAATTTGATGTAATAGATTAGAAAACTTCACAGAAAACAGAGAAACTGAACGGCTGAAAAATATGACCCAAACAAAATATATCTTTGCAGCACCAGGACAGACCTAATTCAAAATTTCTGCAATGCTAGAAACTCCAAGTACTCAACAAAATATATTTAACAGCTAAAAATGTGCATTTTGCATATGTCCACTTTAATAAAAGCCTAATGACTATGGCTTTCACGCCAGAGCTGTAGACCATCTTTTGTTGAAAAATTACAAAGTTATAACCATTTTCGTCAAGCCTCAAAAATATAATTGCACAATTTTGCCCACATCACAAAACGTCACAGTCTGAGTTTGTATCCTTTTCAACTTATGTTCAATTGAATACACTACAAAGACAAGACATAATGTTTAAGCAGATACACATTTTTTTTTTAACAAACATTCACTCATTTTGAATTTGATGCCTGCAACATGTTGCAAAAAAGCTGGAACAAGGTCAGATTTACCACTGTTAGATCACCTTTCCACTGAACAACACACTTTTTGTCCTAAGTATAATAAAAATTGCTTGATTTAGCACCATTTTTAAATTTCTTTTTTTTTTTTTTTTTTTTTTTTTTTTTTACAAAAGATGTCTGAAACAGCCCCTTTTATTTGGTTTGTCTCCAAAAAACTTAATGAATTCTGCCTAAACACAGACAATGATAAAACATAATTGCCTGGCTTTCTCTTTCAACGGCGGGCAATAAAATTTATCAAAAATGTAGTGATGTTTTGTATCATTTTACTCATTTAGTAATGAACAACTTTGCAATGTGTGTTCGCAGACTGAAGTTTTGATAAAACAATCAAGCTGCACAGAAATGAGTCTAAACAACTCACTGAATATGTGATTTTTTTCTGTTCTGCAAATGTGCACAAAACAAAGAGGCTTTCAGCCAGAATGAGCGAAGCAATTCAAAGTGTTCAGCATTGCTTAAAATGCAGACACGGACTTTCAATAGCAGCTTTTGAACTTTAGGTTTGTTCTCTATTGAGAGGCAAGTGACCACAACTGAAATCAAATTACTCAGTCAACCTTTGCCTCCATTCATGGCTACTGAGTACAATTCACCTGCAACACAGCCCCCTGTAATTTACAAATCACCTTTGTTTTGCTGTCTGAGGGCGTCTTTGGTGTCCAGTTGTCAGCGCTTGTGAGCGAGATTTGTCGCAATCAAGCAGAGCAAAGAGAAGCACAGCAGATTCCACAAATTACATCCAGCCACTTAGCTGTGCTTCTGCCTCCACAGAGCAAGTGAGGAACTCAGCATCACATCACCCTGAGATCAAAGCTGCGGTGGAAGGAGGCAGCAAGATGAACTCGTTTTATGGTGTATAAAAGGAGGCACAAAAACATCTCTGGTCATGATATATAGTGGAGACAGAAGTCAAAGGAGAAATCATCTTTTCAAATTTTTTATCTAAAGTTATTACCCACCACTGTGCAAGGTGGATGATAATGCAATTGCCTCTGTATGTGTGTGTTAGCATTACAATTCATGAACCTTTGAGTGAAGATTAATGAAACTCAGAAAATAATCACTGGATCTTTAATTATTTACCCTTTGTTTCAAGATGGATTCCACAGTAAAACAACCCTAACTCACAGAAAAAATAAAGATTTTACCTAAGTGATTTTTATAGATATTGAGTTAAAATTTGGTGTGGTAGTAGCTGCATTAATTTAGTTAAGATGTATCTATAGAATTACAGTCAGAATTATTATTGTTTCTAACAGAAGCTAATTTCTCCAAGATGTTGGAGTTGAACAAAAACATTAGGCACATAAATTTTCCAATTATTGAAAAAAAAAAAAAAAGAGTTCAGTTATAAACTTTAGGCAAACATTTGACTGTAAACTCTAAATGGAAACAGTATTAAATAACTGATGCATGAAAAATTAAAAGATACAATAGTTTTCATACAATCAGTATTACATTATTAAAAACTTGTTAAAACTACATTCTGTTCTGAAAACTTACCAACTTTTGGCACTTTTGTAAACAACTTCACATCAATATTTATGGTCTGTAAAAATCTTTTTTTTTTCTCATTTGAGGTTAAGTTAGAGTTCAGAGAGTGCACAGATAGCATTTTAATGTAGCAGTGCTATACAATGCAGGTAAACAAGCTGGTTGGGTTTCGATAAAAACTGTCTTAAATATTACTGCTTGGTTTTACTTGAACAGTTTTTATTTCCATAGGGATTTAGGCAGCGGGATCATTAAAAATGCAGCCAGTAAACTACACATAGAAAGACAGCAGTACTGATTTTAGATTTATAAACTGGAAGCAGGAATGTCTGACACTAAGAATTTCCTGTCTGAGGCTGCAAAGCATATTGACACAATTATTGCTCTAATTTAAAGTCTTCCGTTGTATCATTTCCAGTGTGTGCTCATATTTTGCAGCTTTGGTTACATTTAAAGCATGAGCAGCTGTGTGAAATTACAGGAAGCACAAGTAGGAGAACAGTTGATTGGAAACCCAATTTCACATCCAGTGTGACTGCGTGAAGTTTGTTCATTGTGACAACTTTCAGTCCAAATATTTCAAAGTTGAATGCACATTTGGAGCTGGAGTACGCTGAACTCAGGATTGGTGTCGGTCTCAGGAGGACCGCGGAGCAGTGAGATCACGCGCTCATCTGGCTCTGCAGCTCAGGAGACTGAAGCCTTGTTTTAATAGCATGACAGCACGTGTGTTCTGCATCAAAGAGTTAAAGTCACTTTAACAGATGGCCTATTTGACTGCAGTCTTTTAATTAACACCAGTGAGGGATGCTGATGAAGAGTTTGAAATCTTTTGCTCTTGGTCTTCTTCATTTTGATACTACATTTTTTTCTTGTTTCCTTTTAGATTGTCTAATTGATTTGACATAAGGTCCCATTTGAAGTGGACCTTTGTCTCAAACCATTTCTCTTAAAGGTTTTGCTTTTCTCCCTGCGTCAGGTGGACATTTTTCAGTGCAGACTTTGTATGGCAGCCAGATGGTGGTCCTCCACACATCTGATTATCCTGCAACACGACACGTGATGTGACACCAACAACTGAAGAAGCAGGTAACAGAACAACTTCACCAACAGACAGAACAAAGTGAAAAAGCAAAGCACTTTGCTTTTTTTAAGCTATCCTCAAGGAGCAACACTGTAAATAATGCATGTGAAGTTCCTGAAGATACACAAGAAAAAAAAAATACAACCTCAAATTGCGAATTTCACACCACTTTACCCACCACAGTAAGGTGTCACATTTAGAAGTTCATGAATTTTATCAACAAAGTTTAATATTTGACATTAAACCCAAGATAAAACTGGTTTACAGAGTTTATCCACATCTGAGGCAGTGAAAAAAAACACCAGAAAACGACACCAAAAAAATTCCTTCTTTTAACAATAGGATCAATCTCCCCCCTGAACTTTCTAAATTCCTGCTCAGCCTTGCTTCAACACCACCAATTTCAAGCACAATGGTAGCTTTTACAGACAGAAGTGTAAATTAACTCTGGGTTCACCTCTTTGTGAGTAAAAATTGGTGAATGGAGGAAGTGGAAAACAGAGACTTGATTTACAAAGAAGCAACACCTAAATCATTGGTTCAGACATGCTGGAGGACCCCTGGGCCCAAATCTAAACTCAAAAGCTTTAAATGAGCACATTTAATTATCAAAATTCATAAGAGAAAGATAATGAGCTGCATATTCTGAACTGTGCTGACTGTACACACAGAGAAAACTAATCAGAATGCTAAAAAAACATTTAAATTATATTGTAAGTTTGATTGTAACAACTAAACATCTATTATTACATTATTACAACGTAGGCCATTTAATAAGTGAAACTGTCCAATAAATTGTAAGGATTATCACACCATAGACGTTAAAAGTTTAATCAGGTGCCTTGCTCTACATTACAGCCACATTTCTCAAAGTGAATATAAATTTTTAAGCTTCTTTATGATGATCTGATTGATTCAGAGACAATAGTGAAATCAATTCCACATGACTCTGTATTTAATTCATAAACTGCACAAAAACAAAGTCTGCACAAAAGAACAAAGAGCTGCTGAGCTCCTGCTATAAGCTAAATGCTGCCAGGTGCCAACTTTATTTTTATCTGTCACAATTCCAGGCAACCAATCATGAAGCGAGTCGACAAATCGACTGGCCACTTTTGAAAATTACGTGGGCCAGCGCTGTAAAATAACTACAAAACGAAATCTTTTCACATGTCTGCACAAAGCCACAGCTGGCAGAGAAACACAACGAGGAGCCTGCTGGAGGTCGGGTTAACCAAAATTAATGTGTCGAGGTGCATAAAATGTCACTTTTTTGTTTCTTTTTCTTGAACAATAAAAAAAACGTCTTACAATGATAATAAATATTGTTCTGAGTTACTGACATCCCAAACAAATGATGTTTGTATGCACTTTTCAAACATGCCAAAAAAAAAAACCCAAAGCAAATCATCCAACAATAGATAAACAATGTAAAGCAAATAATGATCAACAGTTAATAGTTTTAGTTGCATTCAGCTCAAAGATTTATATATTCAACTTCTATTGAAATAAATTTGTTTGTTCCATGGAATATTTTTTGATTTGATTTTGTAATAAGAATGTTGCTTATCTAAATGCCTCAACTATAAACTGCATTTGCAATTAGCATGAACAACCATGACCCCTGACAAGACCCCTTGACCACCACTGGTCATATCTCCTAACTAACAGAACTTTGCGCTGAAAAAGCTGCCTTAGAGACAAATTCTATTGTAGCTAAAATATATTTTCATTCCATAAAAGGTTTAAACATCCAGATTTTATCTTAACTTAGATGTATAACATGAAGTCTACAATAATTTTCACCTTTAACTGTATTAGAAACCTTATTGCTCATCTTTCTTCTTTTTAGTCATGATTCAATTAAATTGATTTTTGCTATTATTTTGTAATAAATTACCATAAAAGACAAAGTTGGTTCCTCATCTTTGGGCTTTTTATGACCTGAGATAAGAATTCCCTGTTTATCTCACACTTGGGTAAATATGAGTCTGATTAAAAAAGGGTGAATAAATATCGATCAGTAAATCTGATCTGGTGCCCCAACAGGTTATATGCAGTCAGGACAGGTCAAACACTTCAACCATATCTGGAATTCAGACTGATTCACATCAATGTTGTGTAGGACTGCAGACACCAGAAAAAAAATCACACAATTGTATAATACTGAGTCACACTCATTAAACAGTTAGACTGCATGTGCTCTGGCATGAATTATCATCTGCAGTTTAAAATTTCACAGCACGTCATTCAATTAAACAGCTATAACATTTTTGAAGTGGGTTAGAGGTCTGACTTTAATCTTACACTTGCAGCATTAGTCTCAGTTATTATTTAGTCTGATTAACATTATATTTTTTACAGCTTTGTGTTTTTGTTTGATAAGTCGGTGCGGAAAGTCAAGTATTTTTTCTGTAAAAAGGGACCGAGTGTTAGAGTTGGTTTGTAGTTGGAGGACTATTGTTCTTCTGATGATATTTGATGATGTTCATGTTTTTTGTTCTGGAAATCCTCAGTGACTTTATATTATATTCATTAAACCCTGTAGCTCTTCTGTTATCTCACCACACATTAGCTGAGCCAGTTGTGGCATTTCTGTTGATATGGGCAGAAAAAATAAAAAAAGTTGCAGTTGAGCAAGAAGTCAACTCTATCTGCTCTTTATCAATCTCAGCCAGGCTCTGTTTTATTGGTTTTTTATTGTGTTTTAAGGCCTAATTGAATTAACTCAAATTGCTGCTGCAGTGCTTTTTACTGTCATTAGTTTCAAACCCTGATTGCAGTTTGTTTCTTCTTTGTTTCATTACATTTTAGGACCAAATTACACATTTTTATGCTTCTTTGTGAAATGAAGCTGAACTGAACTACATCAGTCTAAAGAAAAGTGTGTAAAGTTGTGCTTACATCTGCTGCACTGTGATTTATAAGCTTCTTGTGAAGAAACAAACATGTTTTTTTTTTGTCTTTCCAAGCATCCGAATTCAAAGATTTGTATTTAGCTGGCAGATTTCTAAGAAATCATTAATCACCAAACGTGTTATTGATGAAGCTGCGCCTGCAGGACGCCACCTGTTTGTATGTGGGCAGACATCTATCACTGATGCTGACATGCAGTCATTATCATTAATACCCTCTCTGAATATAGTGCAAATATATCAGGCTTTTCTGTGTATAATATCTACCATGAGCAGAATCACACAGAGTAAGTTTTACATATGCATTCCATATGTTTGCCTGCTTCCAGCCCACATCACGTACTAATTGTTGAAACAAGAAACAAACACTTCTGTCATCTTCAAATGATTATGAAGGGCCTGATTTTGATGAGACGGGTTTGGTAGCGCTTGTTATTTCAAACAGTGCCTCTGTAGTTTTCTAAAAGGCTAAATGGCAAAGTTAATGCGTCTGAACATCAGCTGCTTTCTTTTTTCTTCTTTTTGCTGTGTGAGCCGAATACACAAGCAACTAATTATGTCTTCTTAAAAAGATGACGCATTATTTGATGGAGTTAAATGAGGTTTAATGTAGAACTGAGAACAAAAGGAGGGAGAAAGACAGATAAACAGTCTAAAATAAGTGAAAGAGTTTTGGTTGGTGGACTCAATGAGTACTTTAAAAAAAAAAAAAGCCAGGAACATCTATTGTGCTCCAGTGGTCATTTTCTGGCTAAGTTATACAAGGGCAGAGCCATCATCATCAGCCACTCAACCATTAACACACAATGTCCTGCTGTTTTTCATCTCTAGGCGCTAATACCTGTAGTGTGTGAATTAGAGATGTTTAGAAACACAGAAAAGCTGATGGCTTGACGCCTCCTTTTGGTCTAATTAATGAAGACATACAAAGGAAATCAGCTTCTCTTTACAGCTAAGAAACAACAAAACAACTGGTTTAATGAAAAGGCTAAATAAAACCAGAACATATGATCTAGAAACCATTAGACCTGGCTCCTCACATACATCATTACATATTTAAAAGCTTAGATTACCTGCTTTGAAATTTACCAGCTATTTGCCAGCTTCTTGTTGGAAGTGAATGACAGCATTTTCTATGCCATCACCAACAAAACTGGCTGTGAGCCTGAAACTACAATGCCTTCCAGAAGCAGCACAAAACACGACAGCCCATCTATTGTGTGGAAGACAGTGGAGGAACACGTTCTTGACAGCTCAAGGGAATGAAGCATTGTGCTGCCGCTTCATCTGAAGAGACGAAGACAGAAGCAAAAAGGCCATAAGAGACAATTTAAACTGAGTCGGATCGTTTCCATGGCGACTCCTCACTTTGAACAGTTTGCCCTGGTTCTTCCAGTCTGATTTGACACTAACGATGTTTCTACCTGGGACTAAAGCATAGACCACATCACACAATCATAAATCTTAGTGGGATCTCTAATAGCCCTTAAGACCTAAAAATTGACTGACTCAAACTTGTTTTCAGATTTTTATGTGGATGAAACTGGCTGGAGTGGGCTGCCAGCTTCACATCAAAGTAAGCTTGTCATTTCCAATCACCAGCTTGTGATGACTCCTCCCCCATTTTTCCAGTAAAAAGGGTCTCCAGATTTGTCTATGACCACCATGAAGATCTGTATACACATTTTTAAATTATGTTTAGCTTGAGGAAATTTTAGAGGCATGACCAAATCTTTTAGTTTTCACCTCTTTAGGGTGAACTAAAGACTTTGAGGTGTTAATAGTTTTAGTATTTTGTTGTCACCTTGAGCTAATCTGTCCAAAAAATGTTTTATTTACAATTGTAGCAATCTAATAGTAGTTTTCTAAGTCTTCCAGACAGGGGTGGGCTGGGTTTAAAATTCAGCCCGGGAGCTTGGTTTAGAGAGGCCTTTTATCTAATGGCACGACGGATGCAAGCAGAAACATTTTAACACGGATGCAGTATTTGTAGGATTAAAACACTGTTTTTTCAACAATCAACTACAACAAGCAGCTTATCTTAAATATCAAAGCAAATACTGGGAAACAAAAGACAACATCAAAAGATATTAAAACCTATAAACACTCTAACATATCCATCCATCCATCCATCCATCCTTCCCTCTCTGTATCTTGTGCTGCTTTATCAGCATTAAAAGAAAATCAGTAAAAATGAAGATTAGAAATAGCTCATTAATGGGACATTAAATCAGATGTCTAATTCAGAAAGCCACTAACATAACTTGCAGAGGTGGATATAGGTTTAATGTTTCTGTGTGACTGAAGTAGCATCTTTAAACCACAACATTTTAGTCCAAAACTAGCCTTTGTCACACCTAACAACATGAACATAATCAATAATTTCCCCTCAAACATATACTTTCACTTTCTCCTGAAAGATCTGGAGATTTTTTTTATCCAGAGAGAATTTTCTGTGATTAAATATGTAGATTTTATCTATTTTTATACCTTGTACACATTTGTGGACATGGACAAATGTATTAAAATCAGTTTAGATTCTCAGAGTGTGAGTACTTACTGGATAAAACTCTTTTATAGATCAGTCAGAAGAAAGAAAAACATGTTTGAAGGTAAATTGTGAAATTTTCA